>JAJKKK010000064.1:0-375629 GCA_022432375.1 Nemania sp. FL0031 | reverse complement strand
AAATGTTAGCTAAAACAACATAAACAAATAGCTAATATTATAGTTGTTATTTGTTAACATATTGCTTAAAAAAAGCTATATAATTTTATACTAATTAAATGCTAAAATTATAGTTTTAAAGCTTTTAGTATTATTAGCTTTTTAATTGCTTTATTTTTTTTGTTTTTTAATTTTTAACTTTTTTTAGCAATATTTTTATAGGTTTTAGTTTTACAATTTTTTAATTTATTTAGTATATATAATATATTTGTTTTTTAAAATTTATTGTTTATAATAATATTTTATATACTTAATAGCTAAATTTAAAAGCTTTTTATATTATTTTAATAATATATAGCTTTTTAAAAAATATTTGCTATTATATTATTTATAAAGTTAGCTTGCTTTAAAATTTTTATAACATTTTTAAAAAGTAACAATTTAAGCTTGCTATTTTTAGTTATATTAATAATTTTTAGCTTTAAACTTATAAAATAATTAAAAATAAAAAATATACTTAAGCTAGAATTTATTTTAGTAAATATATTTAATATAACAATATTAAGCAATATAGTTAATAAATTGCAAAAAAAAAATATAATTTAATAGCTTAAATAAATAATAAGCTATTTAAAATATAATATAAAATAAAATAGCAATTAGTTTGTTTTTTTTTAAAAATATTATTTTATACTATATATATTATTTTATTTAGCTTAAAAGTTAAAAAGCTATTTTTTTTTAAAAAAAAACTAATTATATATTTTTTTTTAGCTAAAATAACTATAATATTTTTATTATTTTACTAAAATAACTAAAATTAATTTTAAATGTTTTTATAGTAATAAAGCGCTAATATATATTTTAATAAGCTAAATAAATTTTTTTAATAAAAGCTTTTTAAAAAATACTTAAATATAAATAAAAATTAGCTTTTAAATTTTGTTTTAAAATTATAATATTTTTATAAAAGTAATAAATATAAATGTTTATATACATAAAATTAATATATATAATATTTAGGTTATATAATAGCTTATTGTTTAAAAATAACTAAAATTAAAATAAAACTATAATAAAAATAAATAGTACTACTTTTTATAAAAATAACAAAAAATAATATAATTATATTAAATAATATAATTATATTATAATTTAAATAATTTAATTAAATAAATAATATAAATAAATAAATAAAATATAATTATTATAAAAACTTATAAGTTTATATATATAATATTTAAATATATTTTTATTTTAAAAACTATATAAATAAATTTAAACTATTAAAATATTTTAAAATTAATTTATTATATTAAAATTTAATAAACAATTAAAAGCAGTATATAAAAGTTTAAATTTATAAATATTATATATAAATATTTTTATACTTAAACTAAGTAATTTTAAGCTTAAACTAAGTGCTAATTTTTTTATATTTATTATATACAAACTTTTAGTTTTATAAATAGCAAGCTATATTTTTAATAAAGTATATTATATATTTAACTTTTGTATAGCATATAATAGCTAAAGCAAACTAGCATAATTAAAATTTATACTATATAATATAAAACTTTTTTATTAAAATATTTAGCGCTAAAATAATTATAAACTTATATTAAAATATAAAGTATATAAAGTATAAAGCATAATATATTAAATTAAAAATAAAGTTTAAAGTATAATATAATAAAATAATACTTTTATAATATATAATAAATATATATAAAGCAAAATATTTAGCGATTTAAATTAGCATAAATAAGTATTATAATATAAAATTTAAATTAATGTTTTTTTTTAATTATTTTATACTTTATATAAATAGTTATACTAAATTAGTATAAAGTTTATACTAGTTTATTATTATACTAGCATAAGCTTTATAGTATATTATTAATATTAAACTTTAAAAATTAAATCTATTATATTAGTAAATAATATTAACTTTTAATTGCTTTATTTATAATATAATTTAAAGTTTATAAACCTATTTATAAAAAGGTATTTTTTTAAAGTTTATATTTATTAAGGTTATATTATAAGTATATATATTTTTATTATTTAGTTATTATTTTTATTTTTTGCTATTACTATTTATATTATTTGTTATTTTTATTAATTTAGCTTTTTATACTGCAGTAAATATTTATTATAATTATTTTATTTATTTTATTAAGCTTTATATATTATATTATACGTTTTATTTATACCTAACAATATAGCTTTCTGCTTTAAATATGCTTATAATTATATAACAAAAAAAGTGCTGTTTATATATAACTAAATAGTTATAAAAACGCAAATAATAAATAATAAAAAAAATAGCATTTAAACTAAAAAATACTAAAATATATATAGTAGCTAAGTTTTTAGGTTTATATAAATAAAGCAGTTTAAAGTTATATATATTTTTAATTTTGCTTATATTTATTTTAGCATACTAAATAAATTTAAGTAGCAGCTATAATATATTATTAAGCTAGCTTATATAGCTTATAAAAAAAGTAAAAATTTAAAACTGTTTTAAAAAAAAGTTACTAAAACAATTTAAATTGCTATTAACACTTATGTTTTAAAATAATATAATAATTTAGTTTAAAAAAATAATAGGCAAATTTTCTAGCTTTATAGCATAAATTTTAACTTTTTTATTAAGTATTATCGATTTTTCTAAAGCTTGCTTTTGTTTTAAATTTATTAATATTAATTATTATATTAGCATTTATTATTATAATATTAATTAAAATTGCTATTATAATATAGTAAACAAACTTTTATATATTAAATTATTTTTATTACAAACTATTAAGCGTTTATACTAAATGTTTATATAGTAAAATAACTTAGGTTAATTTAGCTATATTTTAAAAGCTTAACTAGCATTATTTTTTTAGCTATCTAAAGGTTTTTATAAAAAAAATAAATTAAAAAGTTAAAAAAAAAATATATATATATTAAGCATAATAAATAACCTTTTAGCTAAAATTTAAAGCTAAAGCTAAACTATTTATATAAAAAATTATTAAAACTTTAACTAAATTTTTCTTAAGTAATTAATTTAACTTTTTAGTTAAATTACTTGCTTTATTTTAATAAATTATTAGAAAATTATATAAACTTATATAAATGCTATATAAACAAAAAAGCTATTTTTATATATAAGCAGTAATTAGTACTTAAAATAGTTAAAAAAGCTTTATATAACAATAAAAGTTTTTTATTTATTTTAAGTACAAAGTTTTTATTAGTTTTAATAAATTAAAAATTTAATATTACTGCTAGTTAATTTTTTTTTAGTTTAGCTAAACATTTTTATTATTACTAAACTTATATTATTATAGCGCTTTTTATATATGCTAAGTATAATTATTAAACAGGTAGTTTTTTGGAATAAGCAAATCTTGCACTATAGCAAGTATATAAGCAAAATTAACATTAATTTATTTTTAAAAAACAAACTTAGCAGCTTGCTAGTTAATAATTTTAATTGTTTTTTTTCGGCAGTTAATAAAAACGTTTGTAGGTTTTAGATTTTTATAAAAAAAAAAAAACAGTAGCTGTACTAAAAAGTTAACTATATTATAATTTGCAAATATATTAAGCATGTTTTTTTTTATTAAAGCTTTATAAAAACTATTAGTTTTAGCTATAATACTATTAATACTTATGTTTAGCTTACTAAAAATAAAAATAAAAACTTTAATATAAGCTTAAATAATAAAGTTTATATAGCAGTTTTTTACAGCATTATTAAAATTTTACTAAAGCTATATAGCTGTTTTATTTAGCACTTTAAATATAATAAAAAAATAGCAAGCATTATAATAAGCGTAGTAAAAAACAGCAAAAAGTACAAACGTTTAGTCGAAAAAAAAATTTAATATTTTTTTAATAGTTATATATTTATTAGTAAAATTGCAGTAAATAGTATAATATATTTTAATATATATATTTTTAATAAAATAAATATATTTGCTTGTAAGCTTAATAATACTAGTATTGTTATTTTTATTGCTATTGTTTAAATTAATAATAACATTAGTGCTTTTAGCAAAATAAATAAAAATAAAGCTATTATCTAGCTTTTATAAATAAAAAAATAATAGTATTATAGGCATATTTATAATAGTATAATAACTTTTATTAAATATAGTTTAAATATTAATAAAATTAAGCATATTTGTAGGCCAAAGTTTGCTAAAGCAGCAAATAAGTATAGCACAGTTTTTAATAAGCTAAAAGTTATTACTAATTATAATAAAATTAAACATAAGCGTTTAGCTTTTTATTAGAATATATTTAATTATATAAAAATATTTAGGCTTATTTTTATAAAAACGTAAAAAATTTAGCACTTTATAATACTGCTTTAATAGTATTATACTAAAATAGCTATTATAAACTAGTTATAATTTAAAAATAGTAAAAATAATAAAATATATAAAAAGCTAAGCTTTTAACAATTTATTTTAAGTTTTTTTGCTATTTATTAATATATTAAAAAATAAAATTAACGCTTAAGCTAAAAAAAGGCTTTTTTATAGCAGTTTTAGTATAAATATTTATATTTAATATTTTAAATAAAAATATTTTAATTTTATATAAAAATAAGTTTTACTAAGTAATAACTATAATAAAGCAGTATTATGGTTTATTATGGTTTGATTCTTATTAAGACATCGAATGCGCGACGCTTGCCCTCTCCTTGCACCCAGTTATTTTTATACAATAAAGTCGGTTGTAGATATACAGTTATTGCATAATAAAGCAGTATAATATAGCAATATTTATATAATACTGCTAGTTTATTAATATTAAAAAAAAATTATATTAATATTATTTTTTTAATACTAACGTAAAAAAATATGCTATGTTAGTTTTATATTATTTAATATATAATTTAAAATAATACTAATTTAATTATTAGCTATTAATTTAAACTATTAAAAATAACCGCTAACAAAAAAAACAACTGCTAATAAAAAAAACAATTGTTAACAAAAAAAAAAACTGCTAATATAAATAACAACTTTAATATTTAAAACTAATAGTATTGTTTATTATTAGTATTTAAGCAACTAAAGTTTACTTTTTTACTTTTAAAGCTATTTTGCTTAAAGATTTAATTGTATTATATATATTGTTTTTTTTGTTTGTATATAATAGCATTTATATTTACATTTAACTTTGCAAATGTTATTATATTTATATTTTTAATAATTATTAATAATAGTATTAAATTTACGTTTATAAATATATTAATATTAAAGTATGCAGTTTTATTTTTTATTTTTTTTTTTATTTATTTTATGTTTAAGCAGTAATTAAATTAAGCTTTAACAAATATATAACCTTGCTTATATTAATATTTATAACTAAAATTTTTATACTTTTAAATATTATATATATATATATAAAATTAGTATAATAATGCTATTTTTATATAATATTATGTACTATATATTTAACTTTTTTGCAAAAAGTTTAATAGCTATAAGCTTAAATAAAGTTATATTGTATTTTTAATATATCGATTTTTTTTTGGTATATTATTTTAGTTAGCTTTATTATTGTTAATAAGCAGTTAATATATAAAAAAATAAAAGCTACTAAAAATGTTATATTAAACAAAAAGTTATATATAAATATATATATTTCTAATATTATTTTTATTTTTATAAATTTATATATATAGCTTTATAACTTTTGGCTTATTTAGCATTATATTAATTATTTTTGTTTTTAATTTTTTTTATTATTTTTATTATTTTTATTTTTATTATTTTATTGTTATAGTAATTATTATAAAAGTTTATTTTTAAAGTAAGCTTTTTTAAAGTAAGTTATTATTATTATAGTTTATTATTATTGCGGTTTATTATTATTATAGTTTATTGTTATTGCGGTTTATTATTATCGCAGTTTATTATTATTGTGGTTTATTGCTAAAGCGGTTTTTTTTTAGGTAAGTTTTTCCTAAGTAGGTTTTTCCTAAGTAAGTTTTTTTTAGGTAGGTTTTTCCTAAATAAATGTTTTTTATATAAGTTATTGCTAAGGCGGTTTATTGCTAAAGCAGTTTATTTTAAGGTAAAGTTTCCAAGGTAAGGTTTTTAAGGTGAG
This sequence comes from Nemania sp. FL0031, assembly GCA_022432375.1. Lineage (NCBI taxonomy): Eukaryota > Fungi > Ascomycota > Sordariomycetes > Xylariales > Xylariaceae > Nemania > Nemania sp. FL0031. The sequence goes on along the minus strand of JAJKKK010000064.1, from coordinate 369,524 downwards.
GTCTTTAGGGTAAGGTTTTTAGGGTAAGGTTTTTAAAGTAAATAGTCGTTTAAGTAAGTGGTTGTTTAAATAAATAGGCGTTTAAGTAAGTAAGCATTTAAGTAAGTGGGTGTTTAAGTAAGTAGTTATTAAAATAAATGGTTATTAAAGTAAGTAAGCATTTAAATAAATGGTTATTAAAGCAAATAGGTGTTTAAGTAAGTAATTATTAAAGCAAAGTTTTTAAAATAAGTATTTTTAGCATAAATTTATATATAAAATAAGCTTATGCTTATATAGTTATATAATTATTTTAAGCATTACTATTTATTAATATTTTTTATTGCAACTATAATAATTTTATTATATAATATGCTATATATATATAACTAGGCTTATTTAATATATAATTAAACAAGCTATTAAATAATATTAGTTTAGTTTATATATAATACGTTGTTATTTAAAGACCTAAAGTTTAAAATTAGTATTTTTAATTAGCTTAAAAACTTTTTTTAAAATATTAAACTTTTTGAAAAAAAACTTTTAAATAAAGGTTAGTTATAGTATTATTAGTAAAGTTTAGCAAAAATATAGTTATAAATTAGTAGGTATATAGCTAAAGTTAATAAGTATACAGCTAAAAGTTAGTAAAGTTTAACAGAAATATAGTTATAAGTTAATAAGTATATAGCTAAAATTAGTAGGTTTATAGCTAAAATTAGTAAATATAAAGCTAAAAGTTAGTAAAGTTTAATAAAAATATAGTTATAGGTTAATAAGTTTGCAGCTAAAATTAATAGGTTTATAGCTAAAGTTAGTAAATATATAGCTAAAATTAATAAATATATAACTAAAATTAATAAGTTTGCAGCTTAAATTAATAGGTTTGCAGTTAAAGTTAGTAGATATAAAGCTAAAAGTTAGTAAGGTTTAATAAAAATATAGTTATAAGTTAGTAAATATATAGCTAAAGTTAGTAAGTATGCAGCTAAAAATTAGTAGTATATAATTTTTTTATACTAAAGTTTTTAAGCTTTATAAAACTTAAAAAAAATATAGTTTTATAAATTGCTATAGTAAATTTGCTATATAAATTTTTTTTTAAAAATTAATATTGTAAATAAAAAACTTTTATGCTATGTTTTAAACTTAAATAAAATTAGTAAATATATAAAATAAGTTAATTATTTAAGTGCAAGCTTAAATAGTTATATATTTTTTTTGTAGGTTTTAGTAAGTTTAGTAAAAAAATAGTATTTAACTTTAGTAACTTTAATAGCTTTTAAAAATTATAGTATTTTTAGCTATTATTATTACTGCTTGTAAAAAGTTTAATATTTATTATTATTATTTTTAAGTATGCTATTTTATAAGTTATAATATACAAACTTATTTATTAGGTTTTTATAAGTTTTTTATTTATAAAATATTTATTAGTTTGCTTAATTTTATTTAAAAAGCTATTTATTAGTAAGCAGGCTTAATAAGCATTAATTTTTTTAAAAAAGCTATTTATAGCATTTATAATTTAAAATATATAGTAGCTATTAAATATATTTTTTGCTTTAGTAGCTTTATTTAAGCTTTATATATAACTAGCTTTTAGCTAAAACTTATATTAAGCTTTTTTGTACTATTAAAAAATTAAGCTAAAAGTTTAAATTTGTTTGCTTTTGTTAAATTGTATTATTTTATTAAAAGCTATATTAATATTTATAGTTAGTTTATAAAAGGCTAAATAACTATAGTTGCTAAAAAGTGACCAAGTTTAATAAAATTATTTTTTTTTGTAAATTATAGCAGCCGTAAAAAATATAGTACTTTTTATAAAAAACCTAATACTTTTTAAAAAAAATATAGTACTTTTTATAAAAAATTTAGTACTTTTTAAAAAAAATATAGTATTTTTTATTATAATTTTTAAGCGCTATATTATAAGCTATAATGTTTAAACCTATTTATTTTTTAGTTAAAACATTTAGATTTTTATAGGTTTTTTATTTGTAAAATGCTTATTGGCTTGCTTAATTTTATTTAAAAAGCTATTTGTTAATAAGCAAATTTAATAAGCATTAGCTTTTTTAAAAAAGCTATATATAATATTTATAATTTAAAAAGTATAATGCTTGTTAAGCATATTTTTTGTTTTAATAGTATTATAAAAAAAGCAAGCTATTTAAATATATATTTATTTAAATATATGTTTATTTAGTAGCATATTTTATTTTTTAGGTTTTAATATATTTATATTATTATTATTATTAAAATATACTATATTATAAAATATATATTTAAAAATATTATAATAATATATAACTTTAAAGCTTAAGCTTATAATAAATTATAAACTAGTATTAAAATATATAAATAGTTATATATAGCTATTATTAGCTAAACTGTTTTAAATATTAAAGCACTATTAATAGTAAAGCTAATTTAATATAAAAAAACTTATTAGGTTTAAATATTTATAAAAATTAATAGATTAAAAGCTTTAGTATTATATTTGCTTTTTAAAGAATTTGTTTGTTTAAATAAATAAAAACTAAATATAATAACAAGTTTATAATGTTTTTTAATGTTTTAAACTATATGTATATTATATTAATAAAAATAAACAAATATTTTTTAGTAAAAATATTTAAATAATTTTATTAAACTTTATTATACTAAAAATAAAGTTATTAATTTATATTAATAATTTTTTTGCTAGTAGCTTTAAGTTAAAAGCAAAAACTTTAGTATAATAACTTTAAATATTTTAATAAATTAAAATACTAAAGTAAACAAAAGTTTTATAAAATAGCAGTTAAATATAAGTTTAGCTAATTTTAAGCTAAGCTATTATAAAATTAATTACTTTTGTAGCTTTTAAATTTAGGTTTTTTGTAATAATATAACTAAATATAAAAATAGCAATAAAAACTTTAAGAAAAATTTTTTTTTTTTTTTAATAGTTTATTTAATATTTTAAAGTTAGTTTATTTAAAGCTAAAGTTTAATAGCTAAAAAAGTTTAATATTTTTATTAAGTTTAATATGCTTTTAATATTTTTTAAAAATTTATATGCTAAAATAATTTTTAAGCTAGGTTATTAATAAAAAATATAAGCTAAAAACTAAAAAATATTATATAATTTTTAATTTAAAAATATTATAAGCATAAAAGCATTAAAAATATTAAAAGCTTTTAAAAATTAAAATATAAAAGTTTTTAAATATATTAAATTATTAATAAAACTATTATTAAACTTTAATTTTTATTTGTTTTTAATATTATAATTTTATTAAATATATTTAATTATAAAAATATTTTTATTTTTTTAGTTTTAAGTTATAAATCTAAATAATAATTTAAACAAATAGTATTAATAGCATTAAAGTATTATTTAACGCTATTTAAAAGCAAAAAATTTATATTGTGCTAATAATAAATTATAACTATAAAATATAATAATAATTTATTTAAAACATTTATATTTAAGCTTTATTAATTTATACTAAAATATATAAGCAGTTATATATAGCTTTTATAAGCTAAAATTATAAAAAAATGTTTAAACCTAAGTTAAAATAATTTATTTTTATATTAGTATACTAGCAAAAAGTATAATAAAAAGTTTTTTATTTTTTTTAAATTTTTGTAAATATATTTATTGTTAATTTTGCTAGTAGCTTATAAAACTTTATTTAGCACTAAATTTTAAATACAATAAATTTAAAGCATTATAAAAGTAGAAAATTTATACTATACTAATAATAAATTGTAGCTATAAAGTATAATAATAATTTATTTAAAATATTTATATTTAAACTTTATTAATTTATATTAAAGCATATAAACAGTTATATATTATTAAAAGTAGTAAATATAATAAAAATATATAATATAAATAAAGTATAAATTTAAAGTAAAATTTAAAATAAAGCTTTTAAAAAGTAGCAAAATATTTTATACTTTATATATATAAAAAGTATAAAGCGTTTTATATATTATATTTAATATATATAGCTTTTATAAGCTAAAACTATAAAAAAGCATTTAAACTTAAGTTAAAATAACTTATTTTTATTTTATATTAGTATATTAGCAAAAAGTATAGTAAAAAGTTTTTATTTTTTTTGAACTTTTATAAATATATTTATTGTTAATTTTATTAGTAGCTTATAAAACTTTTGTTTAATATTAAATTTTAAATATATAACTAAATAAATTAAAATTTTTAATAATAAATTTTTTAGTTTTAGTATTAATAAAAAATATAGCAAATTATAATTTTTAAACGTATATTATGCTTATTAATATTTTAATAAATATATTTGTTTAAGCGTTATTTTAATTTTTAAGCTTTTATTATTTAGCGTTAAAAGCTTATAATAGTATAGCTTTTTAAAGTTAATAATATAGTTAGTTTATAGTTTAAATATAGTAAATTTTTATTTTGCTTATAGCTAAACTAATTTTTTGCTATAAAACATTTTAATTTTTAAAAGTTAACTTTAAATTAAATAAAAATACTTGCTAAACTTAAGCATATTAATAAACAAAAAAAAAAAAACTAATAAAAATTGCTTTAATAATAGTAAATAAAGTAGCAATAGTTTAAATTTAAAATTTAACTTTTAGATTTAAGTTATAATATATAAAAAATATTTTTAACATAGTGCTTTTTAAATTTTTTAAAATAAAACGCTTTAAAAAATAAAAGCTTTATATAGTTAAATACTAAGCTTTTATAAAGCTTTTTTAATAAGTTAAATAATATAAAAATGCTATTTTAAATAAAAAATAAATTTTTTTTAAAGCTAAATATTAGCTAAAAACTAATAATGTATAAATAAAATAATTAAAAAATAAAAAGCACTATTTAATAAAACTGCAGCTAAAAAAATAAGCTTAATAAAATTAGCAAAAAAAAAAAACTTTATTAAGCTTAACTTTAGTTTAATATTATAAAAAAATATAAAAAATATAAAATAAATAAAAGCTTTAGCGCTAGTAAAATATTATTATATTATTAGGTAAAAGTTTAGCTAAAGTAGCATATATATTTAAAAAAAAGCTTGTAAAAAACAAAAATTTTTAAAAAATAAAAAGTTTTTTTTAATTTTAATTTTTAATAGCTTATTAATTTTTTAGTTTTTTAAAATTTAAAGCTAAAAGTATTAAAAAAATTGCTATAAATAACTAGCTTATAGCAGCTAAACATTTATAGCAATATTATTTTTTAATTTATTAAATTGTTTATTTACTAATAAAAAATATAAGCTAAGTTTAAATTGTTATAAAATAGGTTAGTTTTATTTTATTAATAATTTTATTATAATAATAATTTAGTTTAGTATAAAAAAAATAGCTAATTTAAATAATTAGTATTTGTAGCTGTTTAACTAAACAGTATTATAACGTTACTATTTGTTAAATAATAGCTAAACGCTTTTAAGTTAAAACTTATACTAAAATATAGTAATATTTTTTATATGTTATAAATAAATATAAATAAGCTTTAGTTTTATATTTTAGCTAGTAATTATACTATTTAAGCTTTAAATATTTTAGTAGCATTTTATATATAATAAAATTTAAATATATATAAAATAAAACTTTTATAAAAAATAAAATTATATAATAAAGTTTTATAAGCAGTAAAATAGCTTTATTGTTATAATTTGCTAAAAAAAAGTTTTAATTTGCTTTAATTTTTTATATTTTTTTAGTTTTTAAAAATAAATAAAAAAATTTATAATGCTAGTTTTTTAAGCTAAAAGTTTATATAAATTATACTTTTTAAACAAAAGTATTAAAAATAAAATTTTATTTAAGCAAGTAGTAAAACTATAAACTATAATAAAACGGCAAAATAGTATATATATGCTTTAAAAGCTTAGTTATTAAACTTGCTATTTAATATAGCTTTAGTAGCAAAAGCATTAAAACATAAAATTAAATAAATATAAAATAAATTTTAAGCTACTAAATTAATATTTAAGTTTAAACATTATAGTTTTAAGCTATATAACAGCTAAAGTTTAAATTAATTAAAACTATTTAACTAAATAATTTTATTTTTTAATAATATTATAGTATAAAATTATAGTTTTATTTTATAATAGCTAGCAATTAATTTTTTTAATATTGTTTTAATATATTATTTTTAAAGCTAGGTTTTAGTTTTTTAATATTGTTTTTTGTTTGCTAACTGTTTTATTTTGCTATAGAAATTTAATAGCTTAGTAAAAACTAAAACCTAGCTTTAAAAATAATGTATTAAAACTTTATTAAGCTATTAGATTTTTATAATAAAATAAAGCGGTTAGCAAATAAAAAGCAGTATTAAAAAGCTAAAATTTAGCTTTAAAAATAATATATTAAAATAGTATTAAATAATATATTAAAATAGTATTAAATAATATATTAAAATAGTATTAAATAACATATTAAAATAGTATTAAATAATATATTGAAATAGTATTAAATAATATATTAAAATAGTATTAAATAACGTATTAAAATAGTATTAAAAAAGCGGTTAGCAAACAAAAGGCAGTGCTAAAAAGCTAAGATTTAGCTTTAAAGCTAATATATTAAAATAGTATTAAAATAAAAGCTAAAGTTTAGCTTTAAAAATAATATATTGTATATTATTTACTTTAGCTATTATTACTTTTATTTTTTTTATTTTTTTTAGTTAGTTATATTTAAAGTTTTATTATTAGATTTATTTTAGTGTTTGCATATATTGTAATTTTATTTGCGTTTTGTGCTTTACGTAATATAGTGCTTTAGTTTAAAAGGTTTTAATATAATTAGCAAACAAAAAGCGCTAAAAATTAAATAGCTTAGTAAAAGCTAAAATTTAACTTTAAAAATAACAGATTAAAATAGTATTAAAGTAAAGGTTTAATTTAGCTTTAAAAATAATAAATTAAAATAGTATTAAAATAAAAGCTAAAATTTAGCTTTAAAAACAATAAATTAAAATAATATTAAAAAAACAATTAACAAACAAAAAGCAGTATTGCTATTAAAAGCAATAATTAAAATATTTTGCTAGCTTTAAAAATATAAAATATATTATAATTTGCTAAGTGTTTATATAAATTATTAAAAAGCTATATAAATTTAATAAACATTTATATAAATAATTTTAAAAAAGCTTTATACAATAAAAAAAAATTTTTATTTATTTTAAGTATAAAGTTTTTATTATAATAAATTAAAATTAAGTTAAAAAATAAAAAGCTATTATTAAAAATAATAATTAAAATTATAAATAGTAGCTAGCAATTATATAATTAACTGTTAAAAACTATTTTATTTATACTAAGTTATTATTTTTATTTATTATTTATATTAATTTATTTATATTTTAATTATAAACATAAATATTAGTTTATATTAAATTTTAGCTAGCACTAATTATTTTTTATGTTATTTATATAAAATATAATATAGAACAGCTTTTATATATTATTTATTAAATAGCAAAATTATATAATATAATTTAAAATAAAAAAGATTACTAAATTAGGCTAAAATATATACTTTAAATATAAGTACTACAAATTTTATAAAAAAAATATTTAAAAATAATAATTAATATAATATACTTACTAAAATATACTAGAATTGCTTTTTTAATATTACTTATTTATTTATATAATTAATTATATTTAAAAACTTAGAACTAGTAGAATATTTTACTGCAAACTTTAACCTTTTATTTAAACTATAAAAAATTAGCTTTAAAAACAAAATTAAAATGCAACTTTAGGATTTTTTTTTACCGATAGCAATAAACATATAATAACTATAAGTACTTAAGTATTTAGCAGCTATAAATATATAGTAAAATATAAACCTAAGTATTTTTTAGGATTAATAAGCAGTATATTTATATTTTTTTTAACCTTTTAGTAGTTTAGCTATTAATAAACAAATTATAAGTTAAAAAAGCAAATAATTAGTTTTAGCTAGTATAATATATAGCATAAAAAAAAAAATAATATTAATTGTATAGTTTGGTTTATTAGTTTATAGGTTTGTTAAATAAATTAAAGTTTATAATTAATAATATGTTTAATTAATTAATTGCTTAATTAATTAATTGCTTAATTAATTAATTGCTTAATTAATTAATTGCTTAATTAATTAATTGTTTAATTAATTAATTATTTAATTAATTAATTGCTTAATTAATTAACTGCTTAATTAATTAATTGTTTGATTAATTAATTGCTTAATTAATTAATTGCTTAATTAATTAACTGCTTAATTAATTAACTGCTTAATTAAACAAGCTAGCAAAAAAATAATAAAAGCTAAGCTTTTAGTGCTAACTTTATTTAATTAAATAGTTAATTTTTAAAAAGTATTTATTACTAGTTAACAATAAAAGCTAAGCTTATTTTTAAATATTTATTTACTAGTAATTACTTTTAAAAACTTTAAATTATATAATATTTTAAAAGTTTTATTAGTTTTATAAAGCTACTTTTTTTTTAGTATATTAAAATAATATTTATGTTTTATTTATATATATATTAATTATATATATTTTAGTTGTTAGTAATTAAATAAATATATATTAAAGTTAACTTAGTTTATTTTAAAATTAAAAAAAAAAAGTTTTAGTTTTAGTAGGTTTTTTTTAGTAGGTTTAGTTTTAAATGTTTTAGTAAGTTTAGTTTTTTTGCTTTAAATAAAATAATAAAATAAAAAAAAATTTTAATTTATATATTTTTTAAATAAATTATATAGTATTACTAAATTAAAACTACATTTTATTTTTAGTATATTTATACTTTAAAAGTTATATTATTAATACTAATAGCTACTTGCTATTTTTAAAAAAATAAATTAGCACTTGCTTTATTTTTAGTTAGCATATAATTATACTTATATTATTTTTTATTATACTTAGCGCAATAATAGTAAAGTAAACTTACTTTACTTTGCTTATAAACCTTAAAAAAAATGTTTAATTTTAACTTACTTTACTTTTTTATTTTTTATAAGCTTTTTAAAATATATTTACTTTAGCTGTTTTATAAAAGCTAAAAAAAAAAAAAAAAAGCATTTTATAGCTAAAGTAAAAAAGTAAAAACCTAAAGCTAAAATAAAAACCTATAGCTAAAATAAAAATTTACAGCCTAAATAAAAAATTTTATTTAAAAAACTAAAAAGCAAAAATTTACCCCAGCTTATTTTTAAAGGCCAGAAAAAAAAAAAAAAAATATACCTATATATATATGCAAAGCAAGCAGATAAATCAAGTTAATGCAAAGCTCTCAAAACAAGCTTTTAAAACAGGTCTTTAGAGCTAAAACTTTACTAAAAATGGCAAATTAAGCCTCCAGCAGTAGCGCTGGAGAGCCACATCCTCACCGCGCTGCTTCCTTCGTTAGAACACGTTATTTTGATCGGCGATCATCTCCAACTCCGACCTCAAGTAGCGAATTATGAACTTTCCGCTAGCAATCCCTTAGGTGAGCAATACTCGTTAGACGTGTCGCTCTTTGAACGGCTAGTGAAACCGATCCATCCGGCTCAACCAAAATTACCATTTGACACCTTGACTGTGCAACGAAGGATGCATCCTTCTATATCAAACCTCATCAGAAAAACTATCTACCCACATCTAGAAGATGCCAACCATCTATCAGATTATCCAGAGGTTGTCGGTATGCGAAAACGGTTATTTTGGTTCGACCATAGCCATCCCGAGGGTAAGGCCGATGCCAACCAACCACTAAGCACGTCTCACACCAATGATTTTGAAGTTGAGATGGTGGCTGCCACAGTTTCGCATATTGTCCGGCAAGGGGTCTATTCTCATAATCAGATTGCGGTACTCACCCCATATCTGGGCCAATTACATCAGCTAAGGAAGCGGCTGCGAAGCTCTTTCGAGATTGTTCTGGGAGATCAGGATATTGACGAGCTTGACAGGCAAGGCCTAGAAATTGATGTCGGAAGCACCCCGGAAATACAAAAGAAATCTCTTGGGAGATGTTTGACTTTGGCGACAGTTGATAATTTCCAAGGAGAGGAGGCCGAAGTCATTGTGATTTCGCTTGTTCGAAGCAATCCTGATGGTAGATGTGGATTCCTGAAAACCTCAAACCGCATTAATGTCCTCCTTTCCCGCGCAAAACACGGGATGTATATTTTTGGAAACTCTACAACTTACGCCCAAGTTCGAATGTGGTCCGAAATCATTAGCATGCTGAAGGCTGAAGGTAACTTTGGCACCAAGCTGCCGCTTCAATGTCCACGCCATAAAGACAGGGCTATTGAAGTTGGAAGTCTCGATGATTTTGTCAGGTTGTCGCCCGAGGCGGGATGCAGCACTCAGTGCCAGCAGCGACTCTCATGTGGGCACAGTTGTACTAGCCCCTGCCATTCGGCGACTTTACATAAGGCTGTAAGATGTCTCGAAGCCTGCCCACGATCGAAGCCCTTCTGTGATCATGCGTGCGCAAATGTCTGTGGGGACCCTTGTGAGACGAAATGTTCAGCCATCCTTAGGGGACACAAATTAGAGTTACCTTGTGGACATACTCTAACCTCTCCCTATTGTTGGCAAGCCCACGATCCTAGCTCAGTTACCTGTGCAGTGCTTATCGAGAAGACTGTACCTGGCTGTGGCCATAGGGTCAAGGCGCCTTGCAATGAAGATGTAAGGAAAAATCAGTATAGGTGCAACGCGAGATGCGACCATCCTCTGCCGTGCGGGCACCTGTGTCCGCATAGATGTGAGCAATGTAGATCACGGGTTGATGGAGAGGTGACGATTGAATTTCATCCACCATGTACAGCGCCATGTGGTCGAAAGTATAGCAATTGCGCTCACTCATGTTCGGGGCAATGCCATGCCGGGAAAGAGTGTTTGCCTTGTCAAAAACCTTGCGATATACAATGTGAGCACAGCCGATGCAGCAAAAAATGCTCCGAGCCATGTGCGCCTTGCGCTGTAGAGACGTGTTCATCGGCTTGTCCACATAGTCGATGTACGATGCCGTAAGTATTGCCCTATTCGTTTTATTGCAAGAGTATACTAATAGTGACCTCAGGTGCGCTGCTCCGTGTAATTGGATTCCTTGTTCAATGCGGTGTACGGAACTGTTGGCTTGTGGACACCAATGCCCATCGCTCTGTGGAGAGATTTGCCCTCAACCCGATTATTGCCAAGTCTGCGCTAGCGGAGAAATTAAATCAATGATAGTTGATATGCTGGAAATGAAGGAATACCGCGAGATTGATCTCGACACGGAGCCATGCATTTTCCCAGACTGCATGCACGTTCTTACAATCACCAGTATGGACGGTCAGTTGGGGATGTCTGATCATTACGATGTCACAGAGAATGGCGATATCAACGGAATAAAAGAACCAGGTGATAGCACCCAAATTAAGTCCTGCCCAACTTGTCGAGGAAGCCTTCGTAACCTTTCACGATACGGTCGACTTGTTCGATCAGCACTTCTTGAAGAATCGACTAGGAAATTCATTACATGGTCTCATAGCAAATCGATGGAGTTTGAAAGCCGCTTACTCGACGAGCAAGGAAGGCTAGATAACTCAAAGATAACAAAGGAAATATTAGCGACAATTGGACGTCCAGGAGAGCTGCGAATTATTGGACAACGCCTCCAGCAATTGTTGGCTATTTGTGAATGGGTAGGTTATGGTCGTTATGATTCTATTATAAGACTTTATAATAAAATCGCTGAGTATGTTCACCACGTTGGGGTTGAAGAACAACCTTACCAGCGAGTCTATGATCTTGTTCAACATGCTCGACGCCATGGAACTGGGGTCGGCCAATTCCCGCTTAACCCTTCTAAGCTTGAGATGAGAGGACTGCTTTTAGCAGGGAGCCTCCTACTCCGCTGCGACCTCCTGATTTTGAAGGATTTTGAGGCTCTCCGCCGTCAGGCAGACGGGAAGATGACGACTGTTATCCTTGATCTTAACGCGACGCTGAGGGACTGCGACGAGCTTATCCGACTCGCGAGGGAGAAAAAGTATGTTCGTCATGAAGCAGAAGGCCATATTTATTTCATCCAATTTGTAGGTCTAGTTCGATCATTCTATCTGGAGAAGCAAGCTCGGACTGCAGAGGAGCTAGCCGATATGGATCAGCTGAAGACACAAGGGGAGCATCACTTAGCAGAAGCTCGTGTCTTATTGGACAACTACAAAGGATCAACCGCACACCTAGTTAAAGAGTTTGAGGCTGCAGAGTTGATGCTCAACGGTTTCCGGTATGTGCCAATTAGCGTGGAGGAGAAACGCGCGATCTGGCAAGCGATGTCCAAGGAGTTTCTAGGCACGGGTCACTGGTATGTCTGCTTGAATGGACACCCCTTCACGGTAGGTGAATGCGGCATGCCTATGGAACAGACGATATGCCCTGAATGTGGCGCCGCAGTAGGGGGTGAAGATCACATGAATGCCCCGGGTGTCCAACGTGATGAGGAAATGGAGGCCCTTGGTACTGCTACTGCGGATTTACGTCTTTGAGAGATTTCGCGAGTTGTTGGATGGTTAATTGATCGATGGTGTTGTTAGGGGAAGATCTGTTGGATCTCTTTTGCTAGGATTTTGCTATACCAAAGAAGGACACCCTGTAGCAATTGAGTGTTTCTGTTTTCGACGCAGTTTGGCGATGTAGGGTATGAATACTTGCTTTGCAGAGCACGGGCAGAAATGCTTCTCAGATAAAGACTCCCCACACTTAAGAAAATCTCACAACGCCTTTCGTAGCCAATTTTGAATGTGATTGAGACGGCCTCATTTGCTTGCCAATAGGTGCGAGGTTGAGTTTTAGAGTGAGCTATGATTTTTAAGAGGGCTTAATTATTTGATACCCGCGGCACGCGATTACGAGACACTTATATCTCAGTGTGATCACTTACATTATTACGGCGTGGCTGCCGTGGTCACCCTGGCATTGAGTATGAGTCTACATGCTCAAGTCACAAGAAGTCGTTATGGCTAGGTGCTGTGTTCACAGTGGTGCTTTTTCAAAACTGGAAGAATAAATTTCTTATTCTCTCTAAGTTACCCCTGATCAATAGTCACACGGGTATGTCCCAGAGTCCGCCTTCATTGACTCCCCACTATTTAGAGCCGGTCAAATTTTTTGTTCCTTCGAGTATGTCCCCAAGCGAAATTATGTGGCCTATCGCCATGACTCATAGAAAGGGGCAATCTATGTATCTATAGCTAAGATGTTAGTTACGTGTCGGAGTCTGGATATGAGAGGGCTGGGAATTGTGCCGATTGTGTGAGCAGATTACTCTGTCTTGGGTTTACTCACTCATTTATAGAGCGCTGCAGGCGGCGTCCACGGCGGGGAGGACTTCGTTCACGGCGACGTCTTCTCCGCAGGCAGCGATGACGCACTCCTCAGCCGACGCCTGGACCGCGTCGCGGGAAGCGCCTGTGACGAGGGTTAGCGATGAGTCTTGTTTAATTGACCCGACTGAACATAGCATGTGTTACTTACAGATGCAGGCGTAGTCGGTAGCACCGCAGTCGGTGGTGGCGGCTACGGCATCGGTGATGCAGGGCTGTGCGCAGGCCGGGATGTCGGCCCAGGTCTGGGCCGAGACGGCGGCGACGAGAGAGGTAAGGACGGCAAGAGTGAACTGCATGGTGACTGAGTCTTTGTTATAAAGTTTATGAGTTATTTATATGAAGCTGAACTAATGAATCTGTAGATGGCGTGTGTGATGATGGCAACATCTCGACTTCCGAGCAGGTCATCGGGGGCCTTATATACTCGTCAACTAGAGGTCTTCTTGATGTCATCTCTCCCGCTGTAAATGGCAGTGATGTATTGACTGCATAGGCGATAAGATAACATAAGTTATGATCTTCTCCTGCCTCGCACCGGATGATCCAGTCTCGCGGCCTAGATCAGGTTCGCCGTCTCGTTGAACCAAGAGGAGCACCGATGCCAAGATTCTCCAACGACCAGTTCCCATCCTTGAACTTCATCATCAGTGTAACCCTCAGTGAAAACTGCTCACTCAGCAGTCGCACCCGACGTAGGACAGACAAATCATTACGCCAATGCGCATCTCAGAAATACCTGCAATACCTGTCTAAGTACAGTACCTAGTGCGTGCGCTGCGTGTGGCAATTTCCCGGACAGAAACCGCTTTGTTTTGCCTATATACCCATCGCTAAATTGCGAGCAATCAAATCCCAGCGATTTCCTACACGGTTCTGGTTATAGTGCTACCTAAGCGAGTGTTTCTGTAGATCTGCTACAGATTCGAAGGGATGCAGGGGTAACAGAGCCTCCGGCTACTACCTACTGGTGCTACGTACCCAAAGCAGCGAGGTGTGCACAGCGACGCTGCTGCCCACACCTCGCTGCTCAACAGCCAAGCATCTTATCTTCTAATGAAGATTTCCAATTGGCTGAGGAAGAACCAACAGATTCCTTATATATAGCAACGATACGGGAAAGTCGTATCGTTCGCGGGGCGCGCGAGCCCAGTCTTTACCAGAGATTGTCGAGGCCATGCGGGTGACTGTCGCGCATGTGTATATTCCCGACGCGGTGCTGTGACATGCAGTGATATCGAAGTCTGGAATAGTCGTTGGGCGGGGCGGATTGTCTTGGATGGAATCCGGGCAGGACCCTTGAATATGGCCGATCAGCTACTGAAATGATGCTCCCAAGCCTTCGTTGAAACTCTAACCCCACCGAATTGGCTACGTGGCGAAGGACGGCGATAATAGCATCGCCAGCAGGCTTTGAGCTAGGCTCAGCTCTTGTTAATATGGGTATGGGGTAATATCTGGGTTAAGATAATACGGGGCAACCTAAATGTAGATTCGACGATCTGCTGGTGATGTTACTCGATATAATCCCTATACATCTTATTCGCCGTCTGACTATCGCCGAAGAGGAAGCTGGGAAAGGATCCAGAGGCGCATCATCTACGGACCGAGCCGTAGCTACTCCGGACCTATCGCGAGTCGGTATTCAGACACGAAAAATTTTAGGCTTCTTCGATTGTGCAATGTAATACCTCCCGTCACTGTTCTAGACGGACTTCATGTTGCATTGACCCACGATTGAGACCTCGCGATCAACATGGCGGGCTAGGAAATGAAGGGATTTGATCCCATAGCCTCTGCGCGGTATCATTCGCAAAATCTCTAACCCATGGGAATCGCTGGATGGTTTGCGACACTTGATCCCAAGTGGAGAGACCGAGTTGAGTGGCAACCTGTGATATCTTGGGGATGAGCCATACGTCCTCATCCGCGTGTCTGAACACTGATATC
Organism: Nemania sp. FL0031; assembly: GCA_022432375.1. NCBI lineage: Eukaryota > Fungi > Ascomycota > Sordariomycetes > Xylariales > Xylariaceae > Nemania > Nemania sp. FL0031. The sequence goes on along the minus strand of JAJKKK010000064.1, from coordinate 354,227 downwards.
TTTGCCGTGAAGAGAAGCCATAGCAAAAGCTCTCGTTCGTCCTTATCATCGTACCCCTGCTCCATAACCGCTGAAGTAATACAACCCCTGAGTAGAACTATATCGGTCTTCAAGCTTAGAGGAAGGAAGAATATGGCCATTAGTGCTGCGAGACCTAAGTGGAGCAAGAGCTCAATCCGATCTGTGGCTTCTATGGGGGTATTGAGAGGCCGCAGGTTCAGTAGATGATATCCCACTAGAAGGATCACATTATGGAATTGGTACTCATCGATCTTGAGTCCATGAACGGCGCTGTCATTAATGAGCCACGCAAGAGTAGATACGTCTTCAAAGGTGCTCCGAAGGCCCTCGTTGACATGATTAATGAGAGGAGGCACATCAAGAGAGCCATTTACGGTTCTCCTATGTTCCTCTCGCAGCCAGTTTAGAGTGGCTTTACCCGGTACGTATTCGACACTATATCGTGTAGGCGAGCCGAGCTGGAGCGCGAAGTCGAAGTCAGCACGGATCGCTTTCTGAGCTACCCAGGGACAATCCGACACGAGTGCTGAGATTCCTCCCCGTAGCGCTATTATCCTTTGGAGCCCCTCGAAATGAATCAGAGCGTGGCTCTGGTATCCAAGCATCCGCTCGTGTTGTGTCATCGCTATGACGACGGCAAGTGTTGTGTCGGATAGCGCTACGTCTCCATCCCCCGCTAGACGCTGATTGACCAGCCGCAGACTACGGGATAAGTGGAAAAAAGCCTCGGTTGTCTCTTGGTGTGTGATGGAGGGAGACGTTGCAGCCGCGACTGACATCGCGACTAAACAGTGGAAAACTGGGTGTGGTTAGTCTTAGTGACGCGTTTATTTTATACATATTAACACGTACAGGCTTCGTCGATGAAAGCATACTGAAGGAATAGCCGCGGTCCTTTGACAGGAGTAACGGCCTTTCCTAACTCAGGTGGATAGGGGGCTACGGTGACGAGGTTATAAACTGCGATTATATTAGTGTGAGACACCGAAATAGATACCTGGGTATGCGTCTATCCGATAATACGAACATTGGTGAAAAAGGCGCCGACATGCCCAGCTCACGTCAAATGGTAATGAAGTTGACAAGTCTTCTTGTAGTTGCCTCTGGATAGTCAGTGATGAATCTACGTTTTCGCTATTATAAATCTCGGATTCTTTGTTTGAGCGCGCGACTTGGCGTTTCTGAGGGCATCGAGACGGGCGGTGGATGGTCCGTCCTAGATTCTTGCCCTTCGCTACATGGCTACGGATTAGACTTCGCGTTTTCTTCTTGTCGATTAAAGAGTGGTCTATGAATTGAATAGGCATGACGAGTTGATGTTGTGAGGCGCGCTAGGTGTTGTCTGTTGTCGTGAGGTGAGATGAGATGATGGAAATATCCCGGCAGTCAATGTCAATAGCGGAGTTACTAAGTATCCGCCTCCATTATCTCCGCCAACACTCAGATAAATCCTTTCTTATGCCAATGATATAGACCGACATTTATACGGACGCGTATTTCTGATGTATTACGACATACTTAGCATAGCAGTGAGAAATGGTAAGAATACCTACAGCACACTCATCGCGAATTTACAACGAGAATGAGATATGAGATACACGCGTCAGTGATGAGAGGATGCATTGCATTCTCATGCCGATGAGCCTGAAGATACCGAGTTGACGATTACACATCGTCGTTCGTGAGGACGGATAACCTGGGAACGGTTGGTCTGCCCAAGCTACTCAAGTGGTAACAGATGTCTCAAGTCGAAGATATGTTTTGACGTTGTAATGAATAAGATGTCTGAGGGAGGAACTGCTCAGAGAGATTATCGATAAGCGTTTGTAAGTAGCGCATATTGCATGCAATATCTTAGATTGTTATTTCCTTTAGGTATTGACTATTATATTTTAAAACTTGTGAAACGCGAAAAAGCCCTAAGTTATCATTTTAGAAAATATTATATTATATGAGTGTTGTCATGGTGAGAGGGCAGCGGTTTGTATAAGTGCCCATAAGGTAGTACACGATTACCCCAATAAAGAAGGCTATGTAAATAGCAGGTATGCAGGTATTCCAAATAGGTAGTTGGTGGATATTTTGACGATGACATGATAGTTCGGATGTCGTACAACCGAAAAAGAATGTTAGTTGTTGGGTCGAAGTTTTGAAGGCCGTCAACTAAGAAAACTCTCACTTTTACGTGAGGATACGTCGCAAGTCAAAATCGCGGGTCCATTGCTAATTCGGCATATACCATCCACGCTACCCTAACCCCTGTAGTGGGCGCGATATCTACTTTCAATCTGCCACCAGAAGAAGCGCATTGAGTGTGAAGGAAGATTAGTCGCCGCTATGTCGGGCGGCAGCGATTGGCCGTTCTTGGCTTTCGCGACGGCCACGTTTGCGATCCTGGCTTACTTGGTCCGCGTAAACCAACAGCTTAGTGGGACACCCGAGGAAGTGAGGCGGCTAGCCGGACCCCGGTGGACGCCGGATCTCCTCAAAAAGACATATGAAAGGCTTCAGCGAGATCCGATTGATTACACGCATAAATTGCCGCCGAAGCTGGATCGCCGATACGTGGTAACGGGAGGTTCCGGTGAGTTCTTCGCTGCCTAGCTTTTGATCGCTTCGGACCGGATTTCACGGATGGATCAGTGAGGAGTGCCTAGTATAGCTCAGATATATGTGCGCTCATTCACCGATACTATCTATCTATGTAGCTTGTATTTATGGGAATAATTACGTGAGTGACTAGGATTAACAACACTCCAGGTCTCGTGGGCGGCTACATCGTGCTACAACTCCTAGCACGCGGTACACCACCATCGCACATCCGGATCCTAGACATCCGCCGGACAGAGCGAAGCGACATGCAATCCGGGCCCGCCACAGCCGTAGACTTCGCACAAACAGACATCACATCCCGCGCCTCCGTCGACGCAGCCTTTGCGCGTCCCTGGCCCGCCTCCGCCTCCAACCTCCCTCTCACCGTCTTCCACACAGCCGCAGTGATCCTCGCCTCGGACCGCTCGGCGCACTCATACTCCTTCCCGGAGTCCGTGAACGTGCGCGGCACCGCCAATCTCCTAGTCGCCGCCAAGGCCGCCGGCGCCTCCGTGTTCAGCGCCACGTCCTCGGCGAGCATCGCCATCCGCCCGGTTGGCGCGTGGGCTGCGCCGTGGGCGGGCGAGCCGAGGGATTTCTTCCAGGTGCTGGATACGCGGGATTTTGGCCTGAAGTTGAGAAGGCGTGAGGGGTATTTTGGGAATTACCCCGCCAGCAAGGCGGTTGCGGAGAGGCTTGTCTGTGATGAGGATTGCGAGGGCTTCCGCACGGGTGCGATTCGGCCGGCGAATGGGGTGTATGGAAATCCGACGGATAATACGGTTGGGGATCCGTTGAGTAGGGCAGTCATGCCTACGTGAGTTACTACTTTCCCCTTTCCCAAGTTCCATTGATCCGCAGTTAGCTGTGCTACCCGCGTCGCAGCGTCGAGGCTACATATTTATACCGCAGCGTATAAGATGCTTCATCTACCTAAGCTAATACTTCGCCATCACTATAGCTGGGTCGCCCATATTGTACAAAGCTTTGTGCATGGTGCCAATGTCGCCATAGCACATCTACACCACGAGGCCGCCCTTCTACAACCATCGGCATCCATGCATTCAGGGCGACCATTCGTAGTAACGGATCCCAACCCGCCCATCTCCTACGGAGACTTATACTCAGCGATCAAAGTGCTATCACGCCATTCTTTCACAACGCTGCCTCTACCGCCGGTTCTCATGCTTATCATATCGCACATCGTCGAGCTATACTCGGAGCTACCATTCCTACCATTTCCATTCTCGATCTTTGGCAAGCTATTACCGCCCCTTCAAGGCGACGTGCGGCACTTAAAGCCCGGGCTTTTTTCTATTACTACACATTTAATCGCGTCTAATTCCGAGGTGAGTAAACCCGCGAGCGAAGGGGGACTGGGATACCAAGGTGTGATGACGACGCTCGAGGGCATGGTCCTTGAAGTCTTGGAGTGGAATCGCGAGCATGAGCATTTAGGCGAAGGCGAGGGCAAGTCTAGGAAGGCGTATACGACGTCTGTTTCTCTGGCTGAGAAGATTCAGAAGCTTGGCGCTGTTGGACATCAAGTTGCGACCTAGACTGGAGACTTAGAGAGCGATTGGGCGGGAATGATCTCAAATGTGACGAATATACCGTCAGTAGGCGAGAGTCCTATTCTCGTCGTATCGTGGGTGAGTGTTGGCATTGACGACCTACCTACCTATGGCATCTCTGTATAGATCAGCGCAGACTTGGATAAACAGGTGGTATTCAGTCATTTCCAGCTGCGCACGTGAGATGTGCTCAATTTCTACAGTGAAATTATCACCATTTCCGCGACACATCATTCGCAGCGCCGTTTGTCTAATTTCCAAACTAGGCAAGTTACGGGACACTATAAATGACGCGCCAGCGGGATAGTGCATAGCGTAATTCTTTTGTTATTGAGCTGATCATGGATCTTCAAACGGGTTTCGCGGCAAAAGAGAGGCTGTTCAGAGCATTATCTCGCTTTTTAACAGCCACGAGGTCATTCGTCGCTCCCGCCACTCTACACACGTAGTGACTTGCGTAATACCACTTATGCATAAGACAGCAGCATCTCATGCACTAACAGTCTTGGGGTCTAGAGAACGATCAGCCTTAGTGTATACTTAGTCCATTCATCACATAATTTAGTGTCTACACTATTGTCGATGTCGATATTCCACTCATTAACAATGTTGAAGATTGGGGTCGTATCTAATCTTGGTGGCAGGTAATCGGCCTCTTCCGCGAAGGAAAGAATATTCGCTCGCAGGGATAGTAACCACTATTGAATAGCGTGCCAAAGCCAAGAGGTGAGAACGTGGGTTGACCTGCCTAACAGTATTAGCACTCAGCAGCTAAGCGGCTTTATCAGTCCACTGTTGGGTCTTTGTTGGGGGACGAATCTTTTTAGCTCGGCGCCGGTCCTGCAGCTGCACAGGAAAGGGTTCCCAAGCTGCATGAATATCATGGCTAACCAATTGATAGGCTGGATACTGGCGCAGGAACGCCCCGCCAACGTGCAGCGCATCCTCGTGGTATTCTGCTGGGTGCGTATGTATGTACACCACCAACCATTTTTCCCAGCCAAGTCTAGTTATACGCATGTTGCCTCTCTATTTATATGTAGGAATATAAATAAACAAAAATTTAGAGGAGATAGAAACCAATTGGCCTTGCATGCGTATTCTTGAGGCAAAACTACCGACAACCACTACTCCTATCCAATAGATTCAAAGTTATTAGATAGTGCATATGTCAAGTATGTGGTGCTAAATTTTGAGGCTTGGCAGTTATAATTTAAGCTTAGACTATATTTGGTATAGTTCTAGAAATTCTAGCCAATCCCAACCAAGCGGGGGTGCTCCATAGCATGGTTCACGAGGTACTAGCGCGGCCCGATCGGGCAATCCTGGTCCTGGACGCTGGCTCAGGCCATTCTAGTTCTCGCTTTGGCTATTCCCGCCTTCAACATTGTTGCGCTGACAAAGGAGAGGCTCACGAAACTAAACTTCCCCCCATTTCCTCCTTTGTTCTGGCTTGCTTTTCCTTCTTTTGCTTCGTTCCCACCAGAAACTAGACACTCTCCCACCCAATTCTTCTCGAAAACGAACCTCTGCGGCAGGCTAGTAGATAGACGTTTCCCTTTCGATCACTACTCTCCTTTCTATAGACTCTTCTGCTTGTTTCCCACTCACTCACTCACTTACCTCGAACAATACGCATCCGTTGCTTTTTGCTATTGTTTCTCGCCCTTCGTATTCGTTTAAAACGCCGTTGCAATAAACCAGACCGCTTGTCGCCATCTAAACTGAGTCGTGTGGGGTACCTCTGCGACATCACCACATAGTTGTCTAAGCCCAGATATACGAGTGGCAGCAACTAGAGAAACATTACCGCCTCCGTTTTCGTCGAGCCAACCAGGCGCTTGGCTATACCAATAGACCTCGCCTCCCTGCGATAAACAACACATCCAGTCTAAACTATACCTTCCGCGCCTGTCAATACTACGATTGCTCAACTCTTGCCTTTACATCAGCGCCCTGATAGACAACTCTATACCACCGCCACCATGGGTTTCTTCGAAAAGATTCAGTCCAAGCTAGAGATATACCGCCTAGAGAAGCGATACACTCGCAACCGCCACCGCCGCTCCACCTTCATCAGCAACGCCACCTATGTAGACGGCGAATACGTATTCCAGACGCCTACCTCGACGGGCTCCTCAACGACCTCGACAGCCTCAACCCGCGTCAGCGCGAGAACAGCGGCCCGTCGCAGCCTAGAGATGCCTACCGTCCCCGAAAACCCCAGCCAATCTTTGGCCTCGGCACAAGCAAAGCGATTACATAGGCTCTCCTCGATGCCGGTGTTCGGCTCCAAGAATTCCCGCCGTGAATGGTAGGGACGCGCTGCGATATAACGATTATGAGGAATGACTGCATTTCGTTTTTTATTTTTTGGATAAAAAGAGTATAAAAAGAGTATTCATTGGCTGTCTATACAACACGGCACGATCCAATGTTTGCATATATTCGCTAGAATGGCGCGTGGGTGCGCTACGATATATCCGTCGCTTCGCTTTCGTATCGAAAGCTTTTGCATTGCTCAGCCTGAACCACCTTGTCGGTAACGGCCGGTGGTTGTATCTATATACTGGACTGAGGCTTGCCGGCTCCTACACTTTAGCCATGAAATCAGAGTTTGAAAAAGCTCCTGGCAAAGTACAGATGGGCTGGGCGACTCTTCGTTGTACATATTTACCTACCCATACCACAAACATGTTAAAGAGTCTAACCATCATCATTTAACTGCCTGCGTGTGAAGCTCCCTACGTCTAGTACTACGTGCTTAGATCCGGTCACCTATCTAGCAGCTCCTACGTAGTTGGGTATACCGGCTATCAACGGTAGACATAGATGAGTCTTCATGGTACGCAGCTGACAACAATTATACCACGTTCTAGGTACCCCTTTACTTGTTTCTGTTCTTTTGCCAGCCGATCGAGGGCGAATACGCGCTAGTTGTCTCAGTTAAGGTTTTGGTTGATCAGACAATCACGTCAATTGACACCCGATCGAAGTCACCTGTCTATAGATCGTGGCATAGGCTTGGCGTCACGGTGCGTAAAGTAAATTGAAGATAAAGTAGACTAAGCAAGATTTACCAAGGATCATCATGAGTGAAACATACAGAACCTAACACTGATCTTTAGGGTCAATGTAGCTTCGCTTTGCGAGCTGTTAGGTCGCTTTGTAAGTAGACCTGCCCGTAGAGATCTGTGACGTTGATAAAGACCTTCAACGCATCAATCAAGTCCACCTCTAACTCACTTTCCAGAAGTGAGAGGGCCTTTTCGAGCCCGGTCCTTTCGTATTCGGCTATCCATCTCAACTCAGACTGGATGTCTTTGCTTGCTCTCCCACCATGCGTATTCTGGAACTCTGGGAAGTTAACCGAGTTAAGGTTATACTCATCTTGATCCCTCCACAACGAGCCTATATCATTATACATGCGACATAAGCTAGCCAGATGTCGGCACAGATCCTCAGCAAGATATGAGGTCTTAGCGGTAGCGAAGGATCCAGGACGTGTATTGAACAGTAAACAGTGGTAGAATATATAGGAAAAGGGACACGACGTGTGATCCGCTCCAATAGTATGAACCCATTTGTAGAATGTACGTCCAGGACTACGGAACTGAAGCACGGTTTCACCAATGGCTTGCTGATTTTGGGTCGTGGCTGTTGGGTTTTCCATGCTCTTAGGAGGCCATATAGCAGCCCTGTTGCTACCATGCTGAACGGCGAAACGCTTATTATCCGCAGCCTGGACAATATGTGCTCTGAGGAATGTTTCTAACTCAGATTTTAGTATTGTCTGTAGCCTAAGTGGGCTCTTGACGACCGCTGAATTCTTTAGGGCGTACTGAATAAACGATGTGACGATGCGCTCCACGTTGGTGATATCTGTTTGCATCTCCCTTTGAGCATTGGTCGGCGGAACTGGTAGGGCCGTCAACTCTCCAGAGGAAGATTCGTCTTCATTAACTACTCCGGACACTGAGGACGTAGATATACATATCTTACTTATCAATTCATCTACTAGCGGAAGTTTGTCGCCAAGGTTCCGTTCCACGGTCAACTCCATAAACTCGTCCACTTGATAGATGAGCATAGAAAGATTGACCATCTCTAGTAAATCCGAGACGCTGAGACAGCAGCCTTGCAACACATTGCATGCAGTCCATATTATCGGAGTTATTATCTTGTACTTCGCATAGTCGTTTCCATTCTGGGGGAATATATCAAGAGGGTGTCGCTGTAGCAGGCAAAACGTGTAACATGCTTGCATTTCGGCCATGCGTAAAGCTGGAATGCTAGCTGCAGAAAAGAGCGGCGTTTTCCAGACTAGCGCTGCGCATTTGCTGATCGCCTGCACAACTTTTTTAGGTAGCGAGAAGCCATTGGATTCGCCGCGTTGGTGGTGAGCCGTTGGCTGAGTCGAGACTGCGGCTAGGCAATACGCCTCTGAGAGGACATTGGAAGCGAAGCTCACTTTCTCAATCCAGAGAAATTTGCCTTTACCCCATTGGTCCCTGTGGTTGTAGAGATATTGCTTTCCGCGATCGATGCTTGCCGAGAGCCCGTCATCGTGGAGATCCTGAGCCCATGGTAGCCGAGAGATCGCGGACAAGGCAAGGATCGCGTATGCCGTAGTTTCACACATGTTACTCCATGACCCGCTCGGCTCTTGCTTAGCCAAGATACGCATCAGTATGTGTAGCGAGATAAGGGGGATGCGTTCCCGTAGCTGTGGCGATGTCTCTAATACGGCCGCACACAAAACACTGTCACCCATCTTTTCATAGAGGGCTGCAAGCGCTTGGCACAGGAGCATCATCCAGTATAAGTCGTGGCAATGCTACGATGAAGGATATTAGCTTGTTTCCCCCCCTGACTTCGTAGATGGCTCCGCGTGTCTTACCCATTTGTCGTTAACTTTGCTGGTAGATGCTTGTACGCATACGAAGTCTGCAATTTTGCAAATTTGGGGAACATATAACTTCGGGTCATCTAACATCAAGAGGCATATCAACACATTACAGTTGACACTAAAACTGGAGTTCCGCTCGTCTTGGTATGTCTTGAAGTGTGATCCAGCCTCAAATGCGTCGAGTAATGGAGTCACCGGGGCAGAAACTCCGAGATGCCGCAATGCGATTATAGTCTTGGAAGTATCATCAGCATCTGGGAGACTGGACGGTGCTAGTTCTGGTTGTTAGGACATGATATTTTGGGTTTGGCAAGGAACTCACAAAACCCCACAATGCCGTGATTAGTCGTTAGAGACTGCTCAAGGAAGTCGCGGAATATCAATGATTCGTCTTCTCCGATGGGTATCGCCGCCTCAAAAAGTATAGAAGTCACCTATCGATAATATTCGATGTTAGTTTCAGGTAACTGCAGTGATCTGGCCGTCAGGCATGTCACATTCGCTATTACATACCCAGCTAGTTTCAAAAATGGTAGTTGGCCAGGCACTAGGCACCCCTCCCCCTAGATCGGCACAATTCCTTAGGACATTTCTCAAATACTCCTCGGCCTTCGGGTTCCATTGTGATGAATGAATCAGGAAAGCGGCGGTGGATGAAGGAGAGCCAAGCATCGATCCATTCTCCTCTTGAGAGTGAGCAACCCTATCAAAGTCGATATGGCCAATGAGTGCTTCAAGAGAGTGGTATAAGGTTGAGACCCCCTTGTATACACTTTCAAGAGGAAGCCGGGCTACCTTTTCCTGATAGAGCTCGTTGAGTTTCCCTAGGCCACCAAACTCAAGACTGACGCCTTCTTCTCTGAGCATGGATATATGCTTGCTCACTAGGAGCTCAAATCCGACCTGATCGCTCATGGAAACATCCCAGTTCTCGAGCAAGAGAGTCAAGGCTTTTTCGGCTTTGTTTGCAAGGTGAGTCAAGCTCTGGTCTAGGGGTTGTAGTTTTAGATGTTTCTTAATCGCCAGAAGCGAGGCCGACGTGTTCAGGATTCCATCGAGGTTCGAAGCATACGCATCCCAACCGCCCCCGGGAAGTTGAGTTTTCAGCACGAAGTCGAAACACTCAGGAAATAGCCAAGAATTCATATTCCGGGGATGCTGTATCATGGCAAGCCAAGCCGTATCGTACACAGATGCAGACATAAAAGAACGGAGAGGATCCCCCTTTAGTTGCACTGTAAGCCCGGCAACCAGTACTCTAACCTGATTTAATAAGGAGGTTTCCATGATGTAGTGTAATTACTAATCAAAGAAATATAAAAGCGAAGGCGTATATTTGGGAATAGGAAAAATGTGTAAATGAGTTCTGAGCTTGGTTGAGATGAAGACTGATCGATTACTCCCACGCAAGGCAACACTGGCCCTGAAAAACAATACTCAGAAGCCTATGCCTACTTAACGAATTGTCTCGCCATTAAAACTACACTAGTTCAACGAGACACTTAACGTACAAGGGCGAAATGCATCCTATGTATACTGGGCTCGATCTTCTCACTTCAACTACATGTAGACATAAGTATGCTGAATAATAGTACAGTTGTGTACCCTTTATTCGACTACCTCGATGTGCGTGTAATATACGTTCATGCATACCTGTATGCTACGTTTGATATTGTCTATAAAGTAGGCGCAATTTATTCATGACTGTGAAACATACTCTATCGATCATCCTAGACTACCTAATCAGTACGTCACTTTTTTAACCTAGGTGGGTTACATAGGGCTCAGTGTCATGTCCCATGTGTGAATGGGTACAAATGATAAGCATCAACTATGGCCACTTTCTTCTTTTGGGGTAATGTTGCGGTTCTATTCCATAGTAATCTGGTACAGGAGAAATATTCACTAACAGGCCAGCAAGGCAGGTAGAAGGTACGGCCCTAGATAGGTAGATACTCGGAGGCAGGCTGCGCGGTTGGGGTTAACTACCCGGAGCTTGATGGTACGTCGGCCTGCATGGATCGAAGTAGGCTGTACCGATAATATATTCATAAAAGTCGGAGCAGGTATGTCTATTAGTATACATACTTTCAATTCGACATGCAGCCCTAGTATTACTGTAGATCATGTCGGAGGAATACGTGGGGGCCGCTGCCGAACCGACGTTGCAATCGAAATAGGTGGGTGACACGGAATAAATATAAGAGAACTGCCTGCCTAGAGGATTAGGGAGGGAAATAAAGTGCGATCACTACCGTATCTTATAGTTATATTTGGCTTAGGGTGATGCAGTGTCACCACTTTGTTGGGTAATGATCCTTGAACTAGGCTCCCTATTCCGGATGTTGCTCATCATGGAGGATACAACTAATGAATAAGGCTGAGACATGAACCGAAACTATGATCACGTTTAGAGGCCCAAAAAAAGTAATGAGACTGTGAGGGTTTTAATAAGCGCTTAACTGCAGATGGCTGATACGAGATACGAGTAATGATGCAGGGCTTGAAGTGATGCGATAACAAATATGTATGGTATTCCTAGGCGTATTCTGGCAATCGCATAAGGGGTTCAATGAACTTGACTGTGCACTAGGTGTTTTCGATTCATAATCTCAAGGTTTTATAAACTATACTAACAATATATGAAATTGTATACATTAAACCTCGAGCGAATATTCTGATACTGGTGTGGTTCTATGAAAAGGGACACACGCCACTTGGCTTCCTCTTAACAAGGAGTCGCTCCCAAGGTAAAACGAATAAGAACTCATGCATCTCTATGTTTCTTGGTCTTGACCGGCCTGGCAGGAACTTGAAATCATACTCAGTAACAAGCTTCACGAAAAGCATCTTAATGATCATGCTAGCAAAGTACCTCCCAGGACATGCCCATTTGCCGTAACCAAAGTTGAGGGCTGTGAAGTCGTTACCGGACGCGAACTGGAGTACCTTAGAATCCTGGGATTCCCCATTGTTTAGCTTTTGTATCCTTTTGCGATAGCTTCTGAGCCCGTCGTACGTTTCCGGATTTAGTGTGTTTTCAGGATCATTTTCGATCGCGAAAGTGGGCAGGCAAACGTATGTACCTTCCGACACGTGAAGGCCATTGCGAAAGGTGTGTGATTTCTTGAAACGACGCTTCATGCCCAAAGTCGTCGGGGGTGAAGTGCGCTGGGATTCGCGAAGCACGCTGTCTAGCTTCATGAGTTTATCGTACGGCCCGCTCCACTGTTTAGAACTGGCCATGACCTCCATAACCTCTTCTTCTAGCTCTTCAAAGAGTTTAGGATGAGCCGTCAGGTCATACAACACATTAACTATTCTGAGAAGTGTCGTATGAACAGATGCGAGAGCAAGTAGAACCTCCGTGTGGGCGATATTATCAGGCTGACGTTCCCTTCCTTTTGCCAGGTTGGCTAACCATCCGAGAACGTTGAAATCATTGCTGTGGATTTGCGGGTCTAAGCACCCAACGTCGCTTTTTTCGAGGAGTTCCTTTATTTTAGGGCTAAGTAGCTTTTTTGCTATCGCTATGTACCTTCGCCCGTTCCAGGATCTTGGAAGTAGATAGCTAATGAAAGGCCTCATCCAAGATGGGAAGAGGCGAAGTATAACAACTGTCTTGAACACTGCATGGTTTTAAAACTAGTTAGTCAACAAATCACTCGTATAAGGCGTAAGCACTATTGTTATAAAGATATTGTCTTTTTCAACTAAAACGAGATTGGGCTTTGCTTCATTACGAAAATAGAAGTACTCACAACTCTCGGTGTAGTTGACTGCAATGCCCAGCCAGGCGGGGTCCTTAGAGAATGCTGGACCAACGATAACTTCTGCTGTCATTCGTGCTGATATTTTTGCGAAGACCTGATAAGGATTAAATTCCACCCAGTCTTCTTGAACGGGTGGGAAATATTCCTTGAATGCGGTAGAGAGCTCTTGTTCGAGGCGAGCACTCATTGAATCAAGATGAGGGGTGAGCTTTCGCTGCACAATTGAATGGTGAAGGCGGCTTTCGAGGATAAAGTCTAGCCCAGTGTATCGGCCGAGCAAATCGTGCTCTAAAGCACCATAAGGGCTAGCAACTGATGTTGGGAGTGTTGAGAGTTCTTCGAGTACCGATAAAGGCAAAACTACAACACTCCCCTCATCTCGAATCACTTGGAATGATCGTGTTTTGAACTGTGAATATTGCACATGAGTGAGGGACCTTGACATCAATGCAAGCAGCACTTACCTTCTGATATCCTTGACTCACGATTCTACTTGCTCTGGCAGCGAACATAAGATTAAGAATAAAACGAGGCGTGTAGACCGTTGGACTACCAATGAAGGCATGCTCCTTTTGTCTCTTAGCGTGTTTCCAAGTAGAAAGCATATCGCCAATAGAGTATAGGGCAAGGCTAAAGAGCAACACAGCCGAGGCAACAGTGTAGTCAATCATGGTGATGGATAGGCGCTAAGCTTGGAGGATCTTGTGACAACGTTATTGAATGAGTGGATTCCGGATTCGAGATTGTTGTAGGAATGATTGTGCAGAACTGGTAGGTTCCATTCGTCGTGCTGGCTATTGTGCTCATATATTAATAGCTTCCTGTCTTCAAGATAAGGCTGCTATGGTCATACTATACTGCGTCTTGTAAGTTTGCCTACGAATCACCGTAACTTAGGCCTATTAGTTTTTTTTTTCCGAGCTTGTTACTCGCTATACAAAATAGCTGGCAAACAGTCTCCTGCCTTGCATACTCTGGCATTTGTGAATGCACATAAACGGCACAGACACTAGACCGGTTTATGGTAAGCCTTTATTGAGAGACTATCTAATTTGTTTCAGGGTCCAGGATAGGGTGATAGTTCGTGAACGGGAATAAGCAGGAGAGCTAGACCTTGTAAATGTCTCTTATCTATTGCAGAGGCGTATTGCATGAAATAATTCTGCAAGGGGTTTGAATATGGCCTTGTTATGCGATGCTTAGGAACTATACACCAGAATCCAACGCACTAGAAATGGCCTACCAAAGGGCGGAAGGATCGAAAATGAATAGCGTTAATATAATGGTGGTTGTAGTTACACAGCATGAGATCGAAGAGATCAGAGTTCGCCATTTCGGCCATTGAGACATGAACAGAAACGACGTGACGGAAGAGGATATACCCGAACTTCGTAACATTGGCTGATAATGTAACCGCCTTCTGCATCCACCATGCTAGGAAAGGCTTCCTTACGCTGGCGGTAGGCTGCTGTAATCCACTCTGCATTACGAGGTGGCGATTGATCAACAATACGATGTTCTAATCAATGTGCTTGGAATGGTACGACGGGGAGGTAGCATTGCATGTGCTGAGCGTGGAAGAGTAACGATCGGCAGATATCATTACAATCCGTCGAAAGGAATATTTAATGCCCTATATGGTATTCATGCACATGAGTAGCATTGAGTGGTGAAACTTGAGACAGAGGTGACTAGTAGTAAAGTCGCATGCGTCACGCATTCACACTAGAGTCATGATCAGCTGCATTTACCAAATGTAGTAAATATCATTCATGCATATAAGCAATATTAGGCGGTGAGACATAGTGCAATTAATTAGCTACCTAGGTACTGTCATGTATCTTGAGATGCCTGGTACATCAAGGTAGAGGTCAAATCATCCTACACCGGTCAAGCCTTGCGGTCCCCCGCATCATGGTCAGCCACAGACTATCTTTTTGCAATCTTCCGCTTTCCTCGAATACTAAATTGTAGTACTTTGGCCTTAAGGCTTAGCCAAAGCTATGAGATTGGATTTAGCTTACAAGCTCTATCAAGGATGTTGGGAAATATAGTAGGTGGGGTTGTCAAGGACTTACTAGCATTACTGAATGCCAACGGAATCTTCCCTACGCCGAAGCATTATTCTGATATAGGGATGGACGAAAATAAATTCGTGCATAATTAGATTAGGCTGCTTTCTTCTGTCTGCTAATTCAAAGTCATATTCATCAATTAATTTGATGAGAGCAAGCTTAGCTGCCACGTTGGCAACGAAGCGACCGGGACATGCCCAACGACCGGATCCCCAGGTAAGGATTTCGCCGTCAATGCTAACGAAGGGTCGGGCTCTCAGGTCATCCTGACCTCGGTTGTAGAATCGCATTGCCTTGTATTCCTCAGGATTCTCGAAATCTGATGGCTCCATTGATTTGGCGTAAGACGAGACACTCAGTGCCTGTCCCTTTTTGAGGAGAAGCCCGTTTGAAAGTACGTAGTCCTTTAGTATGTGGCGACCATACATAGTTAGTGAGCTGGGAGCAAGCCTGCTGGTCTCCTTCATCACGGACTCCAGTTTCAATAAGCTGCTTAGGGCTACGTCATCCCAAATCCCGTTGATTTCATGATGCTTCTCGCGAATCTCATGCCGAAGTTCCTCTGTAGCCTCCCTGTGTGCTGCTAAGTCGGCCATTACGCCTAGGACGAAGTTTGCGGTGCTATATGTACCACCACTCCCAACTGACCCTACAAGTCTCGTTAAAAGCTTCGGGTCAGATTCGAGTGTGCCTCTACCTTCCTTCACCATCCAAGTGACTAGGTCTGGGTGAGCCGGCTCAACTACACTATTCTCGTGCTTTCGGTGTAAGATCTCGGGGACCACGAAGCGCTCTAGCGATTTCCACGTTCGTTGTAGATGCCATGTAACTGGAAATAGCCAACGGACATAGGGCTGTATGATTTCAGGAAAGAATCGCAGGATAAAGACAGTAGTGAATACTATAATTCTATCGTGGTGAGCTTATTTTTGTTATCGATAGTGAGGCGACGTGATCTGGCTTACTGTTCTTTGTATGTTCTGACAATATTTCTACCAGCTCGGAGGACTGGGGAATATTCGGGCCAACCAATGCAATCGCTATTCCCTCCGTTATGCATTCTACAATGAGGAACAACGGGGCAACCTCAATCCATTCATTATGTTGCTGAGGAAAAACACGCTCGATGGCTGTCCAAGTTCGTTTTGCCATCGGGTTCAGCAGTCTTGGTAAGGCTGGAGTGACTCTACTAAGCAGGATCTTGACATGGTGATTTGTGTGTTTGATAATGGACATCCCAGTCAACTCTGATAGCATAGTGGTCGTATGATACTTTCGCGAGCTAATAGTATCTTGAGATAGACGATTCAACTCCGGAAGAAATTTGTAGGGCAAGATCAGGAAGTCCCTGTCTCCACGTACTAAGCGCCAGACACGGTCGTTAAACTTGTGTTTTATTAGCATTAGTCAACACGTAGCAAGAGGACAACTCTAACTTTGCGATATCCATCCGCCATGATTATTTTAGATTGTAACCCCCATCTCCATCTCGCTAAAATAGATGGCTCAAACTTGAAGGACTGATTGAGAATAGGGATGTCATCTGAACGAGATTTTACTAAGAGAAAATAAATGATCCTTAGAGTGAGGGCCGATGTGATTACAAGGACGATGGTTTGAAGATGGGCCTCTGGCCTCGACTCAAAATACGCCACTATGGCGAGGGGAAAGTTAGAGAGAATCATTTGGTGAGATTGCTTTCGATGAGACCGAGATTTGGTATATGAATGTTGTGAAAGTGTAACTATTTAAGGAACCGTGTTAGAATATATACCGAGAGTCGTATATAACTTTAAATATAGTAATCTTGGCTAACCTACACTCAGGTGTGTTGGCCCTGGTAGGGTGGCTGTCGTTAAGCGATAGGCTGGATTTATCATTGGGGCCAAAACCGTCACCTCTAATCAATGATAACCCCCCTAAACGTATTATCTCCTCGAAGCTGACAATTGGTCACTCCCCTCATTCAGCTACTAATGGGATTTGATCAGAGGAAAACCATACAAGTACAAAACGTTTGCCAAAGCAGGCTCTGTCTAGTTTTGCGTCCCCCCCATCGAGCTTAACAGAAATCACATCCACCACTTTGTAACCAGATTATCCCCTCGTCCTCATAACCTATCTTACATTAGCAACGTCCACATGTCTTCAAATCAAGCAGAGCTACCGGCGCTGGTCACCCATTCGCTGGTCGTGGTTTCTGTCATCTTCCCCATCCTGTCAGCCGTCGCACTATACTTCCGTTATAGGGCACGATGCGTCTCTCACGCAACGCTCGGATCCGACCACTGGTGGCTCGTTATAACTTGGGTACGTTACCACAATATGTCGGCCCAACAAGCGATTTGATCATCTCATTCGTGCTAGATTGCTACATTGGGCATGAGTATCACTGTCTGGGTCTTCGCCGCCCTCGGCGGCATTGACAAGTACAAGGTAGAGCTCTCGCAAGGAATCATATACTCAAATAAGGTAGCGATTGACCGCCAGACTGTCTTTTTGCTCCAATATGTGTCGTTAACGGAAACAAGTGTCTATGGGTTGCCAGTTTCTTCAATCAAGCATCACTGAGCGCCGTAAAGATCGCCATCCTTCTGTTTTACAAAAGGATATTCTCTACCCACGGGTTTCATATTGCCGCTTGGATATCTATCGCCCTTGTCTCGGCTTGGGGTATACTCTTCTTCTTTGTATGCCACCTATCCTCATCATTTTAGCATATCAATCATATGTATACTAATCCTTGTAAGCTCATACTGTTCTACGGTGACCCGATCTCAAAATCATGGGATGCGTCGGTCGGGCACTGGCGATACGACCCGGTACCAGTTGGGTTGGCCAATGTTGGGACGAGTATCGGTCTTGACATTGTAGTGCTTTCTCTGCCGCTTCCGATGATATACAAACTTCACTTACCTACGAAGAAGAAGATCGCGCTAGGATTGATATTCTGGCTTGGCTCATTGTACGCCAACTTACTTCCAGCCTGAGACATAAACTAATAGTTGGTAGTTGCTGCATCGCCGCTATTGTTCGTGTGATCCTTCTACATCAGGTTCTCCAAGGAGTTGCTGATGCCGCTACAAACATTGGTTAGCACCCTCACTATTCTTCTAGAACGACTGAGTAGACTAATAGGACCACATAGGTACTCAGTCCGTTCAATTCGTGTTCGTCATTGTGGAACCCCACGCTTCCATCATTGCCGCATGTTTACCATGCTTTGGACCTCTCCTGAAAGGCATGCGCGGGCCAGAATCACTGATTCGAAGCGTCCGCTCAGCTCTCTCGTTAGGAAGTCGGGGCTCTGCAGAATCGCATGCTACGACTCCGTATACAACTAAGTTCTCTACTCAAGCAGGATCTGGAACGGCTTCTAACATCAAACTCCATGAGTACAATAGCCTTGGCGACCACGCTTGATAGGTATTGGGGAAGTAGTGTCCATTCTTCAAAACGGAAAGAGAGCTGCTCATTCTTTCACGCTCATGGAGGAGATTAATGATGCGATAGTCCGATATTTTGTTGAGGCGTAAAACGTAACACACTTGGTAAACCGGTATTACTATATAGCTATCAATTCAGTTTTTTCTCGGCTGACGCGTACGCTGTCTAAGCTCCCCGACGCTCTATGAAGGCTACTTCTTATGAATCATATTCAGATGAATTAATTCTAGACTTGCCGTCTTACAAAAAGAACGTGACTGATTAGTTCTAAAGAAGCGGTGGTTCAGCTGAGTATGACGTTATTCATCATCAGTGAAAGGGCGCTCGGGGTCTGGCCATCTGATTCCCTAGGTTCCGGTGCCTGTAGCGAAGCTTCTGTGCTATGCTTGCACCTTTAAGGGGCGAGGTTACACAGCGTAAAACAAGACAGTTAGGTAATCATCGCTGGCGAAAGATCAGGGTTCTCGTTCGCGCTAGAGCCGCTGAAGATGATGTCTCGTAACGATTTAGAATCCAGTGATGGCTCATGCGGAGTAAGCGTGTAAATCCTTACGTGCATATTGCCAGCCTGCCGAAATGATAATGCAGCGTAACCATGCTGAAGCTTTGACCGGTTCCGATGACTGACGCGGTGAGACTGGGTGAGGCTCAAAAGTCGCTGGGGAAATCGATTTCGATTCAAGAGGCGATAGCAAAGGATTTTACGTCAAATGCCGACAAGGGTCAGTCGGACCTTTCTTACATAGATACATTGGTTCATGACACGCCGTCAAAATGCAGTTGTATTAACCTGCTCCCTGCGACGTGCATGCGGTGTCACAGCGCAACCACTAATAGTAGTCATCCTAAAGCCCTTATTATTACGTCCGCATCCTACGTGCCTAACTGCTGCGGCGATAAGCTATTTCTGCCTATCACATTAACCATGAGCCGCCGCATCCGAATCATCTAGGTGGTATTCGCCGGTCTATAGGAATGCCGACCGCATTTAACTTAACTATGTCATGAAATGTACTGTATACATATACGTACCTATGTCAAAGAAGAAAAGTGCATAGGCGGGAGTAAGAGAAAGAGGGGAAATACGGGTGAGACATGTAGCTGACCACCTACATGTATGCAGGTATTCCGGGCACCGCCTAGTGACGTAGCGACGTAGCGACGTAGCGACGTAGCATGCAAGCAAACAAAAGCAGATTAACACTTAGCTAGCGTCAAACAGCCCGCAGTGGACGGGCTCTGCCGTCAATATCTCAGATCTTAATCGGTTGGCTTATGTAGAGTAGACTCCTTCCCCTCCTAACCGTAGTTTCTACTCTCTTTCCTTAACGCCCACCACAGCTTCACAAAATGACGCAGCCAATCCTCATCTGGCTAACCCGTAAGTTGCTTCCTCACGCGGCTTGAGTTCATAAGGTTGTACTAACTTTGTAACTGTAGCCTCAGGTCCAAATCCGTACAAGGCAAGCCAGCCAACTTGGCGACTCAACAGCTATCCTCTCTTCGGGGTCTAACATGTCCTAGGTGTTATTCGTCCTTGAGCATTTAGGGATTCCCTATGAAATCAAATCCATGAAATTCGAGGATGTTAAGAAGCCACCCCTCACCGACATCAATCCTAACGGCCGTGTTCCCGCAATCCAAGACCCGAACACCAATCTGACCCTGTGGGAGTCTGGCGCTATCATCAACTACCTCATTGAGAAATACGACACTAATAATAAGATTTCCTACCCATCCTTCAATGAAAAGCATCTCCTCAACCAATGGCTTATGTTCCAAATGAGCGGCCAGGGGCCATACTGGGGGACTGCAGGCTGGTTAGTACTCATATCATCAGCTTTCCCCTCTGGAACTCAGCTTTCTGACCAAAAGACTCCCAGGTTCCGAGTTCTGCACCATGAGAAGCTTCCATCCGCCATAGAGCGGTATACCGAACAGGTGAAACGAGTTTTTGGTGTTCTTGACAAATGGCTCGAAGGCAAGGAGTGGCTCGTTGGCGACAAGATGACCTACGCAGACATGGCCTGGGTTCCATGGAACGAACATGTCCATCACTCTATTGGTACCGAATTTGAAAATAGGTTCGACGGTTTTCCTAACTTGGAGGCGTGGCATGGCCGTATGGCTGCCCTTCCAGCGTGGAAGAAATGTAATGAAATCCGACGCAAATTGATGGCTGAACAGGGATTGGGTTGGAATGGTCTGCCTCTAGGGGTCGAGACCCTCACTGAGTTTCAAAATATGATGGACAAGAAAGACGCCGAGACGGCTCCTAAGGAAGAATAAAGAATTGGCCTGGGGACGTTAGGGTGCTGTGTATACAGAGCCGCCTATTAGCACGAACTAGCTTCCTAAATGGCGCAGTACCTTCTCTAGATATATACCTCATCGTCGAGATATTCTCCTTCCTGTATTTAAACTATTTACTAAGCTAATGATTTCTCATGAGTCATTTCGTTATCTATGCTTTAGGGCTTGAACATGGCAGGATTGCCAAGCAATTGATGATTCGAGACAGTCGATTAAATAGCAGCTATTAAAGTGAAACTATAGTTTTGCTCTACAACTAGTAATGCTACATATATTCCCAATAAAATGAAAGAAGCCTAGGGTTATGCTTTAAGACCCTGGATTTATCCTGTTCGTACTTCTCTATCTTCAAGTTTACAGGATTATTGTGAATAGCACATCAGGCCTTCTCGTTAGCCGGAAGTTTCCGGTCTTTATCCAACGCACCGTCTGTCTTCTTGAGGGACGTCCACTTGCACGCCAAGATCAGAATGAATGAAATAACAGGGGCTGCTGCGGGAATGTACTATTTAATGGTGTTAGATACGTTGCAATAACTTTGAACAGACGGATTGTTCTACTGACGAAAACTTGCGTTGCAGCCTTTCCATACTCGGCGATGACCAGGGGGAGATACTGAGGGCTGACAACAGACCCAATGTTGGTAGCGCCAGCAGAGATCACAGCGTTGACAACATCACTGGGTACAACGGATGCTAGGTTGCTCTTCATCTGATGTTGGAATATGGCCTGGCCGAGTGCTAGAAAGACTGCACAGCTTGTTGAGATAATAGCTAGTAGATTCGAAGCTCCCAGGGGAACAAGATCCTTGGGAAGAGATGCTTGCATTCCAAGGTGTGCCTAACCAAGTGTGTGACGTTAATCAAATTGGACGATAGTACAGGTCTTCTGCATATGAAAGTTGAGATTGATGAGTATTTACCAAGTTACTGGCGAGGGAGTATCCGATACCGCCAAAAATCTGATACCCAATCCATTTCCCATGAGATATGCTGGGATAGAGTGTACTAAGGAGACCCCCGGCTAGCGACACGAATGCTGGGGCAAGGAGAAGGAAGGGATTCCAGATTCCAAGCTTTGTTACGAGGGCGGCTCCGATAAATGACGCTAAGACATCGGAGATGACGGTAGGTAAGTAATTCACACCGCTTTGAGTCGGTGTAGCGCCGTAGGCGGCCTGAAACCAAATAGGGAGCCAGTATATAATGATCTGAAATGGACCGTTGATGAAGAAGGAGCCCGCACAAATCAGTCCGACGTTGCGGCTAGCCTTGAATAGCCTAGGAGGTATCATTGCATCGTCTTGTAAATGTAACTGCCATATTATGAATACAGCAAAAGTAACGCCAAAGCCAACGAAGAGACCGATAATAACTGACGAGTTCCAGGGATACCCGTTGTTGGCGCCCCCCCACTCAAGGGCTAGAAGTAGCATGATGATCGACCCTGCGAAAAGTACGAACCCCAGCCCATCAAGGCTTTTGAGTTTCCTTGCGACTGGGGGTTGTTCCGTGGGTGCCGGCTTAAAGTGCGCCACAAGGTAAAACAGCGCGGCAGCCAACCCGCCAATTGGGAGTATAATGTAAAAACACCAGCGCCATGTGACGTATTCAGTAAGCGCACCGCCAATCGGAGGGCCCACGATACTGGCAACGGCGAACACGGCGCTAATGCTCCCTAAGTAGACAGCGCGCCGATGCAATGGAATGACGGTCGTGAGCACTACGAAGCTTCCCGCAAATATTCCTGATGCCCCTAGGCCTGCGACGGCCCGTCCGACGATGAGCACGGTAGATGACCGGGCTAGAGCGCAGATAAGATTTCCGATTAAGAAAATGACTAGATAGGCTAGGTACGCAAGCTTTTTGGGAAAGAGTATAAAGGTCTTGCCGGCCGTAGGCTGGCTGGCACATCTGGAGACAATTAGCACGGGTGTATGTTAGAGAGCAGGGTGATAATTAATACAAAGCAATCATGTACGCAGACCCATACCAACCAACATCTTCAATTGAGTTAAACTCTGCCGTGATAACGGGAACAGATGTCGCGATTAAGTTAAAGTCCTACACACCGGTTAGCCATTTCCCATTGAGCGTTTTATATTAAGAATAAAGCTCGTAGTAGCGAACGACAACCCGAAACTCACCAAGCCAGCCATGAACTGTACCAGACAGATAGAAGAGTGGAGGATGAGGAGTCGTATGCCTTTCATCTCATTTTCTGGGTCGATTGTATTGTCCCCCGACGACTGAACATCGTCGGCGTCAGATTCGGGCTTGTTATCTACATGAGGGGAGTCTTCTTCCGCCGCATTCATCAAGTCGCGCTGTTGCTTAAGTTCTGTACTCATGTTAGCCGTCTGAGGACCTCTCGAAAACATTATAAGATTTCGACAACAGGATTGATTTAAGAAGGGTGTTTCCTCAGGATCATCTTTCAACTGGGAGTACTATATGCTACTTCTGCCACCTCCGAGGACAACGGATGGGCTCTTCAAGCATTGAAGAACATGGGGGTAGGCAACACCTGGCATCGGGATTTGCGGAGACAGGGGTTACTCTCTAACAACTCCCAGATGCGGTAAATCAGCGAAGATCCGATATGCCTCAGCTGTCTACGCCTATCAAAGATGAATACGATGTTGCATTCCGTCAACAAATTACTGGGTGGCTTGAAGGCGGCTAGACGGACACTGCCGCACACTTACAGATGACGGAGCTAAGCCAACGGATAGCATCTTGGCCCTGCATGCCTGGGACATGCCGACGTTGTATCACACTAAAAGAGGGGTCGCCCACATAGCATTCGGACTTCCTAATATTTATATTGGTCTTGTGTTACCCGAAATGGGAAGCCATGGTTTGAGGCCTCGCCAGCCTACTTGTTGGTTTCACTATACGCATGTAAGCGCACTGTACCAGATACAATGCAATTTTGGCTCATAGCCTACTGTTGTTGTAGATTGGTGGTTTCTTCCCCGCCAATGATGTCGTTGGCTGGAAACGCGACGTGCATAAAATCGATTATGTTTGGAGCTGCCTATAGCTAGAGTGTTCTAACCTGAGGCACCAAGGTATAAAATCATAAAGACCCAAATAGGCTAGTCATTTACTCAGTCTCCCCCATCGTGATTGGCTATATCCATAGTAGTCTACTTTTGGTGCCTTAGCCGACTCTGGCCGACCAGATCCGAACACTAATATGGATTGGCTAATCTGGGTAGTAGTTAAGTTCTATTCAGTACCAATCTTCGCGATATTCCGAACTTATCATTGATAAAAGAAAGAACTTTGCTTTACCAATTTTCCTGGTGACGCGGTATTTCGTTAACCATGGCTTAGGTATAAGTACTCCTTTCCGTCTTAGTAATGGTGTTTGCTAGTTACGAAGAAAATGAGGCGCCGAGAGATCTTCTCGGCCAGTGGATCATATAAATGCTGCATAATCCAGTTTCAAAGGATTATCTTTTATACTGCTTAGAGGCAAGCCCTAGCTTGCTGCCCTAATTAGTATTTATTAAAAAAAAAACCTAGTCTAGTTAAGAACGGTCGCTATTCTAGGCATGATAAAGAGGACCGTTAAACCTATCATGTGGTAACTAGCGGTTGCAGCCGAAGATGTTAGTCTTAGACTGACTTCACTTTTACTTTTCTACCACTATAGGCTTATAGTCTATAATCAAGTGTGGGATAGTGAACTCTGTAGGTGACTATAAAGAAGACTTAACAGCTTAAGGTACCATAGTCGATTACTTCAGCTTCCTCAGCATCTGCTGCTGCCGCCACGGCGCCAACCATGGAATACAACCAGTCTGCCTTCCTATCAAGCCAGACATTTCCTGCATTGTCGCTAAATCGTTTGAAGGCCTCCTTTACCAACTCTACTCGACCTTGCGCGCGGGTTATACCTGATATGGCTTCGTTTTTCCTCCCATATGGCATCCCTCGCGTGAAGCTAAGGATTTGAGCTGCTAGGCTAGTAGCGAGCGCTAGGGAGACAGAGTCGGCATTGGGACTCGTCTCGGAACACATGGTAGTGGGCACGGCTGGGGTTATGTACTGCCCGGGGAAAAGAAAGTCTGCCTCCCGTCCCTTGGAATTAGTTGTTGCTATACATAGCGCTCCCGCCTTTTTAAGCATATAGGCTACATCCGCTGTTAGCTTAGACGTCTCCGAATTGGCCTCAGAAGTCAGAGGCCTTGAGATAGTCATGAAGATAATGTCCTTTTCGATCAAACTATTTAACGCTGCCTCAAGCGTCCCGAAGCTTTCTATGTTAGCTTGCCACAACATTCCAGCAAAACGCCCAAGGCATATAACATCGACATCTTGAGACACAGCCCAGCGTATAGCCTAGACCTGTTAGCAGTGACACCGGTAGTCTCGTCATAGATATATTCTTTATTAATTTAACAAACATCAAAACATACCTTAGCAATACAGGGCACAAATGTATCAGGGTCATCAGGGTTAATAACCACGCGCGCTACGTAAAGCTCTATCGAACTGGTGAATTTGCTTAAGACCTCGGCCGTGGTGTTCCCGCGGCCGCTGATAGGAGACCACCACGGTGCAATTCGATCACCCGTGGATTGTACGAACGCACAGCCTCTTGATACATTTACTCTTATTTCCTCCGTTAGTCCGATGCTATCCTCGATGAGTGCGATTTTACTGCATTTCAGGCTAGATATCCTCTTCAACTTGGTGGTGATATGAAATAGTCTTTTTAGAAATTGACGTCGGCGTTTTCTAACTGACATTTAGTATCTCTCTAGTCTAAAATGACCTTAAAGGATGTGTGTGTGTGTGTGTGTGTGTGTGTGTGATTGTGTAAAAGGCAGGATAAGCTGATCATCAGTCATCAAGGAGTTCTTACTCATCTAGGTTAGTAGGCAGTGGATTCCCAAGGGCATCTTCGACAATGACGCGGATTTTTCCCTGGCTCTGTTTGTCAAGTCGGGCGCGAAATCGCGCGATATTGAGAAGAATTCGCTCTCGACTTTGTAACGTCTAGAAAAGTAAATAAGGTGTGACAAAGGTACTATATGTATATAGGGGCACTTACTACCTTGTTAATAACGAGGGTGACTTCCCGAAGCTGAATAGTTCTTAGAATTAGCTGTTCATGATATTATACGTTTCGACTTACTTGCGACAACATAATTAAGCCGTAAGAAGCCGACCACGACCTCAGGACATTATTGTTGCCGCTCGTATATAGTTTTAAACTTTTTACGTTTGGAGCGACTAGGCCTATCGTCTCGACACAGACATCCGGGGTCCTCCAGTCCCAATCATCGATGTCAAATCCGGAGAGGGCTGCCTATTCATCACGCTGGAGTTAATAACTTCCACTTACGGTAAGGATTGCTAAAGATCTCAGGAGGTTGTAGGAGTATCAGGGACAAGAAATATCCCCTAAGGCAATTTATGGCTCTTCGCCATCTTAAAAGGGGGGATGAAGGAGTCTAGCGAGCTAACCTCGATAGTCTCATTGTCGTAAGGTGGATCACCATGGTCCTCGACGGTTAATCGTACTATCTTTTTAACGCCACACTGTCGCAGCATGTCAAATACCACAATCACGGCTCCTGCCGCAATATTTATCGGTGGATTTCTAACGGATAGAGAGACCGATACGTGTTCCCCCACCCGGAGCCCATTCTCCTCCCTACCTAGCTTAGGGATGGTAACGTGGGAGATGACGTCGTCGAAATGAAAGAAGGGCCTTAAGTTTTTCAAATGTGTCAGGAAGCTCTTTTGACTTAAACCTTTTAGCTTTGTGAGATTGAGAACTAAATCGAGCTCTGGACGTGGATAATTAGTTCAACGTTGAGATGGAGATAAGAGGGTTGAGGATCCCATCCTGTTTCCTAATATTTTCCGTATGATTGAATAGTAAGACGCACCTTTGCCTTCGTCATATAGTATCTTGACACAAGTTTTGAGGTCAAACTCTCTAATGATAAATTCTTTTAAGTATTGCTGGATTTGCTGTCCAAGCTGTTTTGTGATTCCTTCGCCTGTCCTTATTCTTCTTTTCATAGATGACGAAAAGAAAGAACGATTTTTGGATTGTCTAAGTCTAAACGGATACTGCTCTCTAACGGCCTGCGGTGTCTTGAGGTACTCATTATACTTGTCCCAGGAGAGTTTGCTCACTTTGTATACTGAATGCCCTGCCCGTGTAAAGGCCATTGCAGCACCGGGACACTTAATTAACAGAGCCTTGACGACTTGAAGCTGTTGGGTGGTACAGAACCTGGCGTCTACAGCATAGTGAAGTGGAGTGAAATTGTAGTCGTCAACTGCGATGAGAGAGGATGTGTCACACATTTCGATTAGGTATAGTATATCGCTCACCCTGCGTTGGATGGCGACATGGAGGCAGTTGCCGCCATTCAGGCCGGTGCAGGCGATGGCTTGGGCCGGTCCCGGCGTTTTGCTCACTAGCCACTTGAGATAACGTCCGGCACATCTGTCGATGGACGTAATAAGGGGTGTCTCGGCGAATGCGTTGCGGTCTTCGAGGATAGTCGGAAAAAGTTGGAGGCAGACTTCGAGGAGTTGGTGCATTGGGGAAGGTATGCCAGGCTCGCTTTCTCGTAAGATACAGTGAACTAGTGTCTCGCCGTTCGGTTGGGTAGTGATGCAGCTCATGTACTTCTCTTTGAATAGTTTTATGCCTGCTTCGGATTCCAAGTTGAGTACCCCTGACTGGACTTCTCTTATGGCCTCTATTTGCATAGGATTTACCTCAAGGCAGTCGCTGTGCCAATCGTGAACAACCGACTCGGCTCTAGGAGACCCAGCTTTAAGTCGAAGGCTAGCATCATCACCATTTTCATATGTAGTTGTAGACGGCATAGATGAGATCATGAGAGATTTTAACTCGTTGTGGTTATATCTTAGACGAAAATTAGAGCGAGCTGGTGATATATGTTGCCTTTTGGGAGGCGATATCCTATTTATATGTCTACGTGTATTTAAAAACAATACAGTGAGTTGACATCCAATCATTTAAAAGGAAAATGAGGCTTGGACCCCCGCGAATCGCAGACCGCCGATATGGCGCAATTAGAATATTACAGACAAGTCACCCTTACTTGTCCTACGTGATAAAATCATAGGTTGAATGTACTCCTGTTGTATTACATACAAAGGTGAGAAAGATCAGTTTAAAAGTGATTTGCAAAACATAAATAAATAAATAAATTGTGACGGAGAAAAACAACGACGCTGTTAGTCCCCGACCTGGTTATTTTGGTATATTAGGCTAGTACGCTATATAGGTAAATAAAATATGATTAGTGTAGTTTGCAACTGCAATCGCGAAGTCAGTTTCAACCAATTATTAGGTCTCCTAGAGGTCTGCTGCTGAACTATTCTTAATGAATAGAGCTGTAGGGGCCGCAACTGAGTGGTCGGAGATTTGTCAGCCTTCCCAAGGGTAATAGCAAGCCTCAGGGGTACCACAAACTTCTATTGATACCCCTAAGGGATGCTCCCCATCTCCCTGCGTGGGGAAACCACTTGTCGACAGCAAGGACATACTGCATACAGCTCTCAGGACTAAACACGAAGCACGTGCCCGCTTATTTCACAAGTATGCCATTCATGGACCTCATAGAATACTGTGCAATAAGATAACCTATCAGCAAACTTACCTCTACTTCGCTCTCGCGGCTCGTATATCGATAGAGCTCCTTGAGGATGTTGCGAGCGTAGCAGGCAAGAAAGCTCTCGAAAATTATAGTACCGGTCGCAGTAGATCGTAGAGGAGGTCAATCTCTGGTGGTGAGAAAGACCCTCGCATCTCTATCAAGTTGCTCTAAAAGGCAAAGGATAGAAAATTGGCGCCGATGCGGTATTTCGTACAGTTCCGCTTGGAGTGCGAGTCAATTTTTAAATTACTGCTTTATCCAGTAGCCTCTCTGACATCACTTTCGCCTGCTTTTCTTTCAAGGACTATATGATAGCTGTAGCTGTCCGCAATTGTTACGTATGAGTTATGAGCGTTGACATAGGATGAACAGATCACGAATAACGATTCGATATACCACAGCGCCCCTCAACACCAATGTTGCTTCAGAACTTCATCGGGTAATACAGAAACTTCGAAAGGACACAGGTTTTTTGACTCTTCGATCCTAATCCCGTCTAGTATTGCCTGACAATGTTGCTTAAGTTCGACATCCATTTGGCTAGCGCCGCTACTATGGCGTTCGTACCATCGGATTACTGTCTCGAGAGTGTACGCTGTGACGAGTGAACCGAAGCTTTGGCATGTATTATAGCATTCGCTAGTGAAATTGATAGCGATATTATTAGCCAGTTTCCGACACTCTTCGTAAACCAACGCAGCAGGCGTTTGCCCTGTTCCGCGGCCTCGGAGTTCTAACTCTGCTCTTACCAGCGCTTGGCATTCGTCAGAAGTCTTAAGTAGTGAGCTGAGAACTGGGTTGTCGAGTATTGTCATGTAAAGATCTAGACGCAGCGTCCAGTAATTATACATCATCATTTGCCAATAGAGTGCGTCGGATGTAAATCCACTGCCTAACGGTAGCCTCATTGGGTACCCGTGGGCTCTGCTACGGCCGAGCTCAAGATCGGTGATTTGGTTATTACTAGGGAATTTAATAGGGCCGCTGAACCCGACGATATTAGAGTCCTGTACCCATTCCTTGAGTCGCGATATGAGATGAAGTATGTCGCGAAGTACCCGCTCCGCCTGTTCGGTTTCGACTTCATCGGCCTGCAATAAGTCATCGGCACATCCTAATAGCCCGCACGCCTCTGCCGATAGATCGTAGAACTGATGATATGCGTTCTTCTTATGATTGCGGAACGGGCCGTGTATCCACATGTGCGAACCGGCGCAGACCGACCGGCGGCGGGTGAGTCCTTGCATGATCTTTGCGTTCGTTAGATACCCCAAGTCAAAACTCCGAAAGCGCATCAGTCGCGACTTACGAATACCACACGACAGAATGAATATATCTTCAAATAGGGATCAGTAGAGACCTTCTCCGGCCCAAGAGCTTGTAAGAAGGCAGCAATGCCTTTCATATGGGCGAGCCATCCTGTATTACCCTTACTCCCAAACTGGCACAACTCAAACGCGACGAAGATGGTTGTGACGATAAGCGATTGGAGGGGTGAGTAAGTATTCATATCATCTCGTAACTGCCGTATGGCGGCGTTGTAAAGCTGCAGTCCCTTGTCGGCAAGATGTGACTGGTTATCAACATGTCCGGCCCAGCCAAGAGCAAGCGCAGACATGGCAAGCGGTAGCGCATCAATGTCTTGCCCCATCTCTTTTATGTCTCCAAGCCAAGCCAAAGGCGCCTCCTGAGCCTCTGAAAGTGGGAGGCATAGCTCTAGAAACTGCCCCGTGATGCTTTGTACGGCTAACACCATGGAATCTGGTGTGCGAAGGAGAGGCACCGTCTTAGCGAGCTGGGACTGAGCATGCTTGGTCTTTGCGATTGCGTAAGGATGCGCCCGCTGGCTAGGCCGCTCTTGGCGTGGTACCGTCTTCTTTTTGCTTTGAGCCCTCTGATCATTTGCCCAAGTGACATTTCCGACGGGCTGATTCTCAGAGGGTATGGCTTTTCGGTCGCAAGAGTGAGAAGTGCCGGCGAAGTCGCGAACTGAT
The DNA here is from genome assembly GCA_022432375.1 of Nemania sp. FL0031. NCBI lineage: Eukaryota > Fungi > Ascomycota > Sordariomycetes > Xylariales > Xylariaceae > Nemania > Nemania sp. FL0031. The sequence goes on along the minus strand of JAJKKK010000064.1, from coordinate 323,863 downwards.
GAATGACGGAAGATAGTCGGCTGATCGTATCCCTCACATTCCCTTACACCCTTCCGGCATTGTCCACATCTCGGTTTCTGCTCATCACACTACTAGAGGAAATGAAATTGTGAGTTGGCGGTCGGTCAATTGGTAGATGATTCATGTGTGCGAAATGAAGTCCCTCACCTTGATCTTTTTCCTCCTGCAGGTCTTGCAGCCTTTTGATCGTGGAACACCAACCATTCTTTTTCGTTTGGCGGGAATAGACGTTCGGGCTTTCTAGCCTGGCAATAAGCCCCGTCGCACAGAAGGATAGTTATGTTATAAAGTGTTTAGATGAGAGATATATAAAATTAGCGTCATGGAAAACAATTAATGACTCATTTTTGAACCCGAAGATGAGATTACTGTAAATTAGAGATGAATCTCTATTCCATCAAGTTAATGGGCTCGACAAGTTATTAGTCAGCGATGCGCGTAAGCATGAAAGAGCAGCGTCTTCAGCCGCTAGCAGATGATCACAGCTGTAGTCGCCACTCCTACAACAATAACTGGGATAGTCCGGAACACCGAAGATAGCGAGTAATAAGGCGCACATTGACTGTCTGAAGTCTACCTGTAAATATGCAGCTCTGGGTAAGATTCCTCTTTCGCCTTACCTATTAGAAAATCTCGCGCACAACTTATGAGCTTCAACAAGTTCGGAGATAAAAAGGCTCAGGGGCAAAGAGACGACCGCCAATTCTACCAAATCGTGGCCATTAGACTGTGTATTAATGTTGAAATTGGATAGTAAGTAAGACGTCTTGCATACAAAGCCGCCCTCCATGCCTCCTAGCAAGCCACTAACCTAAATCCTACTACGGGAGACTGATATTAGCTGCCGCAGTGTAAAGTCTATCTAGTTGGCAGACACCTCGTGATAACTGCGACGATAAGTTACAACTGTGTAGGAAGTCTGTGCGTGAGCGTACCATTCTAACATTCTAAATGTCTATCCACTCCTAGCGTTTCCCCCGTGTAGCTGGTCTCAAAAATCCTGTCTATCGAGCTCGTCGGCTGCAGCCGCAATCTTCATCGTTATATCCTTGAGCTGCATTGGTTTTAGTATGATATTCTTAGTTACTAGTGATATACTACTCACATATTGATCTTCAAAAATGTTAAAGTGATGGCCATCGATATCCACGACCTCCTTAATCCAAGAACCGCCATGATACCCATCCCAGCCTAGCATTCGGAACTCGCGCGTATAATCAACTAAGTCTACAGCGCCTTGATGGACTAGCTCTTTCGCGCGCAGTAAGATCGTCGGGGGTATTTCGGCTTCCCGGCCTGTCCAATCGGGTATTTCCCAACGAGTGATCATCATTCGGGCATGCGTCATGTTGAGGTCGACCTTTTCTTTTAAGGGCATCACCTTGAGCTCCTCGGGCGATTTGACTATGGGCTGTGCATTCGCGTCCGGCATGTCCCGTAGCTTCACTAGATCCTTGGTAAATATGCTATCGATGAAGACCATGCCGAGGACTTTGAACTTGGGGCGTGTTGAGCCGGCTGGCCGGTTTGCGAGTTGCCAGGCCACTTCGAGAGATAGGATTCCCCCAAGGGACCAGCCTGCAGTTGATATTAGTCGGGGTTCATCAATAGAATACCTAACGGCCGCCTCACGACCGTTATAAACGCTAAATCGAGAGGACTGGAAAGACTGACTCACCTCCTAGTAAGATATCCCCTCCCTCGGGCAGTATTTTCTCGATGAGCTCGATATAGTGGCTTCCCATGCCAGAGATGCCGCTTTCCCAGTACCCGCCCTCGTCAAGCCGGGCATTTTGGATGCCGTAGAGAGTGCGCCCGATCGGATATAGACAATGGTAGCTGAAAGTGGTACCGCCACCGTCGTGCAACAGGATCAACGGAGCGGGCTGCTTGTCAAGCCAGGGTGTGGCTGGGCCCTCGTAGATGAGGGATGGGTTCTCTAGCATCTTTCTTGATCGGAGCGAGGGAGTAATACTTAGAGAAACCAGAACGTGGAAGATACTAAATGTGTATGGTGCTGAGCTGTATTGTAGGTAAGGTGAAACACGTGCTGCCTTCCCCTTGTAACCCCAATATATGGCGTAGAGGTGTGTAACTTAGATATAGACCCGACTGGTTATCAGGGCGAATAGCGGTTTTCGTGGGTATCGTTAACGCCGCCGCGCGATGCACTTCCTCGCAGATTTTCCCGCTCTATTCTATGCAGAAAATTGCTGACCAGAAAAAGAAGTCTTATAAGAAAGAATAAAACAAAACCCCGGAATATATTCTTTTTCTACTCCATTTACCTTGCTAACCTACGACATGGTAAGCGTTCGACATAGCTGTGCTCGGACTTTTGGTGGTGATCTGGTGCCCCGCAACGCTAGATAACGATGGAGGGGTACGCACCGCTAGATAGATATATCTATTAGTCGCAATATATCATGAATATGCAGGTACTCATGCAATCTTCATCCTGCTTCTTTTGTCTCTAGTCCTCGTAGTGTGCCTTAAGGCTTAGAAAGGACCTATATTTAACTATCCTAGAGCCTGGATATATCGTCACCAAATAGGATTCCACTAGGAGCTCAACTGCTACAAGATAGGTGCCTATACTAAATGACCAATATCTTTAATATTACTGCGCCGGTACCGATTCCTCCAACACCACAATCGACTAGTTGGGTTCGTGATATAAATGCGATGCCTAAGGCCACGAAAATGATTATGATGCTTATTGGGGCTAGTTATTGCAACCTAATTAGTTCGGTTTAGGGGAAAAGGTTTTGAAGAACATACTTGCAAGTTTCCATAGCTCCCAAGTGGTAGGGTTTTGATCGTCTCCAGTAATCTCAGAAACATTCTGACCAAAGAAAGAAGTAAAAAACGAGAGTGGAAGCTTTAAAGAGTGTGTTAGTAACTCGAACCTAAGTAATGATATAGCCTTAAGTTCCTTTTTCTCACTTACGAAGATAACTGTAACAATTGTAAACAGCATAATTGCTCCTCCTTGCTTAGTTGTTGATCGAGCCTCGGCTAAGCTTGCAGTCTTCTGCTTGAGATCTAGTAGGCCAAGAAGCTATGCCGACCGAAAGAATTAGTGACAGCTCTGTTATCATAACTAATGGAGGAAGAAGAGCTTACTAGCTTCTGCGTATACTCTGCATCGTTTCGCACTGCCTCGAGATTGACGGCGAGACGCCCTAGTGTTTCCTCGGTGGAAATAACATAGCCCTTAGCGACACCAGCTATCCTGGAAGCTGAGAGCCTTGTGTTTTCCAGTAATTCAAAATCGTTACGGGTTGATGATATTGTGAGATTAACGATCGCTCCTTGCTCTATTTTATTATCAGCAAAGTGCAAATGGCCGCCGTGTTCTCTAGGCGCATTGGTATCAACGTGCCGACTCCTCATCACCCCAATCAGAGAATTCAGGACAGCTCTTTGCTGCCCGACGAGATGTCTTATCATCTTTAGTTCGTCAATAATATCCGCAACTTCGAGAAAGAGTTTTAACTCGTCCTGATCACTCGAAGAGCGGGCACGGTATTTAGGGTTTTGGAACCTTTGGAGGCACGCTGTCTGCTCGGCAGCCTATTATTGACATGTCAGTAGCAACTCGCAGATCCGAGGTTTTGAAGAGAGAAAATATTACTTTCTTATTATTCACCCATCTGTATGTCTCTAGAAGATCCACGTGTCTCGTGTTATCTGAAGCAAAAAGGTGGGTTGACGCCTCTTTGAAAAGAAGAGCATATAGGTCCCAGACTGACTCGCAGGTATCCATGCTACTTGTGATACTCTTATATAGATCTCGAAACTTGTAGTTGTTGAGTTCAGGGCGATCAGATGGGAAAAATGATATGATTGTACCTAGATTGAACAATTCGTTGGGATATGAAATTACAGACACCGGAAATATGGGCGAGAGACTTTACTTACTCCCATCCAAAACCCAACACCAGAGTTGATCAACCAGGATGAGGAGGCTATCATCTTTCGCACTGTCTCTACCGTCTTGACCGATATACCTTCCCGTCCACTTCGACAACGTTTGATCGGCGTCTCTATCCGCCGTATCTGGTACAGATGGATAAAAGAACTGATCTAGACTTCGTCGAGGGTGGAGCAGGATTGGCCGATTTGCCTTTTCGTGGAGTGTTTGCTCTATCTTATAATTTGAATACGTATCGTAAACCATGAATGGCAGCTAGGTAGTGAACTAATCAGCGTGTATCTTGTTGAAGCGGGATAAGTAGGCTAACGTAAAGTGTAGACAATGGCCATTTCTGGGGGCCTTGAGGCTCTCCACAATTACAGGATGGCTCCATATGAATTGCGTGAAATGGTGGCTGAATAGATAATAGCGCCGGGCGCAGTTTCCAATCCCCAGTTCGTTTATCAAGGTCGATGCCGGTAGGTTTGACTACAAGCAAGCATTGCTAACATTCCGCCAAGGGTCAGCCATTGTGGTTGACTGCGAAAAGCGAACACTACTGACTTCTGCCCATTCCGTGTCGTTTACCGGCACGTGGAACCACCTAAATCTAAAGGCTTCGCCTTTTTCCTCTGAGTACCCCCGAACGAATGTTTCTAGGTCATGCTTCGAGGTCTCTGGCTGCAGTCCTGCCCTAAATGTGTGTACGAATACTTGACAATCATTATGAGGAGGTTCTAGTGGAACTGAAGCAAAGTATTGGGACATCGTGGGGTCGATATATTAAGAGCGGATAAATATCACCGAGTATATCAACTGGATCAACTCGAGTCCTGTAACTCGCTTTCTAACTTCTATATAATCATTCAGGTGTGGGTGCCTGTTTATATAAGTGACCTCGAGCCTTTCTGATCTTTCCTTATTGGACCCTACTACCCCTCAAGTTAGAACTTGAGCAGGGTGGAGCACCGTAGCATCCTAAAGATGGACGCTCTGCTACTGGGTTAGATTTACTATCAATAAGGCGGGGGAAGAGAGGCAATCAATTAGATACTGCGGAAGACAATAGATGCATAAATACCACTACCTACCGAATGAGAGTCTATCTTCTTATCTACCAACATAATACCCCTCACGGGATTTGATATGGCGTACTCCTACTTCACAAGGATGTAAATGCTAACACCACTCAAGGTGCAGTCCGAACAGCCATTTATTACAAAATTAAGCGAGACTTTTCTAATGTTAACACCTGACTCTTTCCCCCTCCCTCCCTCCCCTCTCTTTCACACACACCCACAATATGTATATGCATATATTCCATTATTCATTTTTGTTAAATATTAATACGCCTTTATATAAAGTGAAAGTACCCTTCGCAGCTCACGCTCACCATGCATATATCTCTCTTGGACCACATGCCCTTCCAAGTTAGTTTAAATCTTTTTTGTCGGCGGTCTAGGTTATCCATACGGAGTGAAGAATATAATTATTCATAGATATACTTTTTAGGTGAAACCTATAGTCAAAAGCTATATCATAAAATGGCATGTTTTATCACGGTCTAAATTTCACAAGTAGCTCCATTCTATTTACTTGAGTGAACACTCATCCCTAGCGGTGCTAATCATGGCTTCAGGGCTACCAATTTTCTATTTCAAGAAATCTATGCTCTATGCCCATCATTTTGGTATTTCCGGTCAACCACCTCGAACGTATCGGTCCGACGTCCCCAGGATACTCTATCCAGCTCGTCAAGGCCTTGCTTAAAATCCTCAGGTGACAGCAGTTGATTGTCTAGGACCTGACCCATGTGCGTCTTGTCAATAGCCTCGCAATTCCGCCGAATCTTAGAGAGCAAGACCCTGAAGAACTCAACAGGACTAGCACTAAGACCGGATTCGCCCCCTACACGACCAGCACGGTCTCGGCGTATGAAGCCATCGGCTTCTATGATCTCCCCGCTTCTGGTGGGTTCCCAGGAAAGACCTAGGAACTTGCAGGTATCAACATACCCTTCGTACGAGCTTATATACAGCTGCCCCGAGAAAAGATTAAGCGCTGTTACCAACCGAAGAGGAATTTCCCGATCCTTCAAAGTCTCGGGGATTGTGTATAAGTCTAGTGTATCGAGAGACTCATATGCCGAGTTAGAGCAGGGAGCGTACAAATGTAGCGCAACGCAGTTCGACTTTTTGAACTTGTGAACTAGCTTATCCGCTTCGTAGGGGCTGATAATCATCATGTGTTCAACGGCTCCATTCGGGGTTTGAGAGGCTGTGAGGACCCATTGTACCGGACGTTGGTATCCATCTAATTTATCTGATACCTTGGATTTGATAGTTCGCGCAAAATCAGCCGACACGAGTAACCCAGAGCGAAACTCAGAGAGGTTGAAAAGAGAGGCTGCACTCCTCTGTCGTAGTGACATAAAGGCGTCTATATATCCTTTAGATTTTGCGACTAGTTTTCCGGTTTTTACGAAGGCCTCTACGTCCTTGTGAAGAGTATGGTCTGCAGGGTCAACTAAAGGGGGCCTCTCATCTTGTCGTTCCTGCTCAATCTCGGGTGCAAGTTCCCTTTCTTGTTCTTCCTGAAGAGTGGCGGCCGCTAACTTGAGATTATTAAACTGCTGGCAGCGGCGTGTAATCGCGTCGCCGAATATGGGCAATTTGTGTTCGGCCTGGACGGGGCGGTATCGGTCTTCAAGAGATTGAGCTTCATCCTCAAGGAACTGCCCTGCAAGTTCATCCGTTAAGCCATCTTCTGTGGCATGGCATTGGGCCCAGAGGCCTTTTTGTCTCTCGTGTCTGCGGCCTTGGGCTGCCCAAAGCGGAATGTTGCGTTTAGTTTCGTTCCAAGTCTCTGTAATTGCCCATGCGAGGATGTCAGATACGGAAATGGCTGGTTCCTCTCCGGATTGGCCCGATTGGGTATTCGGTAAACGTTCCCGAATCTGAGAAGAAATCTCTTCTGGAACACAAAAGATGACGGATTGACCCTGTCCCAGTAGCCTCATTCGCATGCATGCTATTCTGAAGTTAGCTAGGACTTCACAAAGTATATATAGGAGACCGTACCTTGCACTAAACGGTCCTTGGTGAGATTAGCCCCCAAGGTAACAGCAGCGCGATAATGCCGTGGTAATTTCAAGTCGGTGCCTCGAGTGTGTGCCTCATCAAGGAACACTAAGCAGTGCTCGAGCTGGTTGATATACGGAGACACCTGGAGTGGCTCGATACGTCCTTTGCGATCAAGGACCGACAGTTCGTCATTTTCACCGAAGAATACAACCGCTTCCGTCTCCTTCGAATCATGGACGCTAGAAAGCCACTTTTCTGCTACCCCTAGGTTATCAAGTTCCAATATCTGTGCACCGACGTCTAGGATTACTCTTACAGGCGGTTCCATTCCAACGACCATGCCAAGAAGCATTTCTGCGTCTGACACTTCCTGGCCTACACGAGAAGGCATAAATGCAACGGAATTTTCGGGCTGGAGCAAGTGTTCCAATACGAGGGCATTCGTATGTTTCTGTGCATCTAGGTCAAGCTGTTCAACGCTAAGGGGAAGCACGGCACGCGAGTCGTTTGTTCCACTAAAGCCAGTAGTTGGGTATCTCTTGATCTTGCCGATGTCCCAGCCTGAAGCCGATAGTTTATGAGGAAATTCTTTCATTTCTTTGGGGAAGACGCAATTGGAGAGAAAGTAATCGATCGCGCCTTTCGAAAACCGTAAATGCGGAAATATCTTTTCCTCACACGTCGATCGATCGGCTAAGTTGATCCCGCTGACTTGCTTGAACTCGCCGGATAGCGCCGTAACCTCCCGGACCCAGAGCTGAAATTCTACTTCAGGTTGGTCCGAATTCAAGAGATGTTTCAAGCCCGATTCCAGTTCTTCGTTGCTAAGGCCACCGTAGTAGTAACTTAATTGCGTTAAGACGATAACAACTTCAGGATGACTGAATTCGGAGCGCGGCGTTGGATTGTCTTTAGCTCGAAAAGGTAATGCGAGCTTCGTCGCTGGCCTCCTGTTCGCATCGAAGCCGTAATCAACCCTCCATCGCTTCTGCCCGAAACAGAAGCTTAAAATGCCCCCAGCCAAAAGGCCTCGCAGCAAAAGCAAGGCGTCACGCCACTTGGCCCAGAATCCTTCGACGCTATTATCTTCCACTGTATTGATATCGGCAGGGGAAGGCTGAACAGTAGTGATATATCTGAAAACAGCTTGGCGAAATCGTTTTCGCTGTCGCACGATTGGGAACCCTTTCAACCCTTTGGAGCATATTTCCTCGGCAATCCGTATGAGCATGCGACTGTGCGCATCCGCCCGAAGAATACGTATGCGCGGAAACCCTCCAATCGGTTGCTGGTAGATTTCGATCGACGAGGGCAACTCGTGTTGGATTTCGGGAGCTATCTTTCTGAAAATTTCCAAAACGTCCTGAACACAGATCCAGCGCCCCGGACTGTATGAAATAGATTGTTGCAGACCCATCGTATACAATAGTTCAAATTTGACGCTAAAATTCTCGTCGCTTTCGTCGACAATATCACGGGAATTGGCATCTAAGAAGCCGAGCGTCTTGACCAATGTCTGATTAGTTCCCAAGTTTCCAGAGATGCGCGATTCGATGCCCATTAGCATAAGGGATAGAATGTTTTCTGGTTGTGTTAGCAAAATGCCTCCAGATTTCATACACTCCTTTAATAGACTATCAACGACCTTTGCACTGCCATCGCCAATCTTGATAGCTCGAGAAAATGGCAGATGATAAATTTGCCTATCCAACAAGCCCCCGAGCTTAGCAACCAACATCTGGAGCATCTGCTTTGACTGCGGCCTTGCTACAATCACTCTCACTAGTCTAGTAGTATCAGCGAGAGAAGCTGCCACAATTGGAACAATGACAGAGGATTTTCCTTCGCCCATATTGAGTTGCATAACTGCATTATGTCTAGAGGGTGGGTTTCTCATTTGCGCAGCGATTTGTTCTTGGGTGTCTCGTATCAGAATCCCGTTCTCGATCTCCAACAGTAGGGACTCTGGATATTGGTGAGGATCCCAGTTCTCGTGCCCGGAATTGTTTAGTTCCCGCATTAGAGACGCAGGATTCTTGCTAGCATTTAGAAGCCGGTCGGCTCGCTGGAGCTGAGTAAATACCACTCCATAATAGACAATACACCGCTTCCAGTCTCTTGGGACACTGGCCCATCTCTTCCAAGACAGATGTCGCAAAAAGAAGAGGGGGCATAGTTTCTGAAAATGCTGTAATGAGGGCAAATCTGACTTGCCATTTTCGTCCTGCGCGCGTAATTTCTCGCGTATCGGTTCCGTGGCTGAGTCTACCATGGCTGAGTATACTTGACGCACAGCCTGCTCCAATTTATTTCGTTGTTGCATCAAAATGCTTTGTAGGTGATCCGGGCTAGATTCTATCTCTCGTCCATAAGCGAACCCGGATAAGGCTACCAAGCTCTTCCTCAGATTCCCCATGTATGCTCCCTCGAATGGAGAATCGGTTATTTGATCGAGCCGTGCGAGCAAGTCGGGAAGCAGTGATATGTCTCTTTGTCTTCCTATTATAGATTTTATATCAAGTGTGTCTGTCCCGTGTCCGATGATGTGTAATGGAGCCGGACCAGAGAAGACAATGTCGGTAGTAATGAACCCCCGAACGTGCCAATCGACCATTTCTGCATAGATGGAAGCCACTGGCGCGGAGGGCATATAGACTGGGGCGTTTAACGGGGCGGAGTTACGGGGAGTAGCCTTGCCAAGCTGTTTAAGATATTGGAGTAGAGAGTAATTGTCACAGGACTGCTGAAAGAGTTCCCTTACGGAGGGCATAACCTTATTGACATCAATGTATGCCTCCCATTCCACATGGGAGAATACCTGTGGGTTTGCGCAAGGCCACTGTTTGATAAGCTCCTTTATAAAACCACTGACTGTGGCATCAACTCGGTTTTTAAACCCAGCTGTTCGACGCCTGTGGTGAGAGTTTGATTCATTCTGATATCGTGCATCTGGCGTGTTTTTTATATGTTTACGACCCTTATCCACGGCTGCCTTTATAAGGTCTTCTAGCGGTCGAAGCCCACGACGCAAATCGAAGCGTCGGGTGTCGGGAATTGGGATAGTATTCATTTCGGTACAGATATAAAAAGAGGCCAGGATCTGGAGTACTCCCATATCTGTATACTCTGCGAATGCCACAGTAGCTAGCCATATCATGATCTGGTATTTATCAGGCTGACTTTTTGGGGATTTGAGAGCTTTCAGTCTGATCAAAAGTTCCTTGGCAATGATTTTAGGTGTATCAGCCAGAAATCTAGCGTCGTACTGAAAGATGCCAGGGGAACAGGGACCAGATTTAAGAACATCGCAGTTACAGAGAAGAAAGTTCCAAAGATCTCGTCCGATATCTCCCTTTGCCAGGAATTGCTGATTTGCTTTACCCCGGAAAACCATTTGAGAGAGTAAAAGCGCTCTGGTAGACTGGTGTGAATTTTGTGAACGATCGCGCGCTGAGTAGGCCCTGTCATAAATCCGAGTGTAATGTTGCGCTCCGAAATCCCAGACGCGAACAACGGACGACCGAAGTTTTTCACGCCGAAGGAGAGCCTCGTCGACAGCGTGGAGAGCTGGGATCTCTACAGGACTCTGGGACTGAAACAGGTTGGACCTTTTGAAATGCTCGAAGAGGGATTTGACACTCTCGTAATATTCGCTATGCTGGGCTAGGAACCCGAGTCCCGGTGACCAATGTACAGTCTCCATTACCTGGAGATTCTTCGGATAATATTCGCGCCCAGGAGTAAGTTTCGCTATCTTAACGAGGAGTTCTATGTCTGCTTGGCTGGCAGTTGGAAATGATCGGACGGCGGCGGATCTCAATATTGTCAAAGCAGCATTCGTTCCAGTTGATCCAGTGAGTGGATCGGGCAGGCAAAACGATGTTAAGCCATGGATGTATGCAAGGACTAATTTGCTCGTCAATGTGCCATTATCGATTATCCTCCCAAGCTGCCGGTCGATCTCGTAGACATGTGTTTTTGTCGATGAATGTTTGTCTATCGTGACGCGGACGTGATGGCCATTGCTACTATATGATATGTTCCCATTTGGTACAACGATCTTCTCTCTTGAATTGGCTTTGTCACTTTTTAGCACTAGTTTGTTCTTCAGTCCCACAAGTGCTCCGATTGTTTGATTTTCGTGGATTGACATGCCCCGGTGCTGGTGGGATTTGATCGATGCACCGTCTAGCGTAGCAGAGAACCCAAGTTGAATCCTTGGTAACTCAATCTCCAATAAAGACGCGTCCCGATCAAACATAACGTGGATGTAGCGCGCCTCTTCTAAGGCTCTGAAGACACTGGAAAATCTCGCTGCGGTCGAGCTCTGGATATTAACCAGGTATCTCTCTGCTCTGGATAACTGCCAAGCGTTGCCTCCACCAACGCGGTACAGTTTCCAGTTTGTGTTTGAATATGACCACGCGAGATTCCGGGGTCGAAACTCAATATAATCCTCCGTCACATTGTACCAATGGACAAATTCATCTAAAAATGCCTCCGGAAGCTGATTGCAAAACAATGATGGCGATATAAGCTCGAGGGTCGTATCTCGATTAGATGCCTGAATTAAAAGACATGCTTTAGGGAGTGTGTCCTGTTCCGTGCCGAAATTGAAATGCAATTCATGCTCCGCGAACATTTGCTTTCCTGAAAACCGCATCCCTATCACCGAAGAAGGCATAGCTTCTATAGTAGCATTCCCAAATAAGGTTTGATATGCCGAGCTTTTCTCGTATTCTTCTGGCAACCTGTTCAGGGGCAAGCCATTGACAAGTAGCTCTCCGGTTAACATACTAAATTGCACGACTGAGATGTTCCCGCTCCCACCTGGTGCTAATGTGCTAGTGAACCAGTGATTATATGGCGCCTGCAGAGCGTACCATGGGCCAACCGGTTGGTAGGTAGCCCATGAACGCTGAATCGCCATATCAAGGGCAGGGCTCTGGTTGAAAGCAACCCGCTCGGCTAGAATAGGAAAACTATTAAAGCAAAGCCGCTTCCACCGGTGGTATAATAGAGGTGCGAGCGGACTGGTTCCAATTGGGATCTTGTATCGGCATTCCTGGATCAATATCGTCACCTGGATCAGGGTAGCGGCTTCTTCAGGTATAGAGAGAACTTCCCGCATGTTTCGGCTGTTCATATTGAAGGAATCCGCACATATGAGAGCGACAAACACAGCTTGAGACAATAGATTTTCTCTTACGCGATCCTCAGTCGCTCCTTGGGCCTTCTGCTTGAGTATATTGACCCACTCGAGGCTTATCTCTCGGGCTCTGGATAATATTTCCAGGGCGGACTGCTGGATAGCAACAGCTGATGACAGTGAAAGCACACGGCTTGTGATAGATATGAAAGCACTCAATGCAGGAGCTGATTGCCAGTTCCCAGAAACCCGTTCGCAGGCATCCAAAAGCTTTCCGAGGAGAGTAATACAGAAACGTTGATCGGCAAGAATGGCGTGTGTTTCTCTAAGGACGTTGCTAACACTCGGTTTGCCTGCTTGATGGATGCACTGAAGGATGATGAGTGCTGTATCTTCCTTCCCAAAATTAACCGACGGCAATGCTAGCTCTTTCAAAATGTTTTGCCACCTGGTATTGCTCCCGGCACGAATTGAGGCCATGCCCTTGTATTCTTCTAGAGAAAGCATCCGCGGGCACTGGGATTGGGTTGCGATGATTGTATTGGAAAACCGAATAGGATCAATGGTGTTGTCCAAAAACTGTTGCATTTGGCGTGAGGAAATCGATAGTTGAAATGTGCAGGCATGTGTAAAGTAATCCGTAGGCGCAAAGGCTCCGACAAAACATTTTCGGCCACTATCATAGTATCTAAACCTAGCTCCATGGCTGACGAAAACCTCTTCGTCGGAGGTAGTGATGATAGATTTTACATTCCTATGAGTGCGAGAGTGGGGCTTTTCCTCGGACAAGAGTGATACCCGTCGCGTTGCGTCGTATTCTCTGAAGCTCTTCAGCCCTTCAACATTCGCAACAGTATAGAATGCCCTTGGTTGGTCTCCAGACGCGTATCCAAACCCCAAAACATCAGTTAGCATAAAAACAGTCGCATCTCTCCACGAACCGAAACTTGGAGGAACACGGAGCTCGAATACAACTGTTTTGGCCTCGTTATAATCCTCGGGCAATGGCCACTCGTGTACCTCGATTTTCAGAGAGTTCATTTCGTTTTGGTGACGACATTTAACACACGAGTCATCATGCCATTCCTCATGCTGGCGAGACTGGTGATTGAACGATCGGGTATATTCATGTTCTAGCCTGTTGTATTCTTCTATGTACTGTTCGTATTCGTCGCGCTTCTCTTTCAATTCTACGCGCTTCTGCTCCGCGGCGGCTGTAGCGCGTCCTTGAATGTCGTTCCAAGTGTTAATGTGTTTCGTTGACTGGTCGAAGTATCGTACTGCGAAACTGTCATCTCTTCCAAAATCTTGGAAAATGTAATTTGCTGGGAACTCAGCTTGAGAAGAACGGTCGTGGAGATAGTGCTCAATTGCCTGTAATCTCTCCATCTGACGCCTTTCCGGAAGGATGAGCGATCGTAGTATCTTTTCCCCAAAGGGAGGACCATAGTCATCTAGTAGATGGCAAAACCGAATTGTAGACTTATCTAAAGCAACCCACAGCTCCAATATTGTTAGAAACATGAGAGACATTGCTTCTGGATTATGCTGATATTGAGCAACAGCACAGCGGTGATATGATTCTATAACGAATCTTAGTTCTTTGCAGATTTCTTCCTTGTCAATATTAACCACCAACCACCAATCTAAGCTTAGTTCAACCCAAGACTCAAATTTAAGAAGTTTCAGTATCGTGGGGGTCGTGATTGGAAACTCATCAAAAGACGTATTCAGTGGAGATGTAAATTCGGGCAGAGGGCAACTTTCACGGACTTCGGCTGGCTGTATACGGTCCTCCCTTCTGCTTATAGCTTCAATATATCTGTCTAGTCGTTCGAGATGTAATATTGTGTCTTGAGCGGCGGGTAATGCCTTAAGATCGGAAAAGTCATGCCTCACTGAATCACGCTTTTGAATTCGAGACCATCGCTTTTCGAGACTAGCCGCAGCTTTCGATAAGACACCGTCGACGAACTGCAAGACAACCGAGTTGCCGTAGTTCGCAAGTTTGAGACGCCGACGGGTTAGTTTAGCCTTCATGCTCCACATTAGGTCGGCGGAGATATCATATTCTTCTGCCTCTGCCTCCTGAAGAGTGTACGCCATGAACAACAGCATGTAGCTTTTGTACATGTTTTCTCTTTCCGACTCACTCTTGTAGCGTGAAAAGAAGAGCTGAAGGGCGACACGAACCAGCAGCCACAGAGCGGACCGGCGCCAGGGTGACCGGGAATCCTTCCAGAGGACGTCCTGTCGTGTATTTTTTAGGATGGAGGATACTTGCACCATCCTACCGACTGATCTCAAATATGCGGCGAATAGTTCGGTTGCCATTTTTGGATGTGTGGTCTCTCTGTCTTCTTGATGCATCTCGCCCGCCTTCTTGACCTTTTGGGTCGTTCCGGAAGCTGGTTGTTGACTCATTTTGGTCAACGTGTCCGTGACGGTGCGCAGGAAGGCGGGCGTTTTGAGTTCTTTCCGCGGTATCGCAACAGCACATCCCGGAAAGGTACGTTGTAACCTGCCTGTGATACTCACCGCGTCATGATTGAGAGGCGAGAGCTCAAATAACTCAAAATAAACATCGTCACGATCATCCTCTACAACCGAGCTAATTAAGATCCCAGCATTCTGGGCATGCAAATACACGGGAATTGGGACGGCTAAAAGGCAAACGGCGTTAGTAGCTTGATCACGGCCTATAGAAAGGTAGCAACAAATACTTGCCATTTACATCTTCAGCTAGCGACTTGAGAGAATCACAGAGTCCTTCAAAAGTCGACGTTCCGTTGTCATAGTAGATATCGTATAATTTATGTAGCATATCATTGGCGCCTTGGATTGCTATTAGCTTCCTAGCGTCTGCTTGGTTCTCTTGTAGAATGGGTCCGAGGTCCTCGAGCGCGTTAAGAGCGCAGGCCAGGAGCCAGCTTTCGTTCTCCAAGCTGTAGTCATCCTCCTGCGGGAGCTGTGGGGGAAGGAAAACGTGATTGATCATGTACTCCAGTATGGGCTTTGGCATTCTGCGCCCGTCGGGGCTAGGCGGAGCTGCCGCCATGGTTGACGGTATGTATAGAAGTCGTTAGCGGAACGACTTAGGGATACGGTTAATGCTGCCGATGCCCAATTGCGACGGAGATAAAGAGGGCTATGTGACAGTAAAATAAAAAGTCGAACAAACATCCCTGCGGGCGCGAGGCTGGAGAGACAAGACATTGGGATATTCAGGAGGTGGCGTATACACCTCACACAGAACCGTGGCACTACACCGCTATTGAAAGTTGTAGGTACATGGATCATTCGATTTGGTGGCTTGTCCATCTGCACCTATGCTGTACTGATATGCGGCTTACACGAGATATGTTTGTGGCTAGACTTAGGTACTACTGTAAACAAGCCACCTCTCTACTCAGCTTAACATCGCCCGTCTACTACCGCTAGTTACTATCTATCAAGGTATCAACAAGTAAATACTGCTGTATTATAGCTAGCTTTATCAATAAAAAAAATACTTGCTGCTTGTATATAATACTGTAAAGTCTAGCATCAATTTGAAAAACTGCGTTTCAGGGGCTAGCCCTTGTTTGCTATCCCTACTTAGTACCTGGGTGTCTCTAGATACAGGGGTTTATTCCGGGATAGAATTCCACGTATTTACGTCATACCGTACCGTACGGAAATACGTAAGCACTTACATAAGGTAAGGTTATCATACCCTCTTCCCCTACAAGTAGGTACCGATGTATACGCCTACAACCAAACGTTGTTGGATACTCCAGCACCACTTGACAGCGACCCGATGGAAGTTGGCTGTCTCCAATAAGGTCGTAATATGGTATCATCAAGTGTGGAGTGGAGTCCGGGTAGTCTCCGGAGGGCTGTATACCCCCCTGGGTAGGTACTTACTTACTTAGGAAACGGAGTGGCAGTATAACAAGGATCGGCCAGCACGCGTTTGCTTTCCGCAATTCCTCCTACGCGTCTACTAATAGTTTCTTGTCAAATCAGGGTCTAATAGGATCGCTGAACAGAGCTGAATAACACTCAGACTATCACACGACTCTTCTAAGAAGATTCTTCTGTCATATTTTCTATCATGGCTTCACCTCCTCGGTCGCAGATTGGAGAATTTTATGGTCTAGAAAAGCGATCTACCTGCATACCTCATCTGGCTTAGTGTTGTTAAGCATGGGCTTTAGTACAGTGTATAACAGTCAAGCTTACGACAATAAAAACTAAGGTAATAGGTAGAGTAGGATGCGTAGCATCGACTTCATACAGCGCGGTACTTTGAGATAAGGGGTCAATCGATGACCCAAAATAGGGCTCAAACAATAATAATGACTCCTGCGCGAGGAGTCCGTAAAGCACAACGAGCTTAATAGACTTAACTTCGCCTAGCTCCTTTTTTGCACCAATCCCATATCTATAACGCTTGTCTTCTTATAATTTGAGTTAAGAATTATATTGTTGTGCGAGAAGCCTTTCACAAGGATAGCTTATCCAACAGGCTTGGCCTCTCCTTTATGGTGTTCCAAAGCAATCTATCATATGCCAATTCTATAGCCGGAGCAGAAGGGCAGCGGGAAGCGACAATGTCTAGGTTAATGAAGGGGCAGTTAAAGAAGGATAAGATTAGACTCGCAGGTGAGTAGGAGCAACCGGTTGCGAACTCGACTAAGAGGGTGCGCGCGTGCCTGGCATAGCGATCATTATCCTGGGTCTTCAATTAAACGAGGGTACGATAGGCCAGGACATAAAACAATTCGCATTGGTGGGTTACAATGCATCCCGCCAAAGTCCCCACGACCGCCGCCCCCGCGCCTGTTCGTCCCGTCCTAGATCTGTAATCCAGTTCAAACCAATCCCGTCTAAAGAGATGATACAAGAGAAACCTCGAGGTAATTTCATCTGTACATCGCTTCGTGTAGCCGCTGCAATGGTTGCAAAGGGGGCTGTTTCGAATCCCATCAAGCTCACTTCCCTTTCATGATGAACTTTACTTTTCAACTTTCTTCTCTTCTTTCTTGCGTATGTCATCTTAACTAAGGAATTTCCTATGGACTCCATGATTTGAGTATATCGGGCATAAGACCGATATCCACAATCCAGAGTTTAGCACTCCGGGCAATGCCCACCATATGACACTATTTATTATTGTGTCTAGCGGTGGATGCGACGATAGTACTTGCTATGCTTTGTTTATGTACCCATTATAAATAGAAAGAGCACACGACGCACCCATACAGTGCCAACTAAGCTTCTTGAGTCAGATAAATTTCAATATGAGTCCGGTCTTATCTTACTCGCCCAGTCTCTTCTGTTCATCCAGTATGATCAAACCCACTAGCATATCTACCACGACGAGCTATAATTATACGGTTACGTTGACAGCGGGAAGAGTTAGCCAAGGCAATCGAGGGGAAGACGTAGGGTACATTTCTTCAACACCTATTCTCTCGACCGATCTTCAGACTACCCACGCGGAGGCCACTTTCATCGTCCTTGTGCGGCAAGTAAGAACAGGCCTAGCAGCTTGGACACCATTATTACCAACTGAATCACCAACCACATCCCCCACTACGTCACCGACTAAATCACCAATCATATTAATACCACCCTCGACTAAATCACCAACCAGTGCGCCAACTACACCACGAACTGGGATATCAACCACAACATTAACCACGCCACTGACCACGCCACCAACTACAGTATCAACTACGGTAAAACCGGGGCTTGCCAATACATCTAGTTCTCAACTGGGTTTAAACAGCACAATTATAGTTAGCAGTGTTCTTGGCGGCGCTGTATTCATCCTTTTTATTGCCCTCGCCTACTTCCTAGCCCGATATCGTCGCGGGAGAGCTCTGACACTTAGCAATGAATCATATACTGGCAAAGTACAAGAACATGAGACTAATCGAGCGCAACAAAATTCAAGTGATGGAACTAGCGGTCTTTGGAATCTAAAGCCTGAGTTAGACTCTACAGCGACGCGAGCGGAGCTCGAGGGCATAACTGTCGATCATCAGGGCCCAGGGATATACGTCGTGAAGCCAGAGCTTGAGGGTACAGCTGTGGGGACGCGGTTATTAGGCGTTTTTATTAGAGGGAAGGCTGAGTTGGAGGGTAGTGGTCCTAGAGAGACTACAGATCAACTGACCATCCGTGGTCTTGGCCACTGGGTACGTACCGACCAACTTGGTAAATTGTGGGGTCGAGGTCGAAGTACCGTTCAAGTAAGTACTCATCGACATTTAGCTAACAAACCTCGACAAAGTTAAAAAACTACAATAAGTACTCAGCGAAATACCGAGAAGTACTCACTGAGTACTCAGTTGTACTGCGTGCAACCGTAAGGCATTTAACTACCACTATAAAGCACTTAACTACTACTGTAGAGTACCTAACTGCGACCGTAGGGTATTTAACTGCAACCGTAAAGCCTTACCTAGCTGCTTAAGCTATAAATTAAACAATTAGCTAGCAAGTTATCGCAATTGTACTATAATAAATTCTATTGAAAGTTGTTGAGGCTGCAACCGATGTATCGAAATATAGGTGGTTGCCCCATAACTTTCCGACTTAGGTATGGTAGCCAAGCCTACGGATGGTCAGTTGATCTGTAGTCTTGGTCCTAGACAGTAATTTCAATCCGCAGTCGGCACTAAAAAATAGCACACTCTCTGCTATATACTACTTTAATATTAAAGGTAGAGGGGGGGAAAGCTTTCTCTGTTGTTAAGAAGAGAGAGTTACACTAAGCAGAGAATACAAGGGTCCTTAATTTCTTAATGGGTCTGGTTTCCTCGATATGATGGATTAGATAAAATAAAGATGTCGATGGCAAAGCAACGGGCCGGGTAGCCTGTGGCAGGAGTGTTTACGAGAGGGGCGGTTTATTTAATGCTAGAGCCCTATTTAATTATTAATCGGGAATGAGTACAACAGATATATTGGTTTACCCCCCTGTAAAAGTCACTTTTTGTAGGTATTGTGGGTTGTTGCTTACCTTAGCTAGTAAATCTTATAGTAAGTTAAATACCTACATATCGCAGTTGATTGTTTATTTAGAATATTATATAGTGATTATAGTGCCCTCGTTTTTAACGAATGAGTTTACGAAATGAGTGAAACGAGGGTTACCTATACTCATGAAAATTTCGCTGGCATTACTGTGGCCCAATTAGGAAATGCCTCCTTCCTATTTGGGAAGAGGGCTTGGCGCCAAGGCTGCCGACCTGCCTGCCACCCGTACGGCCAGGGACCCCCCCCTGATCCACCTGCCCACCTGCCGGCAGACCTGCCTGCCAGTCGACCTGCCAGTCGACCTGCCAACCTGCCCTGCCAACCAACCTGCCCTGCCAACCAACCTGCGTATTGGCAGACCAGTCTGCCCACCACCCTGTTGGCAGACCTGCCTGCCGACCTGCCTGCCGACCTGCCTGCCACCCTGCCGCCAACCGTACGGCCACCTATACTGCCAGAGACCCCCCCTTAGTCACCTGCCAACCTGCCGGTAGACCTGCCAGCCAACTGACCTGGTGGCTAGGGCTAGAAGGACTGAATTGGAAGGGGTCTGGAGGACCTAGGGGACCTGGGAGGACCTAGGAGGACTAGGCTGGAGTGGCTGAAGTGGCTGAGCTGTGTGGCTAGGGCTCGAAGGACTAAATTGGAAGGGGACCCAGGGGACCTGAAAGGACTGGGCTGAAGTGGCTGAAGTGGCTAAGCTGTGTGGCTAGGGCTAAAAGGACTGAATTGGAAGGGGTCTGGAGGACCTAGGTCCTAGGGGACCCAGGAGGACCTGAGAGGACTAGGCTGGAGTGGCTGAAGTGGCTGAGCTGTGTGGCTAGGGCTCGAAGGACTAAATTGGAAGGGGACCCAGGGGACCTGAAAGGACTGGGCTGAAGTGGCTGAAGTGGCTAAGCTGTGTGGCTAGGGCTAAAAGGACTGAATTGGAAGGGGTCTGGAGGACCTAGGTCCTAGGGGACCCAGGAGGACCTGAGAGGACTAGGGTGGAGTGGCTGAAGTGGCTGGGCTGTGTGGCTAGGTCGGATGGCTTCTATTGAGGGCTGCCAGGGCTGCCAGGACCTTTTTCCTCTCACACCCTGGCAGACCTGGTGGCCCTGGCAGACCTGGTGGCCCTGGCAGGTCCTGGCAGTCCTGGCGGCCCTGGCAGTCCTGGCAGACCTACCACCCTGGCGGCCCTGGCAGTCCTGGCAGGTCCTGGCAGTCCTGGTGGCCCTGGCAGGTCCCTAGGTCCTCTAGACCCCTCCAATTCAGTCCTTTTAGCCCTGGCCACTAGGTCAGTTGGCTGGAGGGTCTGCCGGCAGGTTGGCAGGTGACTAAGGGGGGGTCCCTGGCAGTACAGGTGGCCGTACGGTTGGCAGGCAGGTCGGCAGGCAGGTTGGCAGGCAGGTCGGCAGGTGACCAAGGGGGAGGGGGTAAGAACCTTGGAAACGAGGGTTTCCTTGCCCCCAGGCGCGGGGGCCTCTAGTTTTATGTACTTTGTATTTAAAACTTTGGTTAGTTTATTAATGAAAAGTTTACTATTATAAAATAATATATTTATTTATAGCTTAATTTTTTTTGTTAGTTCGATAGCAAAAGCTTAAGCTATTATAAAAGCTAGCTATATAAAAAGCTATACGTACGTAAAAATATTCATATATAGCATATAAAGGCAGATATACTTTTAACAGCCAGGGTAGGGAAACTATACTAAAATAGGTGTAATTTGGAGACCCCTGTGGTAAAAGGTACTTGAAAGGGGTGAATCTTACTAGGCCCTGACCACAGTAATCAATTTTTCAGAAGGCAGGCGAACAAAGTGTGATGTGAATAGCCAATCAGAGCCCGCTAGTGCTGGTTGCGACTCATCATATATAGAACATATATCTTTAGTTAAAGGGACTAAAAGATGGTTTACGTGGCACTGCTGCTTAGATTTAACTCGCGCTGATCATGTATCACCTATTATATAATTCCTATTAAATTAGTACTAGGGAATACCTACATTCTTTTTTTTTTCTTCGATAGCAGGTATGGATGAAAAAGATTAATGATTAGCCTTAATTAAGCACGATCGAAAAATACGAAGTAATTGATTCAACCATTTCTTATTACATAGGCTACGGCGAGTATTACTATTGATGACTTTAGTTTTAAAGGTTAAGCAGTGGATTTGCAGGGGCTGTCTCTTATTTATAAATGGTCTCTATGTACCTCCCTAGGGACTATCATTCAAAGAACAAAACAGTTTACAACATTTAGCTTTGCATAAATTCTACTGTTAAAAACAAAGGCTCTCGAATTTATTTATTTAAAAGAATTGTTTGCTTATTCGTAAAGAACTGGAACTCAAGTTAGTAGAAATAACTTTTCGTATTTAGCTAATTAATAATGCAAGCTCACCCGGTTGCTCAGCCGAAAACCTAACCGAATAGGATAGCATCCCAGCGTACACGCCTCAAGTGTCGTGATGGGTCATTCACAACATTTCGAGAGTGCAGCCAGCGGCGGTTGTCAAGCATTATGACTGATTGCTTTGGCAAGTCCTCTGCAGTTAAATGCATTGTGACCTCTGGGTCGGAGGCAGCGGCTGACAGAGCTTTAATAAGCTCCTCAAATGCCCTTGACGCGTTCTCGCTCAAAGGCTTAAAAATATCGTCCCTGAACCGGATGATTGGCTTGCCCTCCGAATCGCTTGACAGTATACTCGCGACGATAGGCTTTGCGTTCGCATCCTTGACAAATTCGGGAGGCGTGATGATTTGGTACTCATTGCGCTTTAGGGCCTCTCGGGTTTCGGGGGAAAGACGTTCTATTAGCTTTTCCACGTTCATGATGGAGAGTGTCCCGCCCCCGAACTGGTCATGTTGGAGCACGTGGAGAGCAAAGTACCGCGGTGTTGGGTTCTCATAGCTACAGTCAGTATGCCAGGGAAATTCCTGCATCGTTTCAGAACGCGCTTGGTGATTTGCGGTCTGGAAGTTGGTGCTACTGGGCCGGACATCCCAAAACCACCCACGACTGGAGCTATGGCTGATTGGCAGCTGGTGGCCGTGATGCGAATGAAGGCTACGGATAAGTTGCTCAAGATAACGGCTCTGGTTATCTGGGAAATCAAGTGTGACCTTGAGGATCCCGCTCTTTTTGAGGTGCTCGGACACCTGGAGAGTGTGCTGAAGCTGTGTTGAAATAGCTAGGCTTGGCGCTTTCAAATGGGGAACTAACCCCAATGGCTTTCCAGAAGTATGATAAAGCATAGGAGATGGCTGTTGATTAGTTGAAGTTGAAGAATGGCCGCTCAACCCTTGGCTCAAGGCTGTAATGTTGGACTTGGCCTTCTGGACGTTCTTGGAGACAGGAGACACTGGTAGACTGTGTGAGGATGATCTGTTTTGGTGATGATGTATGGTGATTAAGTTATGGTTCACGTTGTTGCTCTGCTTGAGGTATCGTGAATTTGCTATAGAACTAGAGACTGGGTGAGAATTTATAGTGCTACCGACATTCATCTCTGTTCTCAATCAAAATCTACATTTAGCTGTAAAGCGATGGGTTGCGAAAAACCTACATGTCGTATTATAATAAGCTTTATGTTTTGGAAGAAGAAAGATACTTCAATGGATGTAACCGACGAATATTATATAAGACCCTTATTTGAAAGTCGTTGACCTATTGTGTCCGACCAGAGACATATTGATAGCCTCTAATCGTGCTATACTAGACGCTTAGAATATAAGTAAGTTATATAGGGGTTTATAATCATTCAACGCTCTCAAGTGGTAGTACACGCACGGTTTATCTATATTCATAGCCTGTTTTCCACTTGGCTTTAAAACTTCAAAATTGTAATTACCAAACACTTGTGTATGTACAGCAGATCTAACGTAGAAGGAACAATACATTTAACTTAACCCATGGCTCTCTGAAAGATAGATGTGAAACAATCATAATAATTAAAGCAATGGAACGCTACAGTCACATTGTGGTTGAATGAATAAGTTCAACGAACAAAGGACAAACAAACCGACCCAATGATTGTTGCGTGGAGCCGCATATAGCTTCCAATCTCCAATTGCGACGCTGGCTCTCCGGTAATTTGTGATGTCCTCGTGGCTTATTTTAGAAAGAAGAAAGGCATAATACTTAGTCAGGTCTTCCGGAACCTTTCTTGCATCGGGCGCAACGCTTGTGCCTTTCACGTTGTCTACCTCATCTCCATCCCATCAATACTGAGGCTTGTTCGTATCCTAGCTCTAGTCTGGCAGATTCACGTATCTCGGCACTTAAGGCGTTCACGAAGGGCGAGAGAAATTCTACTTTTGTGTCTCATTCGTGTCGCTAGGAGAGGACCGGGAACAATCGATTGCTTGCATGACAATTATACAGGATTATAAAGGAACATGTGGGTGGCGATTAAATGTGTGAAGCCAACCGTAGGTGTAGTATCAGCTAAAAGTCAAGCCACTCTACGGTGCTATAGCGGTCAACAGTACACACTATTACTCAAAGAGTTTTGCATTTTCGGCGTACGCGTTTGCGAAGATATTTTTGTAGAAAGAGTCGGAAGGGGAGTTCCGTAGGAGTAACAGAAATGAAATAACCTGTAGTCACTGAAGCCAGCCCATAGATAGCACCAATACTAGGTACTTTAAACCGAAGTTAGACCTCGGTAATTATGAAGGAAAGTTAGGATACCTAGGTGTTACTCACCATAGAACCTCGTAAATGGCTACGGAAATACGCGGGTAGAACTACATGTCGTTTCTAATAGCGCCTCCTATTATAATACATTTAGAAGGATTGCTCCTCACCGGTCGCCTGCGGAGTCAAGCCACCCTACCCTACCCGCGACGGAATTACCGCCTATGCATGATCTTTTTGAAAGGGTATTTAGTTATCGCAACCGATAGCGGCAAGTTAGTGTTGTGCTGACGTGGGGGCTGAAGAATAGCCCTTGTTCAGGTATCATTGGAGCCTAACAAGCACTGGAGTCGTTGCAACTATGCAAGTTTCAAACAAAAAGAGGGAGAGCCCCAACTCATACTTCCCCCCTACTTTATTTTAACGTTGAGGTTTTGTTCACGGACAGGTATGCATCGACCAGTTTGGTGTTGGGGGATAAACTAGCTATCTTAATATATTCACCTTTTCATCAGAGGCACTCGGCGACACGAGCACTACCCCGCAGGCAATGGCGGAGCGTGAAGATATTTCTGAGGGCAATGAGACGGACGAGGAACCTGATCTAGCCAAGTTTAAGGAGATTCCTGCCGAAGATATCACAGTGGTCATATTCTGTGCCCTTTCCCATGAGTCTGTCGCAGTCAAATACAGCCTGGATGATGAATTCGAATGCCGTCCGAGGACCATAGGTCCATCAAGATACGTCTATTCCTTCGGCCTTATTGGAGAACACAAGGTCGTCATAGCTCGACCTCACCAAATAGGGACCGTAAAGGCCGCCCAATGCGCTGCTACTGTTTGCCAGCAATTCCCAAACGTTCGGTTCGCATTGATGGTTGGCATTGGAGCCGGCATTCCCAACCTCCCTAAGCGTGATATCCGTCTAGGGGATATCGCTATTAGTATCCCTCAAGACGGGCATCCCGGGGTACTTCAGTATGATTTCGGCAAGTACGAACGAGGTAATAGGTTCGTCATAAAAGGATCCCTCGACAAGCCCCCTCCCATCTTAATCAGCGCAGACGGTTCATTGGAAGAGGACGAACTAATGCACAGGAGTCCATTGAGGAAGATCCTCAGAAACATCATCAAGAAATCGGGATATGTACAACCAGAAAGTGACGACATTCTCTATGACCAATCCTTTCATCACGTCAACATAGGAGGGGATTGCCGTGGATGCGAGCTATCGAGCGAAAGGAAGATCGTAGTCCGCACAGGACGTGATAGACATAGACAGCCCATGGTTCATCGAGGTCTCATACTATCAGGCAGTGGTGTTATCGAAAATCCCGAGGATCGAGATCGCTTGCGTCGGGGTCACGATGACGCAATCTGTTTCGAAACAGAAGCAGGAGGCATCATGGATGAGATTCCTTGCCTAGTAGTCCGAGGGATATGGATACAGGGGGAATGAAAGAAACAATAGAGAAGCGTGAGTGTGACAAATACGACAGACTTACAGCGCGTGGCTAAAGACAATTTGAAGTTGAAGAAAAGATAGGCCGAATGAGTAACGAGGTCCACGAGTTAAAGCAGAAAGTAATAAGTGCCAAAGAAGGTGCGTAACTTGAAGTTTAGAATAGTGTATCAGCTTCTGCGCGCCAGTGGTACAGAGCCGGGACGGTGAGAGGTACTTTTCATTTCTATACTCCAAGTAAAACTTACTCATTGTTTTCTTTAAGACCTTCCGGGATTTTGTAGCTTACTGCGTCCATCATAATTATCAAGCATACCACTTCCTGGCGGTTATGTTGCCTCAACCCCTCATGGGTTGTGCTTCTGGCTAACATCAGATCAGCGGCAGAACACCAAGAAATCCTTGACTGGCTCACGCCAATTAACTACGGCGCTCAGCAGAGCGACTACCTCAAGCGGAGACAACCAGGGACTGGCGAATGGCTCTTGAACTCATCAGATTTTCAGAGGTGGCTTGATGAGTGCCAGCTAGCGACTCGGACGAGATTCCTCTTAGAACCTTCCGGTCTCCAGGAACGGCACCGGGCAAATATCTTTGCTACTTCATGGCCTATTCCACTATTGTGGGCAGTGGCGAAAAAGCACGATGAGGTAGTTAAAGTGCTACTTAAGAAGGGTGCCGACCTAGAGCCTAAAGTACGCAATGGCTTGGTCCCGTGTGCCTTAGGAGGAAAGAAAAGACGGGACTTGATAGATAGGCAGATAACTAGTCGAAAGTCTCAGAGAGAGCTATGGGAACTATGGATGGACGAGGTGGATTAACGTAAAAGTGTTCCATAGTGAACATAGTTGTTTCCCCGTTTTAAGGTAGTATATAGATTTAACCATAACCATGTTAAGCATCTAGTTTGTGTAAAGGACGCTTGAGCCTCTTTGGATGGCTCTCTTGTAGGACTGTTATTATATATGAAGAGGGGAATCCTTACTAATCTCCTTACTAACCCTAATGTTGTTGCCTGATCCTTATACTTCAACTAAGCTACTGCCTAAATCTTTCTCGGTGTGATCTATTTTTAGTCTGGCGTCCATTCCGACGGATATACTTCAATGTGTCTAATATTGCAGTGTTAAGAGTTAAAAAAGCACTACGATACAGTGGGTGGGTAGTCCTATCATAACGAGGGATTGCGATGAGATAGGGGTAGACTTTGGTGTTGTTTCGGTATATAATTAGCTATATTATATCTCAACCTTCGTGAACGCATGTAGATAGGATGTATCGTTCTTCAAGCACAGCATGGTGTAAAAGTGCCTAACTACGTACTAAAGCTACCGCTTTAATATGTCGAGTATATTTGCGTTGTTTTATTTAAACGGCCTATGTTATGTTATATGAGATCTGTATGTAACGCGTAAAATCTATTTTAAAGGTAGCCAAATAAGAAAATTTCTTTCAATATATATTTTTTACCGATCACGAGCTTGCAAAAGAAACTCTTCAGTGGGTCGATATGGTTATGCCCATTGTCCACTATCCTCTTCTAAACAATCTAACAAGTATTATGTAAGGTACCACAACCATGCAATACTATGAAATGCTATTGTGTAGTCCTGATAATATATTTTTGCTTTAGCTGCCTGAGACAATTTGGGGGCATTTCTGACAGCTGGTTGGATAAAAGGACAAGTGGCGGCCAGCTGTGTGCTACAAAGAGGCTGTTTTCATCCTTTACCCCATATTTATGGGAGGTACCTCCTCTTAGTGCGACGCTAGTCTGATTTTAGGTACCGTTCTGACATTAGGTATGTCTTTGCGCCAACCCCACTTCAATCATCAACACGCGATCACTGTCAAACCGCAATTCGCATTTACGCGCCGTGAAACTACAACCTGCGAAGCTTGCATATGCCATTGAGCGCTCGAATCAATCCCTTCGTATCCTGAGATCTTTCCCCGTTTACTTCTATTCGATAAATTTAACGGACGATTGGACCCGCAGCCGTCGATTCTTAGTTTTCTTAAGCTTAACATGGCTCCATCCGCGGAAGAGGTGGAGGAGTACCTGAAGGAGGCTACGCGCCAACTTTATGCGGCCGATCCCAACACGGTGACAGTCAACTCCGTCCGCCAACGCGCCGAAGAACAGAATGACCTCGAGAAGGGTTTCTTCGTCTCGCAGGATTGGAAGGCCCGCAGCAAGACACTGATCACAGAATTCGTCGTAAGCACTTACAAATCTCGAGCCCTCGTGTTGCACCGCGCATCAAGCTAAGACATGCACAGCAAACCTTGCTATCAAATGACTCTCCTACATCCGCCTCGGCGCCAAAGGTCGAACCCGACACCAAAAATGGCGTGAAGCGATCTTCGAGCGACGAACCCTCCTCATCCCCAGTGGCTAAGCGTCAGAAGAAGGCTGCTTCGGCTACGGCATCCAAGAACGCTAAATTTAAGAAAGAGTCTTCTAGTTCAGCTCTTAGCGAATTGAGCGATTCGGATGTGGAACCAAAGAAGGAGAGCAAGAAAAACGCGACAATTAAGAAAACCGCGGGACGAAAGCAGGAATCGGAATCGGAGTTAAGTGACCTTGACTTGTCGGAAGAAGAAGAACCAAAGCCGAAAAAGAGAGCGAAAAAGCCTGCTGCGGCTCGAAAGTCCAAAAAAGAGGAATCCGAATCTGAACTAAGCGACCTGAGTTCGTCGGAAGACAAGCCAAAGCCTACAAAGAAGCGTGGACGAAAGCCAAAACAATTGGATGATTCGGACGACGAAGAGAAAGGCACGGGTGCCAAATCCTCGAAGCCGAAGCCGAAGCGTAAACAACCGGCGGCGACGGTGAAGCGGGCTGCAAAACGCACAAAGCTCGAGTCGGAGAGTGAGAGCGAACCGGGAGGAAACGAAGCTAAAAAGGATGAAGGTGATGAAGACGCAAAGATCGACGGGGACGCCCCAGCGAAAGCTGAAGATTCCGAAGAGGACGCTAAGCCGGACGGGAAGGAAACCAAGAAACCAGCAGATGATTCGGATTCATCATTGTCGTCGGTACTCGACGAACCCCCTCCGAAGAAACGGAAGGGTAAGGCTGCAAAAGGAGCGCCGAAGCCTAAGCAATCTACACCCAAGGAGGTGACCGGGGATGAAGCCGAGATCAAGAAACTGCAAGGCCACCTAGTCAAATGCGGAGTACGCAAGATATGGGGCATCGAGTTGAAGAAGTACGGCACTGATAGCAAGGCAAAAATCCGGCATCTCAGAGGCATGCTTCGAGATGTGGGCATGGATGGCCGCTTCTCGGAGGCTAAAGCTAGAGAGATCAAGGAGAGACGTGAACTTATAGGCGAACTCGAAGCTGTCAATGAGATGAATGAACTTTGGGGCCTCGAAGGTCGCAATGGGCGTGCATCGCGTAGTAAAGCTGTGCGCAAGTCATTGAAAGAAGACTCGGATGGCGACGATGCCGACGATAACGATGACAAACCGAAGTCGAAAGCTGACGACGACGAAGAAGAAGAGGACGTCAAAGTGAAAGCCAATTCACGGGTATCTAAGAGAATGGCGGACCTCGCATTCCTGGGAAGCGACAGTGAGTCCGAATGAAGCGCGCGATGAGTGGTTTATCAGTTCAACGGAAACTATTTCATTTGGAGGTACATTGTTTTGCAGGATGTAATAGCATGCTTTTGCGATAATACCCATCCTTCTACCGCTCTATCTCGTCGCATTCATCCTCTGAGCTATCAAGCTGAAGACGGCGACTGAGCCCATGAATAAAACAGCATTGTAAAACTAGGTTATGGTTTGCCGAGGTTAGCTCGTGTTAATATAATGAATGGTAGTCTCACGATATACAGCATGTCACTTACGGCCCTTCGTGACACTTCCCGTTCTTCATCGTCGGACCGGGCGTCTATGAAGAGCCGTCGGAGATTTGGGAAACTGGCCTGGTTTATCGAATTAGCGGATATTTGCCAGCCAAGCTATTCACTCACGATGTATAAAATCTGCCTACCATGTATAGCTATACTCGCTAGTTTTTAGAGTTTCACGACGTGGTATTTGTGTAATTATTCGAAGCCAGGCCGTCTTTTCTCAAGTTACATAACGACAATGCTCCCATTAAGATATTAAGTAAGATATGTCTGTAGCCTGTATGCTGTACCTACGCGTAGGTAGTGGATGATGTGGCTGGTGTGTTCAGTAGCTGTCAAGACCCGCTTTTCGTGTCAGTTGTGGCTAAGTTATTAAGCTTTACAGTGTAACAGCTGTACAGGTCTGCCTGGGGTCAAATTCCAGGTGGGCTAGTTGAAGGTCCACGTCGCCAGTGTTGGCGGCAGCAGCAACCTTTCTCATTACATTATTCCCCTGACGAGTAATAAACGCTTTTCATTCTCACCGGCGACATCTCACATTCTAAAACCGACGACGAAATATCTAACGAACTTGATAATAGAGATATCGCATGTTTCGGCGCTAAGCCCTGAAGGGGGCCCCTGATTCTCCTACCCACCTCGTCCGCTAATTACCATCTGACTGGAGTCCCTTTTGACGATCCCGCCTACACCCCGATACACTCAGACTCTACAACTCCTCCTGCATGATGGCGGTCAATCGAATTAGAGGCGCTTTTGCGCCGCCGAGGAAGGGTGAGACGTTTGAACTACGAGCTGGGTTGGTGTCCCAGTACGCATGGGAACGGAAAGAGAGTATTCAGAAGACTATCATGGCTATGACGCTGGGCAAGGATGTGTCGCAGTTGTTTCCCGACGTCTTAAAGAATATCGCAACAGCAGATTTGGATCAGAAAAAACTCGTATATCTGTACCTAATGTGAGTTCGCCCTATCTGTACATAGGTGCCTGGGAATACTCTGGTGTGTCGTTGGCTGATAAGATGAATAGGAATTACGCAAAGTCACACCCGGATCTGTGTATTCTCGCAGTTAATACATTCGTCCAAGACTCCGAAGACCCGAACCCCCTCATACGAGCGCTCGCTATCCGAACAATGGGCTGTATTAGGGTAGATAAAATGGTAGATTACATGGAGGAACCGCTACGCAAAACGCTACGAGACGAATCGCCATACGTACGGAAGACGGCAGCGATCTGCGTTGCCAAACTTTTCGACCTAAACCCGAGCATGTGCATCGAGAACGGCTTCCTCGAGACGCTGCAGGAGCTGATTGGGGACTCCAATCCGATGGTGGTCGCAAACTCGGTACAAGCTCTAGCAGAGATAGCCGAAACGGCCCCCGAGACAAGAGCGTTGGTGATAACACCTCAGACGCTGAAAAAGCTGCTGATGGCATTGAATGAGTGTACGGAATGGGGTCGTGTCACCATCCTCTCGACACTTGCCGACTACCCTCCCCAAGACGTAAAAGAGTCCGAGCATATCTGCGAACGAGTAGCACCACAATTTCAGCACGTTAATCCAAGCGTTGTCCTTGCTGCCGTTAAGGTTGTTTTTAGCCATATGAAGCTCGTCAATCCTGACCTCGTGCGACAGTATCTGAAGAAGATGGCACCTCCTTTAGGTAGGTCGAACCCGTCTAGTTGGCTAGATGAGTACTAACGAGAATAGTCACACTTGTTGCTTCCGCCCCAGAAGTTCAATATGTCGCCCTTCGAAATATCGATCTACTATTGCAAGCCAAGCCCGACATTCTTAGCAAAGAACTTAGGGTATTCTTTTGCAAATACAACGACCCCCCATATCTGAAGCTAGAGAAGCTCGAGATTATGGTGAGGATAGCAAACGACAAAAATTACGAACAATTATTAGCGGAATTGAAAGAGTATGCCTTAGAAGTCGACATGGATTTTGTACGGAGGGCGGTCAAGGCCATTGGCCAGGTCGCTATCAAGATTGAGAGCGCAAGCGAGAAATGCGTCAACGCGTTGCTGGATCTTATTGCTACGAAAGTCAACTACGTAGTTCAGGAGGTCATTGTGGTGATCAAAGATATCCTGCGGAAATACCCAGGCTACGAAGGTGTAATACCCACTCTCTGCAACCACATTGACGAGCTCGACGAACCAGATGCGCGAGGGGCATTGATATGGATCGTTGGAGAGTACGCGGAAAAGATCAACAATGCCGATGATATTTTGGCAAGCTTTGTTGAAGGTTTTATGGAAGAATTCACCCAGACCCAACTGCAGATCTTGACTGCGGTTGTCAAGTTGTTCTTGAAAAAGCCAAGCAATAACCAGAGCTTGGTGCAAAAGGTATTGCAATCTGCAACTGCCGAAAACGATAACCCTGATATTCGGGACCGAGCATACGTCTACTGGCGTCTCTTGTCTGGAGACCTAGACGTTGCAAAGGTACGAAGTCCCATATCTCCTGGGTTACCTGAGTGTAATGACTAACTTGCCTTTAGAGCATCGTTTTATCACAAAAACCCGCCATCTCCACAACAATGACCAGTTTGCCTCCGGCTCTTCTAGAGCAGCTGCTCGCTGAGCTGTCCACCTTAGCATCGGTGTACCACAAGCCCCCAGAGTCATTTGTCGGCAAGGGCCGCTTTGGCGCCGACGAGATCCAACGCGCAGCCATCCAAGAACAGCGGCAAAATGCCGCCGAGAACCCCATTGCCGCCTCCGTGGCAGCCGCTCAGAACGGCGCCCCGGCACAAAGTAATATTGAGAATCTACTGGATATCGACTTCGATGGTGCCGCACCGGCTTCCCAAGAACAGAATTCCGCGAGCGCTACCCCTGAGCGTGTGGCTAGCCCCGCGGCTGCTGGCGGCCAATCTGGCGGCATGGCTGATATGATGGGCTTGTTTGATGCGCCGATTCAAACTCAGAATAACGCCATGAATTCTGGCGGCGCGAATGATATAATGAACGGGTTTGCTGGGCTTGATCTAAGCGGATCAAGCCAGCCTCCCCCAGCATCTATGCAGCTTGGTCATGGCGGCCAGGAGCAAAAGAAGAATGCCAATGATGACCTGCTCGGTCTCTTTTAAGTGAAGCGCGATTAGCTCGAGGGCGGATGATAGTCGACGCCGTGATAAACCGCGAAAGGACGGTCTCTTGGATCTATCTGTAAGAGGAGAGAGGGTGGACAGACGCGTTGTTGGAACAAAAGACAATTGGCATTTTCCTTCACTTGCGGGTACAAAAGAAGCCTACTAAATGTCGCGAGGCATGGATATGAATGCTTCAATACTGGGAAAAAATACATCGAAGAGCCCGATGCGGATGCAGATATGCCTAATCTAACCTGACTATAGATACAAGAGTATGGAATCAAAAGCCTGTTCCGTATCCACCCATGCCCTTCTCTCTTTGCGCAGTATACATGATATGTGCTCTCACGTCCGCAACTAGCATGCGCTTACGCTATCGGGTTTCCATAGCGATATTTGGTGTCTTCAGGAGAGTCTCGCCGTTTCCGTGCGCGTAGTCTCCTTGATTTCTCTCTCCCTTCCTTCCTACCCTGCTTCTTCCGTGTGTCCTGGCCTTGGCTCTGCCCTTAGATCTCCCCTCGTAATAGCTGTGAATACGACCCGTATGTATGTCTCCTCACTCAAGCATTCACCCCATCAACCTTCCCGCCAACCGTGCCGTCTAACGGCGGATGCGGCTCTCCTTCTGTAGATGTGGCTTGAGTTTGAGCTTCGGCGCGCGCCTTCTCCCACTCCTCGGGCGTCTGGCACTTGGCGCTCCAGGCGTGGATGGCGGCGATCTCGTCGCGGAGGGCCGCGTTCACGGCGCGGTGGCGCTTCAGGCTGTTCTGGCCGGCGAAGGCCGGCGAGACGATTAGGGACGTGAAGGATTGGCCGCAGCCGCCTGTTGAGCGCGCGGGCGATTGTTAGTGCGCTGGGAAGGGAATGGTGTGTGAATGTGAAGTAAGGGATGGGGAGGATATGAGAGAGGCGTGCGTACCGGACATGTCTGTCACCTCGACATGGATCGCCTTCAGACGCTCTGTCAGCGCCGTCTTGAGGGATTCTTCGGTTATCGATGTTGACTCGGCCATTTTATGCGCTCGCTATATGTGTTTGTATGTTTTGCTGTTGCCGGGGTTGTCCTGGTAGGCAGTGTCTTGTCTGGTCTGCAGCGAAAGGTGAGCTGTGCGATGTCGCAATGCGGGAATGCGCCCCGCGGTTTGGTGATGTAGTGGTTGATTACAGTAGATAGTAGAGGGGTGGCACCTAGCTTGGGGCTTATCGATTAGTGGGTTAAGCACCCGTGTTACGTAAATCTATAGTGTGCTACTGCTGTTGACGATGTGAGCTTGTGGCTGAAGCTTCCAAGTTATTGAGAGCTTCCGTGCTATGTGTGCTAGGTATGTCATAGTAATTACTGGCCCCGTTTCATTTGGTTGACTAGGGGTATTGCACAGAATAGCAGCGTATTGATTGGATCGATTCGCTGCACACTGTCTCTCTAAAGCCTGAGATGTTCACTCCGCGAAGCCTTCTTCTGAGATCTCGAGCGTTCCCCTCTACCTTGAAAGCGACACGCATACCTACATCACCTGTGTTTATCTACAGCAGGTCTTTATCTTGTTTCACTCATCAGCTAGGTGTAAAGCTGTCCGGGGCTAGCTTTCCAGCAAAGTCAAAACAAGCAGTATTAAGCCTTCGGAATATCACCATAATGGCTGGGACTCCGTCTTTTAGCGATGCCGTGGTTCAGGCTATGAGAAATTTGTGAGTTGGATAAACCGCCCTACTGAACACTGTGTTTTCTTCTTAGAACAGTTCCTAATCATGAAATGAAGGTATCCCGAAGAGTTGGCAGATAAGGCATGGGATAACACAGGGTGTAAGAACCATACCCTTGTGAATTAGTTGGTATGGCAATATTGATACTAACGAGCGCAATAGTGTTGCTAGATCAAGCCCCCTCTTTCCCAGAGCGGACGGGTAACTCCAAGCCAACGGTTCTCCTAACAAATGATCTAACACAGATGGTCGTGGACGAAGCTTTGGAAAAAGGGGCTAGTGTTATTGTCTGCTACCGTAGGGTCTCTTCTCGCCTTTATCCATGCATAGACACTATTAACAACGAACTACAGATCCCGTTATTTTTAGGCCGTTGAAATCCCTGACCACCAAGGATCCAATGCAGGCTCAGCTCCTCCGACTGATAGCCGCAGGGATATCAGTATACTGCCCGCATACAGCGGTCGATGCTGCCGTGGGCGGCTTAAATGACTGGCTTTGTGACATCTTGATTGATGGTGAGAAAGAAATCAAGAGAACGGTAGCTGAGCCGATATCCCGGCCACTGCCCGAACGTCTGCAGGGCCAAAACGTGGGATACGGGCGTGCCTTCGAACTCAGTCAATCCATTACACTCCAGACCCTTTTAAAGCGCCTCTCTGCCGGCATCGGCGGACAGAAGTACATGATGGTGGCCCTTCCCCCAGCACTAAACGATCTTACCAAAACCCAGGTTATTACCAAGATCGCAGTCTGTGTTGGCTCGGGCGCGGATGTCCTCAAGAATACCGACGCACAAGTCCTCGTGACTGGTGAAATGGCTCACCACTATGCCCTGCGGCACACACAATTGGGACAGATTGTGGTTACTTGCTTTCACAGCAATTCCGAAAGGAAGTTCCTGGAGCAGAGGCTGAAGCCACAGCTTGAAGCACAACTAAAAGAAGCTGGCTATGGTAATGCGCTTGTTTTCACGAGCAGCGCGGATCGGGATCCATTTGATATCATCGACGTACGGGATCTGGCATGAGGAACAAGCGCACTTGTTTTTAGATGCATATACCGTGTGCTCAAGACTGAGTTCAGAATCTGCATGAAAATATAGTCCTCGATCCGAATTTGCACTATCTGCAAATCGTAGGCGCTTGGTTTAGCTGCAATGCTTCGATCCGAAGGTGACACCGTAGTCGACATGTCTCATATTGTCTTGGGTATTAAAAATGATTAGTTCCAATCACGTCACTCTTCGGCATTAGTATTATGGAGTTCCCGCCAATTTCCTTTACTTGGCTCACCGCGGACTGCTGCATCGCCATCTGCTATGCATTCGTCCACGTCATTACCTCCGACACCCTGCTCCTTCCAAACCAGCAATAGTTTTCTGGGCATCTTCCAGGCCTCTCTTGCATCATCTAATCGGCCCTCGGCTACCAGTGCACGTATCTTGTCGGGGGTATCTAAGACTTCAATAGCTAATTGTCGAGTCCGGGCTCTTCTTTGGCGAGCTTCGTCCTCTGCCTTGATAGCTTCTGTAGGCTTGGGTACTGATTTTCGTAGAGAATCTCGTATTTCTGAGGCTTGGTTGTATATTTTCGCGATTGCAGGATCGAGAGTCGAGGCCATTGGGTTCAGGGGGTCCATATTAGTTCTCATCTACTGCCAGTTAGCATCATAAGCTAAATACGTAAGCACGTAACGCCTAATGCCCTCAATATCGAAGCTCTAGTATAGAAAATAGGTAGTGGATGAAAGCTGTAAAACCAACCTTTCGTATCGTCTCAGTAGCTGCAATCAATTTGCTGTAATTATCGTACACTAAAGCTTTCTTCTCGGCGTCCAGCGCTCTTGTTTCCCCCAAGACTCGAGTGTATAAACGCAGCAGGTCTTGCATACTGCTCTCAGCCAGGGCTTTCTTGACAAAAGCATCGGCATCGAAGCCTTCCTTGTCCATTTCGCTCGGGGGCACTTCCGAATGCTCATGGTGCCCGGTCTCGCCAGTAGGGTCGGTTACTTCGACCTGAGGTGGCGTCGCAGTTCCAGCAGCTGTGCCTTTTCGTATGTTGTAATACTCGCGCAAAGCAGCGCGGTTTCGCCTAGGGTTTGCATTGGGGGCAGATAGGGTGCCGTTCGGGTTTGGGTTTGGGTTTGGTGACGATACCGGGGATCGCGCACTCTCTAGACTAGGACGCGTGGACGATGTGGGTGTTGTTAGGGAGTTGAGGCGCCGTGGCTCGCGAGGACTGGCGATTGTCGACATTGTGTGGGTTGTTCTAAATGGGACGTACGAGTTGAAAAAGAAAATACACAGAGAAGGGAAGCTACAAGATGAATATATCGTTGAATC
This sequence comes from Nemania sp. FL0031, assembly GCA_022432375.1. Taxonomy (NCBI): domain Eukaryota; kingdom Fungi; phylum Ascomycota; class Sordariomycetes; order Xylariales; family Xylariaceae; genus Nemania; species Nemania sp. FL0031. The sequence goes on along the minus strand of JAJKKK010000064.1, from coordinate 287,547 downwards.
AATCAAAAGGCAAGCTGGCGTCGAGGTGAATTTATGTTAGGAGAGTGCTGTAGTTCTAGCTTCTTGGTAGGTACAGCTTCAATAGTACTGCACATGCTCTAACGACCTACAGCGACTGCTGAGCCACTGTGGCGCTAGCTTCAAACTTTAAGCTACCCACCAGATAGGTCTACCTTTCACGGAAAGTACTTGCTTTAAGGAGGCAGTTACCCTTTACTTTTTTATTCATTCCTTCTTTTCCTTCTCATTACACTCAAGGTTATCTTCTTGGGCTAATTGCAGAATTATCTAGGTACAGACTCACAGCTGTCTACCATCACTTTTGCACTCTAATCTCCCTACCCCCCTTATAAGCTACGTAGAAGTAGATACAGATACGAGATCTCACTCACTCGGATCGGCCCGCTTACACATGGACCTGCCAACACAGATCCGCTCTGCACTTCAGAGCCAGGGACTGCCTTCTCCATCCGTAGCATGGATACGGACTGCTATGCCCAATCGAAACCCATTGCCCCCTCTGCCAGCCCTTGTTGCTACTGTGAAGACACGTTTCCTGGCTGCTGACTTGACCAACCCTGCTCTCTTTGACTCGCCATCTCCGGCATTTCCACCCAACTCTACTAATCCAGAGATCAAGGAGGTTAGGCTTACTTGGGATATACCGGTACAGGTACTCGATATTGAGAATCTGTCAAAGAGTAAGTGGGACCAAGTTGAGGAGATCGAGGCTATCGCGAGAGGAGAGCAAACAAGAGGGCGAGAGATCATACGCTTGCCCACTGGCGACGAGGAAGACGAGTTTGGTCTCGAGAGCCAACCGACGCGGGCGGCCGTGAATGGTGCCGAACGCCCGGGTCTGCAAGGTAGAGGCGGTTCTACTGCATCTGTTGCTGCCGCTGCTGCTGCCGCCGGTGCTGCCTCGAAGACCTCCACTCATCGGCTAGTGCTTCAGGATTGTAAAGGGCAGAAGTTATACGGGTTAGAACTGAAGCGCATCGATAAGATTGGGATTGGCACCCTCAATATCGGCGAGAAAATCCTGCTGAAACGGGGTGCCATTCTCGCTAGAGGTACCCTTCTTCTCGATCCCGGAACCTGTACCATCCTAGGTGGCAAGATTGAGGCGTGGCAGAAAGACTGGGTCGAGAGCCGTCTCGCTAGGCTTCGGGCAGCAGTTGGAGCTGATAGTCCAAATGCAAGGTGAAGTGTTTTCGCACCACCTTTGACGAGAGCGCCGACTACGTTCTGTGGATACTCTAGTCTAATCTAGGTAGTAGGCCTCGCCAATGAGCAACACGCACTTATCCTAGCTTTCCAACCCCTCAAAGCATCACGACTTGTAGGCTACCAGGACACGACGAGTGCTTCATATAGTAAGCCGCCATGCGACTCATTAATATCAACACATTTGACCTCGAAGAGTTCATTGGAACGCCCGAGAACCCCATTCCCCCTTACGTTATTCTTTCTCATACTTGGGGAGACAATGAAATCTCATACAGCGAGATGATGAGCCCGACGGCGCTCACCGTACAGAAAGAAGGGTATACTAAAATCAAACAATTTGCTGCCGCCGTGGCTTTGTGGACCGCCTCAAGAAACGGTGCTATCGAATATGTGTGGGTTGATACCTGCTGTAAGAATCTCCTCCATCTTCGCCCTATCGCCGAATTGCACTACTAACCGATATTTAGGTATAGATAAATCTAGTAGCGCTGAGTTATCTGAGGCTATCAACTCAATGTATCGATGGTACAAGCACGCCAGTTATTGCTACGTCTACCTTTCCGATGTGGCTGGGCTTGAACCAGACGCCGAAGCCATACCACTAGAGGCACAAGAGACGCACCGCAACAACGCTATAAGAGATGCATTAGAAAACTGCCGCTGGATGACTCGAGGGTGGAGTAAGTTTTAATGTCTTTTGCTTTTCCTTTCGCAATATTATGAGGAGCGGCTAGTAAATCAGAATATTCACCTCCCCCCTCTCGCGGGGGCTACAGACTCTAATCCCCAAAACCCTTGACCGTGAACACTGTCGCTAACATTCCCTCTTACAGCTTTACAAGAGCTACTTGCTAACCCTCGGGTCATGTTTTTCACTCGGGATTGGGAGCTTCTCCTGACGAAAAAGGATTGGATACCTCATCTTTCAATGCTTCTCGGCATCGGGCGCGATGTTTTAACGACCGTGAGTGATTGTTTCAGCTGTTTCTTTTTTTCAACCGAGTGGACTTCAGACCACCATAACCCATTTCTCAACCAATATTATAGAGTCGATATGATTTCAGTGTATTCATAAAGAATATTCAAAAAGGCTGTGACTGACATCAAGTGTTGTAGTGCGACCCAAGTCTTGCTAGCGTGGCCCAGAGAATGAGTTGGGCCTCCCGAAGGCACACGACAAGAGCCGAAGATATGGCCTACTGCCTACTAGGTATATTCGATGTCAGCATGCCGCTTCTCTATGGTGAAGGCGGCGAGCGAGCTTTTGTTCGACTTCAAGAGGAAATTATGAAAAGTTCTGATGATCAGTCTTTGTTTGCCTGGATGAATCTAGATAGACAATATGCGTCATGCCACGGCCTACTAGCAAGCAGCCCTACTAAGTTTGCGAACTGCCGTAACATCAGTTTTGTTGACAATCCAGAAGATAACGCTCCCTTTTCTGTCACGAATAAAGGTCTTTCGTTAAGATTACCCCTGTCGCGTGTGATGGAGAGGCCGGGAATTTATATTGGGCTGCTCAACTGCCGGGATCCAGGCCCCGACGGAGAGCCATTGGGTATATATTTAATACAACTCGGTGCCGGTCAATATGCCCGAGTCGATGCTGATGAACTCTGGATTGCCGGCGATGGCCAAAGTCCCTCGCCCACCAGCGGCGCCGTCAGTCTGCCAAACCTTGAACAATTTTACGTTCGACAGAATATTCGCCTGCCAGCTGATTTCCTAACATCAGATGTGGGCGGCTTCCTCATCACCGAGGACATCACTAGCCCAGATATATATCTCTGCGAGGCCTCTCCAAATGTTTCATGGGTCTCGAGTCAAGGCTTTATTCCTATACTAGCCGAAGATCGCGGGAAGCAGGAATTTCTTTGCTATAGCAGCCGGTTGGAAGCTACTGCGGAGACTACTACGGGGACTGTAGTGATCATATTGATGTGGGATCGTGAGTCCCAGAAATTTGGTGTTAAATTCCACTACAACGGGCGTCGGCCTGGCGAAATAGACATACAGTCCCGACTAGAACGCAAGAAGTTACTTGAAACAGTAGGCTCGCCTATCGACGAATTCAGATTCTACGCGGCGGGCAACCATCGAGTAGCGAGCGCTGACATGAGGCTTGGGCTTATGGGTCGCCTTGTCGTTATCAAAGTGGCAATTCGTATCAAATGAATATTACTCAGAAGCAATCTATCAGGAGACAAGCTAACCGCTGAAATTAAGATGAACTCTAATCTAATCAACATTACGCTTATGAATTACTAATATGCTCGACCGGGCTGTAGAAAGCTTTGCCCCGATCCAAAATGGCGCCAAGTTTTTCCGGTGGCGATGAAATAAGAAATTGCCAGCGTAGTCGTCATCTTTATCGCCATCGCCTTATATAGCTCAATAGTCATTGGCAACCTGTTCTCTTGTTGTTCATATGAGCTGTACCACGGGCCAATTGCCTGCCGTGCCTCACGTCCATCCGCTGGCCTACCGACGCCCTGGATGACTAGGCTCTTGGTTACTCAACTAGGAAGCGAGGCCATTGGTCAGGCCACAAAACGAATCACAATCGCGTATCCGATCGCCATCGATATATCAATATCTCATATCCTTTCAGGCGGCAACTATTAGTGGGCTATCAGCTTTTCTTCCCCTTATAGAGAATTCTGTTCAAAGTATATAAGAGCCTATCCCTAGTCAGACTGAGCACCTTGTTTCGGCCAGCGAGATGCTCTCGCGGTTTCCTATATAATCAACGTGAACCACCCCTACGACAACCTAGCGATCTCCCATAGTCATCGCCGACTCGAACGAAAGTCCTCTCAAGCACCGAAACGCTTCCGCGTCGAGTATTCAGCTTCGTCCTTAATGCTCACCTGCCAGTTACGGCGTAGCCGCTACTCACCCTAGTCGCCTTTCAACTCGGCACAAAGCGATATTACTCAGCGTCATGTCGTGTCCAAAGCCCGGACGTGGAACTCCGCGATAATCACCCCGAATCCTCGACCTAATTCTATCACTTAGAACGACGAAGGGGCAAAATAAATGAGAGTGCTCATTTTGAAATGAGACATGAGTTGCGACGTGAACTCAACTCATCAAATTCCATGTTGGTACAAGTTCCGTGTTAGCTCGTCTTCTACGTTATTAATCGAGCCTCACACCTGAATCGAACCTCTAGACTCCCGGGTACAATAGAGAAACTGATTTCTACGAGGGCCTACGAAATCTACAATTCAACAAGCAGTGATTAAATTTCGCTATTCTGGGGAGCATCGAGGCAATGGCAATGGGCGCAAGCTTGAAATTGAATGCCCTGCGGCTAAGAACCTGGCCGATTGCACTGAGGACTAGAAAGCTCCTCGGCAATTAAATCCTACCAAATTTTCCACTTGCCTAACTCACGGGGCATTTTCAAGCTCATCACCGCTCTCAGTTGCAGTGTGGCTCTTTGGCATTCTAGCGAAGGCGAGCAGGTGTTGTCGCAGTTCCCAAGGATTGGAGTTACTATGCAGTACCACCAGCGATGATGTAGCGCTATTGGGGTACAATCAGTAATCGTCTGCCCCCTGGATATTCCCCTGCAACGCTCGCCAGGCACTACGGTGTACAATACTCTGCGAAATTACTCTGCATCGCCCTACAACCAATCATGCATCATAACTACCTCTGATACCTAAGAGTGTTCGAACAAAACCTGCTTCGATACACAGTGCCTGCCGGCAGCCGAAAGCGTCCCACTGCAAAGATGCAGCAGTTCCTTCAACCAACCACCAAGTGCGCCATCCATCCAAATATGACCATACGCCCGAACTTTTGAAACAGGCGAGTTGCGATCAGAGTAATAGAGTACGTATCCCATTTGAGGCATTCCAGAATCTTACGCTGGTAAAGCCTACAATTTTTACTGGGTATCTTCTCTAGATACGACGGTACAAGTGGACTCCAGGTATCTCGGTGTGCAAGGTACTGTGGACTCTACACGCTCTACATAGCCCATTTCTTGCAGTAGTATTCCAGGTCTGGCCTGGGACTTTGCAGAGCGAGAAAAATAACCTATTGTCACTGGGATTCACATGCATCGTAATATCCCGATTCTCTTTTCAAGCATATACCGAAATTATACTTCACCAGCCAGAAGAATCGATATGGCAGATTTTTATCATCTCCATTTTGGCCGGCCACTGGATTGACCTAAGGTATAGCTTCGCTTTCTTGGCGCGCGTCCTGCTAACCTAAGCATCACGAGGCATTCAGGTCTCCAGTATGTTTCCTTCTCCGCCCCTCTTTTATCTTAGTACGTTCCCTCTTTGAAATCCATAGGCGCGTGGGAAATTTAGTGGCCTATATCAATAAACAGCAAATGAGGACTTCCGATCACTCAGATGTTGAAGCAACAGACTTGATTCGCTTTGGAATAACTAGGAAATGCAGTCAAAGTGTGTTGACATAATCCTACGTTTATTCAGCAATACTAAATCTAGCGTGGTGAACCCCCTGCGTTCCGGCCTGTTGGTACACTTGCAACCATCAAGGATGACCAGGGCAAGCCCGCTCGGCAACTCTATACACACCCCTGGATGGGAAGTTTATCGTGGTCCACAGGTTCTTTATTAGCCCGAGTATGTACTGGCAGGCAGGGTGTCCCTTGTACCATACATGCTATGGATGTACCTCGGATCCGCCCTCGTCACCTGCTCAAGGTAGCTTGACATTTTGTTACTTCTACGAGCCCGGCAAGTAGTCCCAGTGGCCGTATGTCTATTGTACAACAGTAGCACTCGAATGGCCGAATCCAGGCTTGTATGCCTTGGTCTAAAAGGGCGGTGATACTAGGTATAACTAACTTTGCTGGTGGATACTTACTTAAACATCTATATCCCCGTTCTCTCCCTCTTTTATTTTCCCAACGCTTCGCCAGTCTATCTCATGAATCTCTCAGGTCCCTTTTGGTTCTTACTCTATTTCCTATATTCGTCGGCTTGGTCAACAAGAACTAAGCGCCCTGTTATGTGTTCGTTTCTTGTAATGACGAGAGAATACCTTCACCTACTACCCGTTCGAGCTACCATTACGCCCTGAATGCCGATTGCGCCACCGGCCTGCACGCAACGTCTCTCTCGCCTCCTGTACCATACATTCGTTTACCAGTATCGAATCATATAAGTCATAATCGCTAGATAAAAATATGGCAGACTCGGATTCAACAGCTATGAACGCCGGTTGTGCCTCGGGGCCGTATGCTACTCATTGCCGCTTATATGTTGTCGTATAATAATAACAAGCGGTTTGTAGGCACAAGCCTAACGGTACGGCAGCAGAACAGGCGTCGATGCATGAATCCCGAGTCTCTGGCGCCACACAGCCATGCAGCGAACATGTTCAAGATCGCTTAATCCACCAGCTGTCCCCGGAAAACCATGCACAACAGATCCGCAACCAGGTTGATGCAATTGACGACATTCTACAAGCTCCAGCGAACATTAACGGCGATAACTGAAGAGCTAGCTGTCATGCATGTACAATCACGAACATTCCTACCAACGAACCGAACGCCGATGATGCTACCTACCTACTCCAACCCAATGACACCAAATCTCCCCACGTCCACTAAAACTAATACCAAAAAAACACGGACAGAAAAAACCAAATGCACATTACAAACACACGAACATTCATGAATTATGAGATTTGAGATGTTCTATGCGGGATTAAACAAAACTGATTATCATGGGTTGCTTTGGGTTCTGATCTTTTATCTTTTTTCTCATTTACCATAAGCGACACGGGTACTAGCATAAACACAAGATCTATACGTTGGTTTTCATTTTGTTGTAATGTCGAATACTTCGGATGGGCATGGGGATGATTTTGCCCCGGAAAAGCTACCTCAGGTCAGGTACAGAATCCGATGCGACGTGTACATCGCGCACCCAAGACCTACAACAGAGGGCTACGCCGTTCTGTAGTCATATAATCACTGTCCCAATAATAGCATTCTTCTTCTCTCTTCGGCGCATCTTCGACAACCCCCTAATGACTGCAGTTCTCCACAACCCAGCCCTACCGAGTGCTACATTGCACTACACTTCGTGTCTTACTTCAGACGGGTTGTGACGTCCGCTTCCCCGAGGACTTGGTAACCCTTGTCCCACAGTACCGGGAAAAAAGATGTTTGCTGTTCATGTTGTATCCCCGTGCTCTATTTTACCACGCGAGATCAGTACTATATGCCGACAATTACGCAGTGCGAAACGTGCCAGAAAAAGATGTGACCATCTGGCGCGACAGGGTTCACGATCTTGATCCACTGGCCACGATCTATCCAGGGTAGTTACTGCTAAAAAGATTCCACGATGATCCACTGATTCCACTGAATCGTCATCCCGTCGGTCCAATCTAGCCTCCGAACTTTAGCTCCGGCGCCAAGCGTGTCAAACAAAGATTATATTAACGACCGATGCATATCTAAGTCTTTGAACGCGGGAACATATCCCAAAATCGTAACAGTTCCCGTAGAAAAATTGATTGCGTACGTTATGTGTATACCCAGGGGCTCAGAGAGGCCTCTTGAATCGAACGGATATCGAACGGATGTACCGATGCCGTCCAACTGTCAGGCCATTTGGGGGCGTACTACCTCTATACCGACAGCTCTGTATAGACAGGGGTCATATACGCTACACTATTTACGTCGACCTTGGCGTACACTAGCTTAGCATCTTGAAGTACGCTAAGCTATCTACCTAGGTAGTGTGTATCTTCCAAGAAGAGCAGCTTCACAGCGGCCGGCGTTCGCCAGTACGACACTGTTGCTAACGGCAATGCAGCTCTCCGGGGCTACTGCTGTACCTAAATAAAATATTACCTAGTCGCAAAATCCCCCCTTAGCAGATTGGTAGTGCTCAATTAGATTCTACGGCGTAAAGTGGGTTCGGAGATTAGAGACACACTCGGCTCCACGCATATTGGCATTCTTCAGCAGTTCGTTAGGAGACATTTTCGGATTTTACAAGTTCGACAACCGCTGGTTATTAGCCAATATATTCCTCACCTCTCTGACATGTAATGCCAAGGAAGCTTTATCATAAAACTAGACAGCGCCTAACTCAACCAGGGAGGGTAGATAATCAGCTCCCGAACGCTATTCAAGTACCTTATAGTAGAGGAATCCATCTTTGCCTAGGTATGCCACGCGCCAATACCCTGCTCACCGCCTGCGAGACATTCAGTTGGGTATCTACCCCGACCCTCACTTCAACCTGACCAGCGTCATGTGTCTCTATACTCCTACAAGGCTGCCAAGCAGCCAGTTTAATAGCGCCGTTTAGAGTCGGTGAGGGATGAGGAATCAATGCACGTCATGGAACCATACTCTCCACCGTTTAATTAACCGACAGAAGAAAACCCACGCAAAAGTACCTCCTTAGCGCTGGGATTCACTACGCGTACCTACAACTCAGTGTTTTATCGTGACCCTCGAGACGGAGGGTGCCGATAAGCACTACGACCCTGTGGCGTAGCCTAGCATTTCGAGGCGGTATAAGTAAAGTATAAGGAGGCCAAGGAGTTGCATTGTGCACATCGCTGTACACAAGATAGCCTATGTGTGCTCCTTACCCCAGAAACAACCTGGGACCACTCTTACCACCATCGGTAATCTGTATGGCGGCCAACCCCCTGCTCCATGCTCTGTTGCCTATTGACCAGGCCTCCACCGGCGCGATATGACATCGGTAGCGTAAGTTAGCGTACATGTCTTCGATATACACTACCCACTACCTAGGTAGTCTAAGTAGACAGTGGAGAGCGGTCGGTGAGAAGCGGCATTCAATAAACTTGCATGTCGGAAATGAGTCGGGGGAGGGATGAAGGCCAGACTAACACGTGGTGACATGCCCTAGACATGATCAGCATGCTAGGTATTTGCTAGATACCCACAACATCCATACAAGGTACCATCTTAGGGAATGTTCTTGGGTCCAAAGACAATCTATGTACATTATACACACCTCGACATAGGTATCATGTTCCTACCGTTCCGCCGTATGGTAGGCTTAAACCGGGCGTTGCAGTGGATATTGTTGTTGATCACCGACGAGGATAATTTCACCCCATACCCTACGGGTCCATGCCTACTCCGCGCCATAACGCCGTTACGTGCTGACCGCGCCCGAGATGAACCCATACGACGATTGTTACGGCCTGTCAACTTTACTGTGCGATAATTGACTCACCTATATGATACCCATCAAGTGCAACGCAATTCCTCTTCCGCCTAGATCGCTATTACAGGATCTCGGATATGCCCGAGCCTCGAGGGACTGGGATGGCGGCATTTCTCCGCCGTATCTGCTAGGTATGTAAATACGTGATGGAGGGTGCGCCGTAGCGGATAAATGTACGCATACAACAGAGAACTCGGTCAAAACACCCAACCAGGCAGCGTGGCCGCTCGACTCCTTACCGCTGCTTATTCCCCGTGAATCTACCGATCGCCCTTTGGTGACGATCTTGTGACTGGGAGTGCTGCAACGCGTGGGAGGGAGCGTAGACGATTAAGATTGGTCATGGTTTGCGAATGGGGCTTCCACACACCTCCTAGACTGGCTTCACCGCCTGTCCGAGCTTCTCGCGGTTTTTCCCCTTCATTTGTGACGCAACAGATGTATTCGACTGTAGGCGGCTACTTACCCCTCATTGCGCGTTATAGGCGTTCGAACTCAGCACTAACAACTTGTTTTTAACTAGGCAGCATACGTTTGCGTCTACGTTTCTGTTGTACTTGTACCTAGAACAACAAAAGTCTCAACACTCATTCGTGGCCGACCGAGCCGCCGTATAATCGTGATAATACACTTACTATACGAAATACTTCAGGAACTTATGTCGCACAGTTTAGCCCTACGATCATCATTTACTTAATTACGTAGTTCTGTGGTATCAGACCCCTGTCGCCATCTAGGTCCAGGTCTCAATAAGCCACGTGGTGGCCCTGTCGCAAATCGCCCAACCGCTCGCCACCCTTCCCCAGTCAATTGATCCACGCCAGGGCAGCCCATGGTGGTAACGACTGCAGGGGATCAATTAAGTACCAGATGCCAGAAGGGTGAACCCTTGCCCCGAGTCACCCGCTATCGATTACTTACCGAATGTTTCAGTTCCTACCTTGTTATTAATGGGTTTCCTGCTAATTGGCTAGTTCACTACCTATGCATGCGCTAGATAGACATGGCAGGGATTGGGATCTCTCGTTTCTCGTTAACGAACGCTGGTTAGTCTACTTGGATCAACATGGCGTTTACGGCGCGGGGGGTTCATATTGACTTTGTCGCAAGCTTGCTGTAGTGGAACATACTAGTCCTGTTATCTCAACTTAATTCAGGCGCGCCTTAGCCGGAATCTCGGGTAGGTACTTACTCGTATCCCGTAGTATCCCACATTACGCCGCAGCCCATCCCACACGCTACGCTGGCTATTTTGGCTGTCTGGGGTCAGCGTAGCTACGACTCGATACCTCGGCATTCCTCCTCTGGTGTCCACACATGTATTGGAGAGTTCTGGCAGTAGATACGGAAGCAGGGAAACAGGTATTCGAGAAATGAAAAGAGGGGTGAGGGGTAGCTGACCAAAGAAGTGAGAAGAGTTTCGGAGATTTCAAACTGACAGGTACATCAAAGTACACAGTATTTTGGAAAACAGCACGCAGACCAACGGATCAGGATCGCAAAGCCTGGGGGTATACCACGGTAGGAACGCAGAAGTACTGAGCATATCCGCGATGATACCTACTTCTCCAAAACCACCCTTCCGAACGAGATGACAAGATGGCTGGATAACAACATACCAAGACAGCTCTTCAAATAAAGCGGCTTGGTAGGATCACTCGCATAGCGAAAACGCTGACTCGACTAGGTACGAATCTGGTTCGAATGAGAGAAGATCACCCCATCTCGAATCAACCCTGGTTTTCCACCACATGGAAGAAATGATACGCGTCAAAATCCGCAACTCGATGAGCTAGGGGTCAAAAGACAAAAGTCTCCATTCGGACCAAAAGTAGCGATTGGGTGGTAATATTGAACCACGCGGCAGAGCAGACCCTGCCGCAGCCACCAATGTGTAAAAACCCAACATAACGCCTTCATTCGAGAGACCAAGATGCACTCCCCTTACCACACACACACATAACTCGGCAGGCAGGGAAAGTCTTGGGGCTGCCTACTCAGGCATAGTGCGATGCATGGAACTTGCATGCACATAGGTACTGCGTACCTACACACAGATATGAATCATAAGGGGAACGAGGGCGAGTCAGCATCAGCTTATATTTTGCCGATTGGCCAGCACCCCTCGCGAGCAACATCCTTCACTCACACGTGTATGGCAGGGAAGGTCGGCTGCGACAAGCTTTCCGCTGCATTCTAGATGCGACGCTAGATACCCACCAACCAACCCGCCTTCTCCCCCTGCGAGTTATACGACTTCTGCCGACATGGAGAACTTCATGCGGTAGTGTGGCGGTGAAGGAGCGCCTTATAGCGCCGAGATTAACCTCCTTGTCTGCGTGTATGCCTACATCCCACGTGGGGACTAGGTAGGTAGGCATTCCGCTCGGGTGGGCATTACCCGGCTCGTCGCTGGCTGTTGACTCTGACGCGGCCCTGCGCAGATGGGGATGTCTCGGCCAGCATGGTGATGCACGTAGAAGACCCGGCCCTTGTAGGCGCCGTGGCGCATATTGGCAGTGGGATTTACCATCTAGCCACGTTTTTCGGCTCTGTAGTGTGCTGTTCATGGTTAGTGTTGGATTTAACGCAAATCACTCTGCATGAGATTTGAAGTCTGTGGGTTTCGTCTCGGTAAATGCCAATGGGATCTCGCTAGTATCCTGCGGTTTAGTGAACCTGATAGTTATTCTAGATTTAATATGTTTTTGGTAAGTACGGTTAGACTCGTAGACATCTCGTTTAGTACAGTTGCTAGGTCTACTTGCTAATTATTCTCGTTTAACACTACGAAGTCTTTCTTAGTAAGCTAGTAGAATGAGGGATATTGTATGAACACGATGTTGATACAGACTTATCTATTTATTTCTCAGTCCTGTATACGAGTAGCTAGCAATACATCCCGTCACATAGAAAACCATTAGTTTCAGGGAGAATAGATAGAGATAGGCGTCTATATTATCACTAGACAAATCTAACGAAAAACTAAGCTATAGCTACTAACATATCGACATCGTGTCGGATAAGCTTGTGCATGTATCTAGCTAACTATGTCTAAGAAGAAGTGCTTTTCCAAGCCGCCGGGGTACTTCCCGTAGAGGATCCTTTAGCAGTGTACTTTGGCTGACCGACTTTGTCACCGGATGTTCGAACCCTGGGCTCCATGGGCTTAGGCTTAACACCGTAGTATCCGGAAGGGGTGACGCCCTCGCAAGGCACGAAGAACTCGGCGTCTGACATTGTGATGGTGTTGATGGTGAATGTGTGATGGGTGTAGGTTATGGGTTTTCTGTGTGTGAGGATCACTGGTATTTGGGGCTGATGTTTGGCTTGTAGTGCTGGTGTCTGGGGAACGATATAGGAAGGTTTCAGGAATGGTACGATGATGCACTTATATATATTAAGTTCTATCTTGATGTTCATTATTGCGTGTTTTGCAATACGATAAACTGTACTGAAAGTGTTTTATAGATCACACCCGTACCCCTATTTTTGGCATGGGACAAGTTCATTATCTTCAGAGCACATTGGAATTGTTTATAGAATTAAGCAATGAACATTATTGGTTATTTCCTTTCAAAACATTGACTTTGTGGGTTGTCTCGGACTAAATTATAGAACAAAGGAAACAATGGTTATTGTGTGATAAGAGTGAGTTTAGCTGATCGAGCGGCCCATAAAACATTGATCCAATATTAGAAAATGGGACGGAAACCTGGCGTCTATTCAAATATTCTGGCCCTATTGTGATATTTAACGCGTGAGAAGTTGAAATGATAGAGGGCACTATGAGTAAACATCATACATCCTTCAAATGATGAATTGAGCCAATTGGTAACCTTATAGAGCTATGTGAGGGCCGAAATCATTAGGGGCAATCTATAGTCGATACTACCAACTCGGCGACTCGTCGCATAAGTACGACCCCCCTTAAAAAGGAGAAATAGACATGCGTAAATCTACTGAACCTTTTTAGCAAACCTGATATTAACATTCGAGTTTATCTGCCCTACTACAAAGAATAATAGGGCTACCTCTTTCTATAATACCCTATAACGAACTCAGTATATACGCTCGGTCACCTAGTTCCATTGCCCGACTTATCACGCGATATTTAAGTCATAGGTGTGCATGTCTAATGTCTTGTCGGATATAAAAACAATGTCCTAGAATAACGGACTGTCCTGTCGAAGGCATTTTATACACGAACCTACCCGAGTATTCTTAAACGAGATAACGAATATTCCTATTACAGATTGCGTATACTCGTGGACTAAGGGGATCATAGGTAGAACGTCCTTGGTAACAGAAATGCAGCTGGTCATTCATTTCCCCTTCCAGTTCCTTCAATACGTGAAAACTTGCCCTCGGTGCTTACGACTTTTAGTTTAGAGTTGCGCCATTCGATACGTCGTGCATATTCACCCACTATTACGCCGAGGTACTATTTCTCAGCGTCAAAAATAACCTTTTGCACCTTCATAGAATCAAATAGCTCGTAGCCCTCGACCGCCTGACTAAGCGGCATGACGTTTTCCGTCATAAAACTGTGTGCAATTGGTCAATATGGACCATAAAAGTGTCAGAGAGAGCTTGGCTTACTCAAATATGTGTTGCTTCTTCTCAAGTAGCTTAAGGGCCTCTGGAAAGATACCTATACGATCATTCTTAGCTGCGTAGCGCGTCTCATGGGATGAACACAGCATATGAGCGGTCACTTACTTCGGACTGGGCATCGCCCCATCTGAATCTTGAGGTTCTTGCCATACGCCTGGTTTCCGCTCCAGGGGATCACGCCATTATGTACGCCGACACTGGATATCGTGCCCCAAGGACGCAGAAGCTTGAAAGCAGTCTCCAATGCCGAGCTGTGGCCGACGACCTCAATCACAACGTCCGCTCCGCGACCATCAGTCAGCTCCTTGACGCGAGCAACGAGCCCATCTCCAGCTTCCAGATAGTTCCAAGGCTCCGCTCCGATAACCTTGGCTCTGTCGAGACGAGAGGGTATCCCATCGACGGCCAAGATGGCCTTTGGCTCATATTCTAACGCCGCGACCAGCGCACAAAGTCCCACGGGACCACATCCAATTACTACTACCACGCTATCGCGTACATCTTCCGGCGATAGCTGTTTGAGCGCGTTCGACGCTGCGAAATACCCGGTGGGTAGAATGTCTGCCATGAGACAGAGCTTGAGCTCATCGATACCATCGGGAGCTTTGACAAGCGTTGAATCGGCGAGCGGTACCCTCACATACTCTGCCTGGCCGCCATCGAGTAGGGGACACCCGAAAAGGAGACACTTCTCGCAGCGCGAGGAGAACCCCTTTTTGCAGTAGAAACACTCGCCGCAGCTGACTGTGAAGGGGCAGACGACGGCGTCGCCTGGCTGCACTGACTTAACGCTTGCGCCGACTTGATGCACGGTTCCGGTGAACTCATGACCCATGATGAAACCGGTCGCAGAGGCCTGGTGACCTCTGAATACATGTAACTCGCTGGATTCGCGTTAGTAGAGATTGAATCGTCGCCCCTATGGTCGATGGGGTTGGGTACGATGGTGCATGATAGAGAGCGATCAATTGTCGGTCGGATTTCCTTACCTTCCGCATAATGCGGTATATCGCACTTTAATAATGACATCTTCAGGGGCTTGGATAGTTGGGACAGGCCTCTCTTCGACAGCCACGTCTTTGACACCCCTTAGCACAACTGCGCGCATCGTCTTATGAGCCATTGCTGAGGGGTCGGAGCTAGTTCAAGGCGGGGTCTAGTTGCTTAATTAGGGAGGCTACTGTTCACACGCGTCAATTAAACTTACGCGTTGAGCCGAAGACATCAGAATTTTTCTATTCTATACCGTGTGTTACATCAAGCGAGGAATAGCTGCGTACTTCCGATCATGGAGAATATCGCATGATGGTAGTGCCTCCACGACTGGGTACCGAGGTCCGTTACATGGCGGCCGGATCACAGTGGCGACTCCAGTCTTCCGACCAGTGGGAATTCGGAATCTCAGAGAGTTGTTACGGAGTATATGTCCCACATAAATTTCAGACTCGCCCCCGCAATACCGCCATACCTCTACAGATTTATTTCTGCGTTAAAATCTGCCGTATAGCTTTATACTTAAAAAGGTTTAGCACTTTTAGCTTATATTTAATAATAATTATATAAGTTTACTTTTTATTTTAGTTATAAAAAATATTTTGCCCTCGTTTCTAACGAATGAGTTTACGAAATAAGTGAAACGAGGGTTACCTATAGTTATAAATAACCTTTGTTTCACTCATTTCGTACCTTATTCGTTAAAAACGAAGGCATTTTGGCTTACTTTAGCGCAGAAACAAATCTGCAGAGGTTTAGCGGTATCTGTTCCTGCAATACACCCCGTTCCCGCAATGCACCCCGTTCCTCAGCCTCCCTCATATATGTCTTTTGTACCCAAACAAGTTGCTTTTCCTTAACCCTTGCTGCTAGTTTAAGCGGTGTGTTGTTATATACGTCCCAGTCGTTCATTCCAGTCCCTTTTGAAAGCAGCAATGCGGCCACGTCGTAACGCTTGCTCTTGACCGCTAAGTGATGTGGTGTGCTATGATCCTCATCACGGGCCGAAATTTTGGCCCCTCCCTCAAGTAACACCTTACTACTGTCGTAATGCCCTTGTTTTGCTGCATGGTGAAGTGCTGTCATATTCTCCCGGTCCCGGGCATCGATTTCTGCCCCCTCCTCAAGTAATAATTGCACAATTTCGCTCTGTGGTAAACTTATCGCCGCGAGGTGAAGTGGTGTTCTGTTATCTTTATCGCGGCACTCGATGTCGGCCCCTCTATCGAGTAACACTTTAACAGCTAGGAGTGACCCACGGTCCGCTGCGTAGCGAAACGCTGTTTTACGATACCTAACGTGGCCACCGATATCGATAAATAGCCCTTCCTCAACTGATAATTCAAAGCTGTTACCGCTCCATTCTTTTACCGCTAGGTGAAGCGCCGTCATATTCTCCTCATCTCTGGGCTCAATTTCGGCCCCTTTGTCAAGTAATAATTCAATTACCCGGCTGTGTCCCTTCCTCGCCGCCAGGTGAAGTGCTGTCATATTCGTCATATTCCGAGCGTTAATTTCGGCACCTTTCTCGAGTAATAATTCAGCTGTCCGGTTGAACCCATTCCTCGCCGCTAGGTGAAGAGGCGTTCTATCGTAGTTGTCTCGGGCATCAACTTCGAGTCCTTTATCAAGTAATAATGCAACAATCTCCTTGTTCCCATAATCTGCCGCTATGTGCAGTAGTGTTTGGTTGCGCGCGCCCTCAGTATCAATTCGAGCCCCTTTCTCGAGCAGTAGAGTAAAAGTCTCAATCCCACCGTGTCTGGCCGCCAGGTGGATCGGTGTAGTGTTGTAGTCGTTGCCTTTGACGTGAATTTGGGCCCCTTTGTTGAGTAGTAATCTAACAACTGCCTCGTTCCCATATCTAATGGCTATGCATAAGGGCGTAAGATTGTCATTGTCTCGGGCATCGATTTGGGCTTGGTTATCGAGTAATAACTTGACAATAGACTGGTCCCCTTGGCGAGCTACCCGATGTAGCAGAGTGTGGTCCCAGGCGACTAGATTGAGCAATAACTCGACAATAGCCCCTTGTCTACTCGAAACTGCTTGTTCTAGTGCCGCTGTCATTAACCTATTAAGCGTGCCTTCGCCTTTGATACCTCTGAGTGCGGCAAGAAGCAACTCCACAGTAGCCAGATAGCCATTAGATGCTGCCATTACCAGTGGCTGCAGTCCCAGTTCAACCCTACAGATAACATCGGCGTTGTTCTCAATCAAAGTTTTGACAACATCGGTGTGGCCGTTTTGGGCGGCATACCAAAGTGGTGTCCTCCCATCATGGTCTTTAGAATTGACGAGGGATTTTATGAGGTATTTCCCTTTCAACCGCACCAAGAGGGTAGCTGGATTACTCCAATCCCGAAGCATCCCCGTAATGCTATTACCTTCGAACACCTCGACACTCAAAAGCATTCTCACGACGCTGTGATGCCCATTCTCACAAGCAAATGATAGGGCCGACCTTCCGCTTCCGTCCTGTTTGTTTATGGCCAGCCTTTTGTCTTCAAGCAGTAAATAAGTTACTTGCGCTAGTCCAAAGCGCGATGCAACCATCAAGGCAGATGTCTGCTCCCGTGAAAACCAGGTATGCCTTGTCTTCTCGTAAATTCGAAACCAGTTTGCGCCTAGGCCACATATATCGCATAGGCGTTTGGCATGACGTATCGTTTCTTGGGTATTCAGATCTTGTGCCTTCTGGAAGTGGACCGCCCAATTTTCTGCGGCGTATTGTAGAAGATCCCCAATGGCGCCGCCTTCTAGGCGAAGATACCCTATACAAATCTCGGCTAAAATTTTATTTGATTCTATCGGCCGAAGTGAGTTGCGCCATCGTGTGATGTGTACATCTGCACTGGGACCTGCTAGCTCATCTGCCGACACTTTCTGAATTAAGAACTCCCTGCACGTTTGATGTAACAGGTAGATTCTAGAATCCACGACGGTTATGAAGAGTCCACAGGTATCTTTGAGTGCCTCGCGAAATCGACGCTGCTCGTTGGGCCCTAGTTGGTTTTTGAATGAGGTAGTGCCTATCATAGTTAAGGCCGTAGCCATTTCCTGTAGTGAGAATGGCCTATTTGCAGCGACAATAATGTGAAGAATCTTTTTGGCGCTCTCGCGATCGATGCTTTTGTTTAAAATCTTTTCGTACGCTGCCTCAACCGTTTTGGGAATATCGCGAGTGATTTTTTGCATCGAATCTTTGTTGATCCATCTGCTCTTCGCTATGAGATCGAAAACAAGGTAGGCCCACAGATATGTTCGGTTCGGAATACTGGTAAGTTCATCTTGTAAAAGATGTTCTTCATCGCTTTGAAGTTCGAGCTGCTCACTAACTTCCTTTATTCTTGCTTTAATCACGAGGTTGATCTCTTGGGAAATCTGTTTTATCTCAACCTCGCCTTCTCCACCAAGATGAATAACGCGTTGAGATTTCGTTCGAAGTTGCCGCACGATGAGAAGATGTGGACGGGTAGTTAAGACGAATTTCAAGGTGGATTCACTCCGTTCGTTCTCGTAGAGGTTTTTTAGAGCTTCAACTAGCTGATTTCGCCCGTGTTCGTGACATTCATCTAAGGCGTCTAGTATGCAGACGACTTCGCCAGCGTGTCTAGAGCTTGTGATATCTATCAGGATGCTCCAGAGACCTGAAAATGAGTTACAAAGACTCTTATCGTCCTCGAACCTCTGTAGTATTGCATCTGAAAGGAGGCTTCCTCTTTGGTCGAACAGTTGATGTAGAAGTGAGCGTAAGGCACCCACGACGTCCCTCTGGTCTTCGAAATCGTCCTTGAAGAAGAAGTAACATGTAATTCTTGTCTTACAAGTAGGGAGCACAGTGTCTACTAAATGCTTCGCCAACACTGACTTACCGCATCCTGGGTCTGCTGATACCCAGAGCAGGCTTGATGATTTGTTGTCTCGCCATTGACGGAACAGCTCATGGTTGATAAACCAGTGACAGGTCCCTTGAACCGGCGTTGGGTTTCTGTCCTTGCGATCTCGGTATGGCAAGATAGAGAGGTCCTGCAGGACTTTTGATCTTCGGCGACGCTTCATCTCTTTATTAAGGATCTGACTGTAAAGAAGTTAATTAGGACCCTTAATCGGACGGCTGGATCAAAGGGTCTCTTACTCCACTCTTTCACTCATTGATTTCACACCAGCGTCGAATTCTCCGGCATTGAAGTTTCCGAT
The DNA here is from genome assembly GCA_022432375.1 of Nemania sp. FL0031. NCBI lineage: Eukaryota > Fungi > Ascomycota > Sordariomycetes > Xylariales > Xylariaceae > Nemania > Nemania sp. FL0031. The sequence goes on along the minus strand of JAJKKK010000064.1, from coordinate 268,285 downwards.
GATCTCGTCTAAGGCCACCCTTGCTTCATTTGATGTTCCCGGCCCCAAAGTTTTGTCCATTTCCGCAAACTCATCCTCGTTCCCTTTTATGCCCGGTAAATTACCGGAGGAACTCGCGTTGAGTTTGTCCTTGAATATTTTCAGGCACAATTCGAAGCATTGGCCTAGGCCATGCGACAGATCTAATACCATCTCCTCTTGAGGCGTGAGTGGTCCAGCAGTAGATTTGTAGAGAAGGGCATGCGCAATTATGTTGTAGAGGTCATCTGAGAAGGTTGTGAGCTGTACCTCGAACATCACGTCCGCATATTGGGAAATAGGACCAGTTTCGTCGTCTCTTAGAATGAGGCGGTAATTGTCAGTTTGGTAGGCGCCGAACCGCGTCCGTTTGCAGTGTTTGCCAACCTCGCGGTCGGGATGGAAGTGAACTGAAGCCTTCATCTGAAACAATCTTTTAATAAGCTCCTGCCCTTTGCCAAGATCATCACGATCTTTCAACACAATCCTAAGCCCAGCAAGGTCGTGCATCGCCTGGAAGATATCCTCTAGGTTTGTAAAATAGTGTCCCTCCTCTGCGTGTAAAGCAGTTTCGCGTCTTTGGAGCGATGCCTTGACGGAACCTGCCGTTTTAGCTCGGCCAGATACATCAGAAGGAATGGCTGTTCCAAATTGATTCTGAAGAAGCCCTTTTAGATCTTTTATCATGGTATCGTAGTCGTCGCACAATTGAGGCCAGATTCCATCCACGAAATGCTCTCTTAGCAATTCGCTTCTTTGCTTCTGATCTGTATGAGGAGGAAATGGTTCCTGGTCATTGAATTTGGCGATTAAATCATCAATCTTCTCTTTCAGCCACCCACCGGAAGCACCGTTGCCTGCGTTTCGTGCAGGGCGCGATTGTGTAGAATTCATGATGTCTCACAAAGGAGGCAGATCGATGTCATATGTGCGATTCTAATTGTGGCGGAATAATGGCTTAAATCATTGTTAGTATAGACCAGAGGAAGCGAAGCAAAGGGGAGAGGAAACTGAAGGTATGAAAAGAGGGGTTTGCAGCTCAATCAGACGGGTTTTATGAGATAGTAGGAAGATGGAGGGGCGTGGCATGGTATCGTTGGGCTAGATAAATGCCATAATATGTATGGTGAGCTGTATCACTACCACCCACTACAGCTTCTCGCCTCTTCTAGGAGCCATTACTGCTTGAATTGGCTACTAGAAATTTGTATGATTTATTTATTTGTACTTACCTACGTATGTGTGTGCCCAACACCACCTGGAAGCTTAGATTGCTAAATAAGGCATACTAGGGCTATCCTTTATGTTGTGATAGCTTATCATGGACTTGGTTTAAAAGCAGCGGCGCGACTGCGCCCTAGGATATAGAGAGGCTTAGGCTAGGCATCTATTCAATCACCTCTCTCGAGGGGGGAAAAAACCAGGCGTAATAGTAGGCTTCCGAGTTGGCTTGGCATCACAAGGGTTGGGTTTATCTATGTTGGCGCAGTGAGGCTAAGCCCCCCCAACAAGTAGTATATCACCTGCGATTGGAGCGCCCTTCTCTCGCCTAGGTGGTTCGTCTCTGATGCGCACAGCACAAATGGAGACTGGAAAGCCGGGATACGAAGATTTCATTCATTTTCGTGGTCAAACCAATCCTTGCATCACTGGGTTGGTAGATCACATTCGTAGTGTTCCTATAAATGCAAGCAAAGTTATTCTTCTCGATTATCCTCGTAGCGGACAATCATCCGCAGGCCCTATGAAGGTGGCTGGGAGTGGCGTTTCGGTCTTGACCGATTCGAGCTTCGGTAAATTCATATTTATTGAAGACATCGAACCTCAATTGATGAGTTATTTTGGGGAAACACTAGACATAGACCCTCTCTTTTTTTCAGGTCATACTACTACCGATTTCAAAGACATTGAGAATGGCCCCCCTCCCCCTTCTCTAGCATTTTGTCCTTCTCAGATTGCAGAAAGAGGCTATCTTCACATCCATTACCAGCAGGTACTGGATCTAGGAAATGCGGACGATTTCAAAAACCTGCCGTACGCGCTAAAAACGGACTCGAACACTCCTCGCAATGTCCGACGATTACCCTCTCTGTCAGGTCGACAACTCGCGCTTGCAAGAGGGTGCTGTTCTATCCTCCTAAAAAGGTTGCAGAGTTCGTGGATTTGTGAGTCAATCTAGGAAGTCTCTAGTACTGCCAATCTTTCTCTGACATTGACTAGGCATGGTCCTTACCGACCCCCCTGTTAAGATCGCCATAACATCTCAGCAGCTTGGGGGCCGAACAATTTGCGTCGGCCGGCCCCTACACGGAGGGTTTGAGAACTTCGCACAGCCGATATCTTTCTCTGACATCAGGTTTGAGCAAGATGGCAGTGGCTCGTGGGACAAGACTTCAATTCTTGATAGTTTACTCTACTACCTTCGCACCAACCCCCCTGGGTTTACTGCCGTGAATCCTACCATCTTGAGCCTTGGGTACTATCCCATGCGCATAATCCTAGCCGAGTGGGTTTTGTATATACTCCTCATGAGCCGCTACCTCAAATACCACGAATACTCTCTCCGAAACGCAAACCATCATCTCAACAACACGGACATCACCGAACTCCAAAGATGGAGCCGACGAAGCAAGCAAAGCCGTCAAAAACTCTTTCTCCTCACCGAGTTCATCCGCTTCTGGCTTGACAAAGAACCCCACAAGCAGCCCTGGCGCCTGGTGCTTCGGGACATCCGCTACCTAGACGCACAGATACGAGACTGCAGCCACTCCATGGAGCAGATGATCCCCGTAGCGACCTCGATCGCGCAGCTCCTCGACGCGCGGCAGTCGATGCGCCAGACCGCCAACATCACGCGGCTTACGTACATCGCCCTGGTGTTCGTGCCGCTGTCCTGGGTGTGCGGGTTATTCAGCATGTCCGAGCCGTTCTCGCCGGGACAGGAGCGCTTCTGGGTGTACTTCGTGACGGCGCTGCCGTTGCTGTTTGTCGTGTTGCTCTTGTCGGCCCTCCCGAATAGTCAGCTGGCGGGGGGCCTGGAGTGCTTTTGGGGTGTGGTGACGTGGTGGCGGGAGAGTGGGAAGCAGGAGACTATTGAGAGACGCATTCGTCAGTTGAGAAGCACGGCTTGAGGCGCCTAGACTGGGGCGCGTTGTTAAGAGGTGTCCTTTTGACACGCGGGGCTGGGTTTATGCCGGTGGTTTCTTGTTTAGGGTTTCCTTATGACGGGTAAGGAGGCCATACCCTACTCTATGTGATCGGATGAATCACAGTATAGGCGATCACAGTATAGGGGTCCGACAGAGTGACCTTTATTTAAGGCTATCTATCTTTCTATGTTGTTGTTATGGCTTAGGAATAGATCATTCGTTATTTTTCTATGATCGATTGGCGTTGGCTCTATATGACTTCTAAAGCGGAAACGTTGATGTTATACAGTGTCTGATACACAGAATTAGGAGCCCATGCACTAACTAAGATACAGGGTTCAAGGAGATACAATTTATACAGATATGAATGACACCATGTCTCGAGTCTCTGTCCTCCGAAAAGCAACAGGCTGTAGGCATCTGAGCAAAACGGATCTGAGGATTGTTCGGTCTCCTTCCTATATCAACGCCTCGAAGATGGGGAAAAGGCGGCGAAAAAGGGATTTCGCTGTCTCAGTAATTGCACTTTTGGGAGGGAGAGGTGTGTGTATGAAGTATCTGCCATAACTTCGTGGCTGGCGAAATATTAGATAACATGATTTCCCGTGATTCTTAGTCGAGATCCGGCTCTCCACCAGGCAAGGGTTTGAAATCCGAGGTGAACCCAAGTTGTTTGAGCTTGGTCAAGATGTTTCGTTCAAGAATCGGTGTCGCGAGAAGCGCTTTTCTCACGGTCAGCTCTTTGGACAGTACTTCCGCTTCCATGAGATTCTCCTCTACCCTCCTAAGCCTGTAGCTAGGGAAATCCCCCCCCTCGATGTCGTCGTATGGCAGCCTGTACCTCTTTTCGACTTGTCGCAGTACTTGTGCTATCCCCAAAAGCCGCTCCCGCTGTATTTCGATCTCGTCCACGTGCCGAGGAGAGGGGACTTCTTGAATTCTGGCCATGATGGTACGTAGCTGAAGCCCGATGCGCGCCGGGATCCCTCCATCTAGCTCCTGGTTGGTGTACTCGACGATGAATGCTATATCATTCACACTCTGCAAGTCTAAGAGCCAGATTCGGAATACCTTGAGAAGACGCGTGAAGTTCTCATATTTAGACATTGTTTTGGTGATGGTTGTCAAGTTCGGCCTTTTAATGCCAAACTGGGCGATAAGCGGCTTCTGCCTAAACAAAAACTCTCGGCTGACCTTCCCGACAGCGGTCGCTATCTTGTCGGACGCGTCCATAGCGTAGGCTTGTAGATGCGCCTTTATGCTGCGGTCCTTGAAGTGATTCAACTCTTCCCCCTCGGACGCTTCGCGGATTCTCTTCATACGCTTAGTGTTAAATTTCTTCTTTCCGTAGCTCCGTGACCATGGCGCGTTGGGTGATATTCCAGGAGCCCGAAGACTCGAAAGCGCTACGGCTTTCGGTCGGAGGGGCCTTAGAACCGTGACAAGCATCTTGTGTTCTGTGTTGTTGTTGTCTTCATAACAACGTGTGAGATAGGCAGGTACCTAACCGGGGAAGATTAGATGGGGGTCTATTCTCTGAGAAGATATGGTCTCGGTATTTACCGCCGGCGGTTTCCTGAATTGAGGGGCGAAGTCAATATAAAAATATAGAAGATCTATCTAAACTTTTAAGTTTGCAGATGCTGAGATTCTTCAATTCTTCAGGGCAGAATAATTACGTACCTGGTTAATATCGGCAGTTTTGATTGGCTAGAATTGAATGAGATCCACCTTTGATAAGTGCGCAGAGGCCACCACGACTCGTTATCGGGCGCTTGGTCGACCAAAGCCCGTTAGCGTATTATTAACGTTTGCTTCCCGCTCTTTTCGCCTTCATTCACTCTATCCAGGTAATAATACACTCATTGGTGAAACCGAGACTCATCGAACGTATGCAGACAGGCGCATATTATGTCCGACATAGGGACGGAAAAGATGCCTTGCACAGTCGCCTTGCAGCAAGTCTATGCTCTGTTCGCTGAGGGCAAGGAAACCAGCCAGCCATCTTGATTGGGCATTCTCACATGCGATTGGTGACATAGGTGACTGACTGGGTGTATGGGAACATTGGATGGAATGGCTGAGCGCGACCGCACTTCTGGCACGTCTCCAGCGCCGGCGATTAGCTTGGGGAACGTTCCGACCTTTGAGTGTTCCGGATGAGGTGAGTCGAGCAGGTTGTCTACCCGCTGACTCAAGGTAAATAGGCGTGGTACAGATTGTCACGAACAGTTATGCATTTGGATTCCGTTGCAGGATTGTGTGAATCATTACCCCTCTCGCCAAACCTCACAACAACACTTCTTCTAGGTAGTACCTAGTACTCAAGTAGGTATATATATGGCAGGCAACTCGTCTAACTCTACTCCTGCCACCCTCAAACGTATCTACTTCAAAGTAGTAGATGCTGCGTTCTATCAGGAATAAGTCGATTTATCTATCCTTGACGACTATCTAGGTATCATCTATCCCAAGAGATGTCGTCGATAGTCACTGCCGACCATCGTAGGCAATGTACGCTAGATCAGCTCCCAGTTGAGCTCATACTACATATTATGAAGCTATCTCCCAGTCTATCGGCGCTATGGAGTCTCATTAACACTAGTGGCCGCTTGGCTGCTGTCTTCCATGGCGCTGCCCTCGAAATTATCACGGCTGTCCTGCAGAGCACCGTCCACGATGAGATACAAGTCTTCATACGCGCCGTGATCCAGCTTCGCTCGTCTGCCTTTCCTCCTAGCCTGGACATTGCTAGGCAACCGGCCATGCTCTACAGCCCTATTAGCCCCCCACCCGCCATTACGCCAGAAATCCTACGACGTTTTCTTCATCTAGCTCACGGGATACACGTGCTGGCCCGTGAGTGCATCGACCATTACATAAAAGTCTGCGTGGCTATGAATCCTTCTTGCCTTGATGATCCGACTTGGGAGGGCTTCAACAACGCACTTCCGCCTCACATGAACTTACCTAAGGGGAGGCCCTATGAGCCTAAGGACTCAGGGCCTCCTGTATATGCTGAGGAGCAGCTTGTCGTGTGGAATTTGTGGCGGGTGCAATATTTCTATGATATACGAGTAGCCCATGATACTGGCCGCCTAGAGTGGTCTCTCGTCGAACAGGACGAGTTGCTCTCCATGACCCTTCCTGAGTTTTATCACCTTTATAATCATTTGACATGGGGATGGGAACAGCTAATGACGGTCGATGCGTACGTTATACAAGTGCGAGATCGTGAAAAGGCGCAACCTCCCTTCCGCCTACCATGCCCGACCGCACTCAGTCGATTCGATTGGCCGTATTCTCCCGAGCCATGGGCAGACCATCCAAACGCAGAACAACCTCACCCCGAGTTCGTTCCGGATGGCTGGATATTTGCGAAATTGATGAGTCACTCTAGAAAGTACACGCCGTTATATGGCTTCGCTCTCTCACATTTTCGGAAATTTGGGTTCGCTCTCTGGAGAGGTAGACGAATGGTCGATTTAGGGCTCATGTCAGACCGTACACGACAACCTGACCTGGATTATTCTTTTAGATGGCATAGTATCCTGAGCGAGGAAGAACGCGACCCAGCCAACGCCGATCTTGACGTTCTTGATGATGATTCTTATTCTTATTAAAATATAATGCGGCTACATCAACTCTGAAGGAAGCTTCATTCCGTTTACAGAACGCTACGTCATATTTAGACAAGTCATTCATATTTTGTCCTTACGTTGTTTTATGACCGAAACTTTACCCTAGCTTGAGGGCTCGTAGCATTAATGGAATGACATGACTACGGTAGCTATCCAAGGTCACCGCCTAGGTCCCCGTCGACTCCTACCCGTATCACTCTAGATGATCGAGCGTGAAGCCGCTCTAGCGAGCCACTTTACTCTTCCTTGGGCAACGAAGCACTGCTGCATAGGCCGTCGTTGGCCAAATCAATAAACCTTCATGATATGTTCAGCCCTCAGTCTTATTAAATGTCCAGGTTAGCATGCACAATATATAATAGGGAATGAAATGGCCCGCAAATCACGTCCACACCCCTAGTGTTCTGCCGCGTCACCTACGATGGAAGACTAGGATAACCGCCTAATCTACCTCCATCGATTTCAATACATCCGGCGAGGTTATGTCTATCGGAAGTGGAGTATTGAATACCGTATACCTAGGGGGAGAAGGAACACATCAACCCCGTAGCTACACCGCCATATTGATTATAGAGAACAAAGGGATATTTACACCTATCTTATCAGGAATCCATGATTACCAGGTAGGTCCGCGCCAAATTCTCAAGATATAACAGTGAATCTTTAGCTATGGTAAGCCGTGAGGATTACATTATATGCATCTGATTACCAGCTTATAACGATACAAGAAGTGTACGCTTAAGGAATACTCTAATCATTCAATCAATCCTCACCACTGCCAGTGATGTAACTCTCGTCACAAGTCGTCGTCGTAGTTCGACTCCTCATATAATTTCATTTCAGTGCCTAGGGGGTTCACTTCTTCGCTCCCGACGGCGACGAGTGGCTTAAACACCGATAAACTCCTTGCTGGTCGTTGTAGCCCCGGAGCACGGCCCCTTTCGAGTAGTTCCGGATACCACTGGTATTCTGCAATCGGTTAGCTGTTTGGTCTGTCGTCTTAGAGCCGCGCCGTGCCGATTCGGTGACGGAAGCTTCATTAGATAGATAAAATGAGCAGATGCGAGAAAGGTACTGCTCAACATACCGTCTGAATTCGCCTCCATCGCCACCCTCAGGTTCTCCCTTAAAAACGGGGTATATTCTATGAAGTCTTTAAGAATCGCGCGTGCCTGAATTTCATCAAGCGTAGATAGATGGACCATTCCGGGGCCTAGTCTGGTAGGCCACCTACTTGCTAATACATCATTCGTGTCTTCTAGCAACCGGTTTACTAATAAAGGGTCGTCCAGGGTCTCTGTTTCACGCAGGAATTCCGCCAGCCCACCAACCATTTCCATAGAGCTTGGTCCAATCATCGCATCCAAAAGGGGAGTCGAATTACTCGTCTTGGTATTGATCTTGAAGTGTTTCCGCGCACGCAAAAAAGCGTAGCAGATGAAAGGGACCTCCGTTTCATACCCGAGTGCCGGCCTGGGCTGGCTGCAGTCAACTTCGGGACTTATGTACCACTCATGGGAGACGAGCACTACCCAACCACCGGGCTCTAAGTCTCTCATCATAGGCCAGCACTCAACTTGAGTGTCTGGAATATTGCCACTATGGGCCGAAGTCACGTCGCAGCGTCGAGGAATAGAAAAGTTCTCGGCTGCAATTGGGCTGACTCTCATACCGGGGTGGTGTTTCTTGTACATAGAAAGTGTAGGTGGGCTGCAAGAAAAACTAAGCAAGTCATCATCGGTCAGAACAGAACGGCAGTACTCCAAGAATCCAACCGCGAATCTTTCGGGATCAAGGAGTGCGTCACCAAGGAAGAAATAGCAAGGCCGGAAAGTCTTGGGGTTTCTCGAACTAGCGAATTGTTGGCGGACAAACATATGCTAAACCGGAAAAGCATGAACGGGTGGCGCATAGGTTAATGCGCTCTGTATTCTCCTGCTTTCCGTATCTGGAAGCCAACATTTCCGCTGCAAAGGCGCAGAATAGGCGCATGAGAAAATAATTCTCCTCTCTCGAAGTAAGGAGGAGCCCGAGGGGGATGCGCAGACCTGGGCGAACAGCTGTGAGCACAACTCATCGCTTTCTCTTGCGGGTGATTGAAGGAAGTTAATTTCACGTATTGATTTGGAAAGCAGCAATGCGTCGCAAAGTGCATTGGCCGAACCACTCATTCGATCAATGCAAAGACTGAATGCCTTAGCATCCTCGAGTTTATTCGACTGGATGGCCGCCGCAATGCTTTCGTAGGTGAGATTTCCGTGCGACGCCCAATTGAGATGCGAGTGCCCGGGGTAAGCCAGTTGAAGAAGCTCTACCGAGGCTCTTGAAGCGCTCAACGCTAGTGGAGCTTCGCGGAGGGCTTCAAGAAGACGGGGTTGAAACTCGGGGTGAAGGGTTGACTGTTGGATACCGGACAGGTCTAACTCCTCTAGATGTGATAAACCCTGTATAAGGCTTTCGATATCTTGGTCCAAGCTATCGGCGTGTTTGCGTTTATTCCGGGAATTCGACGGACCTGCGCTAGTTTGTTGACCGTGATTAGAGGGCGAGCCATTTGCTGGCCAAACATCTGCGTCTTCTCTTCAGCCTCCGAATGATCCCGACTAAATGTGAAATCATGAAGATGGAGATGGTGAGCATACATTCTAGAGCTGCTAGGCGAATAAGTGGTCTTCGGCGCAATGCTTTCGTGGCTTCTCTCATTTGAGTGCATCTGAACTTCTTCAAGAATTGATCAGACGTAAGGGGTTTTCGGCCGCGACGCTCTTCTATCGTTGGCACGGCGGGTTTCTCTGGCGGATTGTCTTCCACGGCGTCCCAGCCACCGGTGCGAGTAACATCCACCTCAGCTATATAATTAATCGCAGAACCAACAATTCCGTATCGTATCAGATCCAAGTCCGAAATATCCAGGACGACCATACCATACTCCAGCTTATCGTCTCTAAATATGGTGCTCAGGGATTGTTCTTGGAGGTGCCCTGAGCGCATGCCGCGACGGCAAAGCGCTAATCGCAAGCACGTAGAAATAAAGGGGAACTCGCGAAGGCCGCCTTGCCAAGGAAGCTCCGGTGCCTCTCGCGTCGTCTCGGTCCAGGAGTAATTAAGGTCAGGTTGCTGGGTATCTGGAACCCCGGCGCGATTAGGAGCACCATAATCTGGTCCCTGATACCAGCTCGCAGCAAGACTCAGTTCGGCCTCTAAAGCGGTGCGATTGCTCGGCTCCGTGAAAATATCGAACAGACGCATGCAGTCTTCCATGACTTGACGCACGCGCTCCTCGTTACATTTCCTATTCTTCGGGTCCGGGTCAGGGCAGTGTCCTTGCCGATAAGCAACGGCGAGCGGTCTGTGGGATTTGTCTGGCCCGACTGCAGCAACGATGTAATAGAGAAAGGACCTCGGGCTGGTCGTTACCAGGGACTCATATGAGTAAATACGCTGCGATGAGGAATCGTAACGCATGTTTGCGTGTCGATGCGCCACGTTGGATATTTGCTAAGTTTGACCGTGTTAGCTTTCCACGTCTGGGTTGGTCGTCGAGCGCGTGTAGTGTCGATATAGTAGTTGCCACGCGATGTCCTTGCGCTTATATCTTTGTCCTGTTTGTGCGAATGGGGAACCAATATCAGTCTAGGCATGCAATGCCGTTAGCGTACGTTGTAACAGGAATACTGCTGCACGTGAAGAGTGCCTTGCAGATAGTTCGTTCTTCTTGAATATGCATCTAAGCTTAGGTACAGCTAACGGACAATAGGGTTGGGGTAAGCTGTGGAGATAATGTATGTCGGGAGGAGTAGGGACAAAGTAATCGACAGGATCTAGAATGCTCCTGGGCTAGGAACGGGTGCGATATTCTCAACGACCGTGGTGAGTTCTCGTATCCTCCATATGTACCGCGCTCGTATAAATTTGCGGGCTATATTATGCAGGAGCACTGGCGTTGGCCCCTAAATGACTCACCAGCTGTGCCACATTGATGTTGCGTTACTCTTCTTGGCACAAGCAGCGATACATTAACCACTCGCTGCATTCGCGTACATTAGCGGCCATCATCGAGACCACTTTAGTCTAGGACGTGCCGTAATGCTATATATACGCGGATTGGGTATGCGAGTCCGGTCCTGAAACACAGGCCGTATCTAACGAGAACCATGGGAGTGGGAGCTTTATCAATTTAAAGCGGCCTGTCAAAAGTTGTTGAGCGTATGACCGTAGAGAGCTGGTTATGAACGAGACATTTCCAACGGCAACATGCTAAGTGATATCGTCTTCCTCGGTATCGCAGTATATGAAGTTGCTTCGCTATGGCAGACAGGACGGGGTAGGGTACCATCTCCTACCATCACCGGAATACTAGCATAGCTGCGGCTATAGTCATCAACCAAGTTCGACTACTCTTGACACATGGATCTTCTGTTCCGCTTTAAGAGTACTGAAAGAGACATAAATAACCCGAGCCCATTAGAGACTATGAATAGCTACATGTTGAACATTAGTTCTGTAATTGTCTAACGAGAGTTATATAGCACCTACTCCCCTTTAAAGCTCTGTTAGAACAATTATCTGGTTACAAGCTAGACTCTTTATTAAGATCGCCTATCATGATTTGCCTCGTTATCTCTTATGTTGCTTCCACTTTCATTCCACTTGTGTGTTCCATCCAGACCATAATCAGTCTCGAGTTCGTTCCTTAGCTCTACTTCCTTCTCAAATCCAACTGCAAAGAAGGAGAGGACTGTTATGGCCAAGCTGAACCACCAAATTGCCCTCATGCTTTCAATATAGACCCCAGTGACCTGACTCCATATCTCTGGAGCGAAGCTGTCTCGCAGACGGTGAACTTGGCTGGCGAAGGCGTATGCCTGTCCATTCGATAGCTTCTCACGTAATCCGGGATCCGTGATCCGATCCAAATTCTGATCGAAAACGGCGTTGAATATCAAACCGGGAGCGGTGACCCCCCATATCCAACCAAAGGTGCGTATGAAGCTAAAAGTAGAGCTCGCCGTAGCGACGTCAGACTCTGGAAGGCCAGCCATAATAGCAGGTAAAAGGGTAGGCAGTATTAAGCCAGAGCCCAAGCTGGCGATGAGTTCATACCAAACCCATTCAACGGTAGGTGTATCGTCTTTCAGGCGAGTCAAGAGACCAAATGCTATACCTGAAATGCCGAGAGAGATCGCATGCATTGACCGGTATCTGCCGGTGTGGCTTAGAAGGATCCCAGCAAGTACAGCAAAAGCCAATGTTCCGATTGCAAGGGGAAGAAAGTTAACGCCAGATTTGAGAACAGTTGTTGCTTTTACAGCTTGGAAGTAGACGGGCATGAAATAGGCTAATGATTGAACTACGACAGAAGATAGAAATGTTAAAAGGCAACCTGTCGCCGAGGTTCGATTGGCGAAGAGCCGTGCTGGCACGCTCGGCTGAGTGGCGAACAGTTGTTGAATATGGAAAGCGATCCAGCCTACGACATCAAGTACTAAAGGAAGGATGATCCGCCACGATGACCACGGGTGTACGGTACCACCCTCAATAAGACCGAAAAGCAAAGAGATCATGCTGAGGGTGAAGAGTCCGTTGCCGAAGTAGTCGAGTCGCTTGAGTCGTGCTAGTAGTTCATAACTGTTCGACACCTTCTGACCCAGAATTGGGGCACCTGCTTTGACACGCATAAACAGTAGCAACGCGGCCAGTGCTAGGCCACACACAGGTAGATTGAGCCAGAAGATCCGTCGCCAGTTAGCCTCAGCCAGCGCTCCTCCTACAGGAGGACCCAGGGCAACGGAAAACCCCGAACAAGAAAGCAAGAGGCTGAGGTATTTACCTCGCTCACGTAGTGGAACTAAGTCGCAGCAGATGATGTCTATCAAGGCACTAACCCCCCGTGCCCACGCCTTGCACAACACGACCAGCAATAAGCATGGTGGCCGTGTGAGCCCCTCCTGAGATGCCGCTGCCCAAGACAAAGAGGACGGTTGAGGCAATGATGGGCCCGCGGCGACCGAGTGCATCGGCGAGCTGGCCGGTAAGGGGCTGCAATACGGCGGATGCGACGACGAAGGAATTGGCAATCCACACATACTGCGACCCGCCGCCTACAGAATGGATAATATCTGGCAGGGCGGTGGTGATAACAGCAACATCTAGAGCAGATATGAAAGCAAGAAGGCATAAAGCAACGAATATGCCCCAAAAACGAAGTGTATGGCGGCCCTGAGTGGGCGAAGGTAAGGGTGGGTTTGCCCCAAGTCCGGCACCAGCGTCGTGACCATCTAGCAGGGTTGGAGAGTCCGAGTCTCTTTCCTCAAGCGTAGGCAGCCGTATAGTTTCTTGATAGGCCAGCATTTTTAGAATGAAATGAAGCTTTTCTTCGAATGTGTTTTGTTATTAGAAGTAAGGCATGAAAAGTAACTGTTCACTGGAGGATTAAAGGAAAACAAGGTGGGAGAAGCCATGAAGACAACAGTATTCATATATCGCCAACCAGTCGAATCTAGGGACTAATAAATGACCCATCCCAGCCTAGTGTCGTGAGGCATGATATTAACAACTCTCAGCTTGGCGTATTTCGTAAGATATTTCTGTATTGCCGCCACCCAGAGTACCACCCTGCCTGATTGCTGCTTGCTTTGTCCAGCCGGGTGGCGCATAGCCCATACAATCGGATCGAAGCAATGAAATAATTCGGTTCTACCCATAAGGGCCGTGGGAAATTCCTTGGCAACCAAGCTCAACTTAAGCGCCGTAATAAGTTTCGAATCGAATTCTTAAACTGAAAACTAATACGAATTAGTTATATGTAATTCAAGATACAGTTTTATTTTATTCTCTACTTTGAATCTCCTTGAAAGGAAGCTAGTATGGTAATTGTCGTGTAACCACACCGGCGAGAACCTTCTCTGTGGCTCTCTTATCACAGATACGTGTGAAACCAATATTGAAGATCCGCTAACGAAAGGAATATGTATAGGAATGATTTTATATAGACAGAGTACTACACAATTCGAGCAAAATGGCTAAGTTACATCGTGAATTACGATGTTCCCGCTAGTGGTTTGTCGGTAAGTACTAACAATTCCAATACCCTATCTACAGGACAATCAGGCACACCACTTACCTAGAGGGTAGGTAGCCTAGTAAACCAGCTTGGAACTGCCCATAACTAGAGACAACTAACTACTAGTACAAGAAAACAACGCAATATGGCAAGGAAAGGGCGACGGGCGAGTCAAACTTGGGTAGTATTCGAGCCTAGTATGCCTGAATATTTGGTGTTGTACGTGGAAGGGTTGTGTGATGATTCCCTACACTCTATAGAACCACTCATCTCCTATTAACAGCTCATCGCGCTCTTCGTATCTTTCTGTCCCATCTGAGTCCCGTCAAACCTTCAAGTACTGTACAATATCGCGTTTTCAATAAGGCGTTGTGCATGATGTAGGAGGCTGTATTGAAGTAGAATCGTGGAATCAAGCCTAGGATGAGTAAGGCGCGTCCTAATATTTCTTGTAGCCTGCAGCTACCAGGCTACACAGCGGCTTTACGTTTGCGCCGCGTGATAGCTGATCACTTCACAATATGCATAGTGTTACAGAACTTGCCCAATGAGGGGCCACATGGGACCTAAACTAGTCTATTGGTATAAGACAACAGAGTAAACTAGCTTACCCAGGGGGAACTTATCTCCTTGTAAAATAACGATGAGTGACCTTTGGAGTCATCTACGATTAGTTATCCCGGTGCATAGGCTCGTCGCCATACGATAGACTTATACGTTTTACGCCTATATTAACAGAAGCTATTTTGCTACCAATGGCGGAGTACCAAACAGAGTTGGGTATTATCAATCAACGATTAATCAGATGATCTCGCCTCGGCTACTCTTCACGCCCTCCCACAGCTCTTCCGCTAGCGACAGGACCTTTGCCGGCAGGGGCCCCTTCTGGGCGAACCCAACACTTTCGACAACTTGCTCAACCCTGCTTGCCCCAAGCAGGGTTGAACACCCGTATTTGGCTAGAACGCCAAGCCAGCGTAAAGTCTCATGCAGCACCAACCCCGTTGGTTCGGATTCTAACCCTTGTTGGAAGACCATCCTTGATGCTTCCCACATCCCGTCCACACTGATAGCCTCGTTCACCAAATACTGTTGGGCGCGTATCTGTGTGACCCCTAGTTGTTGCTGTCAGCTTCTTGTGTCTCGCACGTTATGGTTATGCCTGGTGTGAGTTGGTGGATACGTACTGAAGCCTATCCTGCCCATCCCAGTCGAATTGAAAATCGAGCTCCCGGATTACATAAGCGAGAGCCAGACGCATCTCGATCAGTGCTAATTCGTCGCCAATACACCGCATATTTCCCATTTCGAATGGTCGGTAGGCATTTTTGGGAGGATGCAATGGATGATCATCAGGGACTAGAAACCGTTCTGGGAGAAACTCTGTTGGCCGTGGAAATATATCTTCGCGTCTATGAATAGAGCCGGCACTGGTTTGCATGAGGCAGCGATCGGTTGGGAAAACTATCCCATCGATCACTATCTTAAATTCTGAACTGCCCTGACGAAGTGATTGGCTCGGACTATGAAGCCGAAGAGCCTCCTTGACCACCGCGTTAGTATAACGTAGCTCATTGACCTTGTAAGGTTGCCTCCTTAAAATGTCCCCAACTGCAAGATCGGTTCCAAAGACCATATCATGTTCAGCTCTCAGATGAGTTAGGACGGCAGGGTACTTCATAATTTCGTACAACACCCAAGCTCTGATAGTATGTCAGTCCACATAATTAGATCGCTACCCGTTCTCCAAGTATGGCGAGACAAACGGGTATGGATCTGACGGAAACTTACAGAGTCAACCCAACTACATCACCTCCAGCGAAGAATATGAACTTGGTCTGAGAGACAAGAATTTCGAGAAGGCCCTCGTCGAGTTTTTGCTTTCCGCTTCCCTGTGATGAGGCGGCTATGTCTTCAAGAGCTAAGTCAATCACAGTTGTCTTTTGGGCATCGGTCGATAGAGCGAGACGTTTTTCAATGCCCGGGAGAATGACGTCACGCAGCACTTTTGAATTGGCCGCAACAGTACGACGATACTTTGGAGTCAGTCGCTCGAGTTGGTTCGTTAAACTATTAAATTTGGCCAGAGGTGTGAGGTTATAGAATGCTGTCATAAAATCTCCTCGCCCTCTCGTCTGTTCATGAAGTCGAAGGTTCCTTTCGTATTGTCAGTGCTGGTTTGTTGCTAGTTGATGGATGGATACAGATTCTGCTTACATTGTGACTCGCGCAATTACATCGTATGTGAGACTCATAGTTTTCTCGTAGGCCGGAAATATTTGACCCCATTGGCCGTTACTACCAGCTAGAGCTTTCATATTGTGCGCAAATATCTCGACTTCCTCCAGGATTGGAGTAACATCAGATAGAAGACCTCGTAATGACAGACCAGGACTCAACCGAGAACGCCAAAGTTTATGGGTGGCTGCACTCTCGCATGACATACTAACAAGATCTTTCCCATCGGTCACTGGCGTCAACCCCCATTTGAACATAGGGTGCCTTGGTTGAGGACTCTCTTGTGTTACTTGGGAACAAGATTCCGGTGCAGTGAGAAGCATGAAGGGCTGAGGAAATATGGGCCAGAGATCGAGATATACCACTGGCGGGCAACATGTTGCCGTAGGAAAGTGCCTTTTCCAGTCTCGGACGATGATGAGATTGGCATACAATGAATGGGCATCTTTTGGTAGGTCATCCTTTATCCTCTTCATTGCTCCGAGGTGGCCAAATAACCATGAGTGTGGTTCCATGATAGGCTATAGTATGTTAGGTAAAATCATCAACCGGGCACCGACCCTGATCGCTGCATTGGCATTTCAAATGACGAATAATACTCACGATCCCCTGGGCTTTCATCCTATATATCATCCTTCGAGTGCGGTAGCCTTGGTATAGGAACTGGCTGAACAACACCAGTGGCAGTAGAAGAGCTGCTGTGCCGATTGAGGCAAGCCAGTCAGACCGGTTGACAAAGAGCAGAGAGGCCATGATGGACGTCTCTTTTCGGTGAAGCCCAAGAAACCTTCACGGCACAAGAATGTAGGACTGTGAGACCTGAAAAAGAAAGGCGTTGTTTGCAACAGTCGCCCTAGCTAGAGAGGAGAGTATTGATCGCTTGATCTAGGGACATGGCGTCGACAATTAGATGTAGTTGACAAGATAGAATGGGAAGTTACTGATGAAGCTTGTGTATGTCTGAAGGTATCGCATCTGAAAGCAAGAAACTCGGTGAATTTTCAGTCCCCAAGTTGTATTGGGTCATAACCCCCCATTTTTCTTGTCTTTTTTTTATCCTCATTGTCTTGGATTTGTGTACCGAGGTATCTAGGTACGTACGTAAATAAGTGCGACCTATACCTTTTGCGCTTTATGAATTAGATAATCAGTATGCTTGTGCGTTAATTATCGAGAAGATCGAGGAAATAGAGGCCGCGCGTGACCCTATTCTCTAATTATAAACAGTTTCAAAGCAAGTAACATCTTTTAGCATTACTACGGCAGATCTCCCACCGTATCCGGGACAATAGATTCTAAGGAAATGACCACGTGATGTATTAAACAGATGTTGCAAGCCTATTGGTAGCACACTGCTCCGCTCTAATGAGACAATGAGACACCCGTACGAGACCTCTGTAGAAGGCAAAGAAACTCCAGATTGTGTATACAGCCTAGAGATGACCTTGGAAACAGTCGAAACATTCGCGCGCCAATAGAAATCCTAGTGCATCCTATAGTTGGTCCCTGACATCTATACCACAGGAGCAATTTCACACTCCCCGCGCAACAGGCCGTAGCTTAATAAACAACGGCGACTTCTCCCACACCATGTAAACCCTCTGATCCATCCAATCCCCCTCCGTCGCGTTCTCGATATCAAAATGCCACACTATCCTCGCCACCACTAATTTCATCTCGGCATACGCTAGATTACGCCCGAGACAGTTCCTCGGGCCGTACGAGAACGGCTGCGAGGACTCCCTCTTGTCGCTGGCAAACCGAGGGTCCTCACCAGTCCACCGCTCCGGGATAAACGACTCGGGCTCGGTCCAGTTGAGCCGGCTGTTGGCGATGGCGTAGATGGGGATCGCGACGGAGGTGCCGGCAGGGAGGAACTCGCCGTTGACAAACGCGCCGCCGGGAGGGATGATGCGGTGGTGCGGCTGTGCCGATGGCGGGTAGACGCGCAGCGCTTCCTCAATGCAGCCGAGGAGGTACTTGCACTCGTTAAGGCCGCTGATAGTGATCTCGTCCGGCCCATTGAACCTTGTTCGGATCTCGCGGGTTAGCTTTTCTAGCACCCGGGGATGCTTAAGGAGCAACCAGGTGATTCCTAGAGACCAAGCTTGGATTAGCATCTCTACTACTAGACATCGTGAGGGCGGGGTTGGTTTACCAGATAGCAGCGTCGCTGTAGTTTCGCTCCCAGCTGAGATTATAAATCCTGCGTTACCCTCGAGTTGCTGTGCTGACATCTTCCCCGAGTTAAATGCTTCTACGAGACTGTCCATAAAGTCAGGGACCTGGGGGTTGTTCTGGAGACGGTGTCTGATTTTTTCCTTCATAACAATCAGTTAATTATTTCTCACGCACATGAAGTTGGTCGAGGTAGGGCGTACATCGTTAATACTCCTCAGCGTCCTCATGACGTCCATAGAGCCTGGTGGGACAAACCAATGCTCAAAAAGGACTCGGAGGAGGTATGGCATCCGGGAACCCATTTGCTTGTACGACATAGTCTTTGCCATGCCGAAAAATACGCCAACCCACGTGTGGAGAGTCCCACTGGAGAGACAGTTGAAAGTTTCACCAAAGGCTATTTCTTCATTAGCGTTTGCATAACCCCTATTATGATGTTCGTGAAGACCTACTAAGGAAACCGATAAAGTCAAATATCAGGTACTGTATCATGTCAGACAAGCCTTCAGCCGCGCCATGAAGAATAACCTACATTATACCAGCTTGCAATGTCCACCGGCTTCTCGCCGTTTTGACACTCCTTATGAAGCCGATGAACTAGAATATCCACGTATTCCTTCAAGATAGGCTCCTGTTCCCTCAGCGATCTCTCGGAAAACCCGTGACCTAGAAGCTTCCGGATATAGCCATGGTAGTCCCTGTCTGCGGTGAAAAGGATAGGCTCGCCCTTGAGACCAGAGAAATACTTAGGGTCCTTAGCAAACTCAGCGTCTCCTCGCGGCTTATAGCCATAGATCTCCTTCCACTGAATAGAGTTGATGTAGGAAAGCTCATTCGGAGACGTGCGAACAACCGGCCCATATCTCTCGTGCAGCTTATGGAGATCGCTCGGCGTCCGGCCGTAGAAATACGACGATATCATCCATAGCGGACTTGCTGCGGCTAAGCGAGGTCCGGGGTATTTCGCGAGAGGATGCAGCCAGATATTGTATATCGCTATTGCTCCATAGTAAATGATCGCCTGGGGGGTTTATTAGTTGCGTTTGATGATGAACGGGTGGTTTATATGACTGACTAAAACTACTGGCGCAAGCAATCCGAGAGAAACTGAGGATATGCCAAGTAAGCTTAGATTGTGAGGTGATGCCTCTGTCGCCGCCATATTCACGTAAGTGGCGCTATTTGTGATGATGAATGAACACTGACAGCCACTCCAGACGGGTACCCCGCGATCGAGGGGCATCGAGCGGGAATGTGGCCAATGACGGCACCTGCCTGCAGCCCTATATCAGTTGAAGCATTCTATAATATGCTTAGTAAGGTCATGCAGGGGCGGATTTAACGGATTTATGCTCATATGTAGTACTTAGTTGGTGTCTTCCCCTGAAATTTTGTTTTCATTTCATCTACTAACCTAATGTTCACGGCTTCCTCATAGCTAAGTCTCGCCAAATGGTCCCCGTTGCAAAGAAACGAGACAATGCTATCTGCCTAAGCAGTATGAAAACCGAAAATAGTATGATTTCTAGTAAGACGGATGATCCAAGAGACTATCCAGTAAAGTCAGAGGCTCGAGAGAACATATCACTTATCAGAGGTTACCCCTCTAGTGACTAAATTCCCTGACATCGCTGTACTGTAGAAGCTTCAAACCCCTAAGCATAGAAAACAGCGCATGCCAATCAGCCGTGTAGGGGAAGGCCTAAATAGCCAACCCTGAGAAGTTACTTAAGTATCTATGCATACTGTCTCTACAGCTTAGCTAAATGTATAGGAACGCAGTCGCATAAAGATAGCCTCCTAAATAAGCCCCGCAGTCGTGGAACTAGCTATCCGCTTTGTCCAAATAGCAATGACTCTAAACACATCACCAGAGACTATTACAAGTGACCATTAGTCTAATTTGTATTACACAACCTATCCAAAACCTAATGCCCCAGGCTCCCACAACTCTTTCCCGAGCTCTCTATCCATCAGCTCTCGCTCGGAACCACATAATCACTAATCATAACCTCATTAAAGCGCAACAAGACACAGCTCTTGAATTAATCATTTCCAACAGCAATATCAGCAAAAGATTTCGTAATTTCGCGCAACACTAGCCTAGACACTACCAACAAAACAAGCACATAATCTTCGCAGGTCGTGTTCGAACAATAAGTAAGCATATCTCCCTGCTCTGCTACATGCAATGAACCACACCGCTTGTTCTCCCAGACGCCGATCGGCATCAATCAGGCCAACTACCAGGCTAGTACGACCAAGCAAGAAGAATCTCTGTATCCTCAGTTTCCTGTGTCGTGCTCCCTACTCCCAGAGCAGACTTCCATGACCCACCGATCACGTAGGCACCCGGCCCTCCAACCCAGCCGTAGCAGCAAGGTTAACCTGACTCAACTTATCCGTCGGCTCCCCACTAGGCCCAACACCAACCAGCAGTGCCGCGCTCTCCAGGACATCCTTCGGCTCCAGGACGTGCCACTTAGCCAGCGTCTTCTTATTCCTAGCCCCGACCGAGACCGTGAAGACGTGCTCGCCAACGAGGTGGCCGTCGCTCAGGCCGTTGAGGGCGCGGAACATGTCCTCGTCGGTGAAGTCGTCGCCGCAGCAGAGCACGAATTCCAATCCGGGGGCAGAGTTCGAGTTGTAGTGGTGCACGAGCCGTTTCGCGATCTCGCCCTTGTTGATGAATGTGGGCCGGACCTCGAGGTTCGCCTTGCCCGTCATTACGTCGACGTCCCATTTCTTAGCCACTGTAGCCCTGAGTTCGTCGAATGCTACTTTGGATTCGTGGGCGCCTAGCTCTGGGTCAGCCTGGCGATAGTGCCAGGTAAGTGCACAGCGCTTCCTCTCAATAAACGACCCTATCTCTCAGTTAGTATAAAGTAAGAGCCGAAGGGGCAAATATAGCGACGAGACAAACCTAGAACGCGATCGGTGTATTTCTGGAAGACCTCTATCACTTCGGCTTGCCAGGACATATCCAACGTCTCAGCCAGATTCTCCCATGTTGTCTCGCCAGGATTTCGAATGAAGCTGCCATGCTCAGCACTGAAACCAAGCTCTGGGATGTGGCCTAGATGCTGCTGTAAAAATTCCTGGTCCCTTCCCGAGATGATCCAGACCGCATTGCGATGGTCTGACGCGATTGCCCTGAGAGTCTGGATGACTCGTTCTGAAGGAATGGCTGCTCCTGGATCTCTCACTATGGGCGTGAGGGTGCCGTCGTAATCAAACATGAAGAGGCGCTTGCCTGCTGCCCGATACCGCTCCAACAGAATAGTGCCGTCCAGTACTGGCGTCGCAATCTCATTTCGATTAGATGCCAGGGTGCCAAGTAGTTTCCGCAAGAATTTGGTAATCCAACTCTGCACTGTATGTGTTGTAACATGAGAGTATAGGTTCGATTGCATGGATTGGCGCATTTCGGGAGACATTGTCAGTGCGTTGTTGATTTCCTGGGCGACACTGGTGAGGTCCCATGGGTTAATATGAATTGCGTCCCGAAGGCTCCCCGCAGTCCCGCTGAATTCTGATAGGATCACAGGCCCGTGGGTGTCACGCTGACATACGACGTATTCAAGACTGGTGGTGTTCATCCCGTCACGGACCGATGTGATTAGCCCGATATCTGCTGCCCTTAGGAGTGCGAAATACTCATCTGGTGCCAAGTATTGTGGATAGTGCTGCACAGGTGAAAAACTCAAGCTCCCGAATGTACCATTAATTTTCATGACCAATTCGTTCACCCTGCTAGCGATCTTGTTTTCAGAGTCTTCCTTGTCCTCCTTCCTATTTGCGGGCGAGGTGACTTGAATCAAGACAACTTTTTCTCTCCACTCGGGGTATATTTCAAGAAATCTTTCAAATGCCATGAGCTTTTGCGTTACTCCTCGCACGCTATCAAGCCGGTCGCGTCCAACAATGATTTTTTTCCCTTTATACATCTCTCTCAAGGCGTCACATTTCTCTGACACTTCTTTAGTCCATGCAAGCTTCTCTACTCTTGTCGCATCAATGCCAATAGGGTAGACCCCCACCTCGACACGAGCTCCAAAGGCGTCAACGCCGGTTGCATCTGAGGGAAATTCCAAAATGCGAGTGCAGCAGCTAGTGAAATGGCGTGAGTAACTGTATGACTGAAAGCCGATGAGGTTTGAACCCATAAGACCCTCTAAGACCTCTTTTCGGCGCGGTAAACATCTGAGGAATTCGCTGCTAGGAAAGGGGCAGTGAAGGAAGAAAGAGATGTACATATTTGGCACTCTCTGGCGGAGCATGCTGGGAAGCAAGAGGAGGTAATAGTCGTGTATGACAACAATATCGCCTGGCTTGTATATCTCAATGATCTTATTAGCGAACTGGAGATTAGCTCGGTAGTAATTAGCCCACTCTATGCGCTCCGCTCGGCCATCGCTAGGCTCCTGCTGTTTATAATGGAAAAGGGGGTATAAAGAATGCTCAGCATAGCGCCTCCAGCGCTCTTGATCATGTAGGATGATGCCGTCATTGTCTACTTCATTATCGTCGGAAAGCCAGACGGGTACGGCTTTCAACCGTTTGTCCTCAGCAAGCCGACGCTCGAGGTTCTTTTGGTGATCTCGCGGTATCCACAGCCCATCTGTATTAGGCGGAGTAGGTGGTAAATCACCCTCCACAGGTATCGGTGCAGAGAGATGGCTTAATCCGGATATGGTGGAAGGATCTTGAGGTACGGTGGGTGAAGCCGGAGTTTCAAGGGAGTAATCTATCTCGCCGGTCCATGCTACCACGGAATGATTCCAGGGAGACTCGTCGGAAGAGAGGTGCACGAAAGAATCAAACAAGGCCGATAAGCCGTGCCGGGTTCCTAGTTCCTGATGCGCGTTGATTAGCTTCCTATAATAATGACGGTGTTGTGTTGACATACCCATTCGCCATTTTTGTGGTACTTGATGGTATGGGGAGTAGTAAATGTAGCCGAAATAATGTTGCCCGTCAGTGCTAGATCGGGAGCCGCAGATTTGATGTCACTGATGGATTCACTACGTCCACCAGCGGCTTGGCTCATTCTTCTGAGAACCTCCTCGCCAGACATAGCACCCTTGATTAGGTCGAGCACCGAAGATTTTCTATTCTCGCCGGGCTGATTTGACAGGCTAGGTTCGGACGGTCGGTCGTGTCTGTTGGGATGTTGTGTAAAATAGCCCGGGTTCTCAGCGTCGTCAGGCCGTTGCGGGGCCGGGGTTTGATACGTAGCCTGATGGATGCCGGGGGTGACAGGAATTTGGATATTAGATTTTCGTTTGTGAGCGAGTTCGGGGGAACTGCTCCGGCTATTTTCGTCACCTAAGTTCCCGGCGAGATTGGCCTGTGGCGAGAGAGAAGCGCTAGAGGCCTCGTGGATAGCAGGATGGTGATCAATCCCTTTAGGGGATTGCTGTTCCTGTTCTGCCATTGTTATTTAGTCGTTTGCACCGGCTAAGGCGTTAGGAAGTGTGGTGATGAATTTTCTAGGGGCCGTAGATTTTAAGAAAAGGATAGGACGTCGAGAGAAGGTGAAACTGAGGCGGATGCACAGAGAGAAAGCGCGCGAAGCAAAACGAGGGTAGGGCGGAAACAAGATTGGTGGTCCCGGTGATACAAGTACAGCTTAGATGGATGGCGAATAGGAGGGACTTGCACATAGGTAGTAGGGGATGCGGTGTAGGATGGTAGGTAATATATCAGGTGGCATTGAGTGCAGTATCTTGGTCATGTTTGTTACGTGCAATCATGTCCACCGCGGGGCAGGAGCTGTGCCGGAGCTGTGAACGTGTCGACGCGTGCATGCAAGAGTCTCTACAGCTGGAGCGTTTGCTCCTGACGTATCTTGATATCATTGTGTGACCGTCGCACCAGCCAGCACTACTGAGCCAGTGGTAGTCCGTGGTGGCCAATAACACAGTTCCGTAGCCGGCTGCCACCTTAGCCAGGAACCCGGCATTGTCACATGCATTTACCGCAAGGGTAACCTAAAGAGGCTTCGGGTCGCCTGTCTAGGCGGCTTGTTTACCGCCCCGGACATGTTCGGATGCGAATTAAGCTGCGGTCTTCCCTTGCTTAATGCCAATTGGGTATATGCAGTTCCGGGAGAGAGGAATTGAGGAAGGCAACCTTGTTGTCGGTCGCCGGTGGGCTAAAATCAAATGTGAGGGGCTGCGGAATGTCAACATACCTCAATTGATGACGTAGTGCGGGAAGGACAAGGGCGAATAAAAATATCTATGTGCAGCAAGGGACCAGACTCTCGGGTGCGATTCTGTTATGCAAGGAATATTGCTTCTGGGCCAATAGGATGTTTGCTATATTCTTCGTGCCAAGCCGAGGGGAAGAGAGACAAAGATTGACATAGACTACACTTCAAAGAGATGCGCGGGGTGCAGGCACACGAGCTGTATATAAGGGGCCGAGATGCTCGGGATCATCGACGGTCGAGACTCTATCAGTGCCATGTCATCGTGTCCACCGCTTCTGCAAATGGATAGGCGCCTTTTGGCAGCAAGAATAGCGCCGAAAGCGAATGCAAACGAAGAGGAGCGAACGATGAACTACGGGCCACATTCTCCACCATAGCCCCAGGCACTGTGTTTGGGGTTCCCGCAACGTCATTCTTAGCAGTCGAGACTGGACAAATATGCTCTCTCGGCCTCTTAGCCTAGTAGAACACGCTTAGTCGGCCCAGGCCGAGATGTATCCCGAAGTCTTAGGAGATTCTGTTGCTAATTCGGGATCGGAGATAGGCCAAACTTCCTGTCGAAATAAAAGCGAAATAATGCCTCACGGGACGGTATTGGATTGATAAGTAGGTAACTGCTCTGCGTAGGTTTCCTTCATGCAGTGAGATACGAAGGGCATTTCCTCCGTATGGATATTCTGATCTACATTCAATAGACGGCTATCTCGCGTTATAGTGATTGCTTGAGCCATAATGGCCGACGGGAATCACGACAAGTCATAGCAACCAAGTGGTGGGAACATAATATATAGGTCAGCAATAGTATAAACCCCTCATCGTCCCAGATTATTCAGAACGCTTCCAACCATGACAGCAGCCTCTCTATCCCATTCGCCTTTGGCTCCGCGACCCTTAGTCGTCGCTATAGTGCTAGGCGGTTGACTGCCGCGAGCAACGCATTCGCGGATTGCTTCGCCCACCGCATTTCGGTTCGTCTTCAAAGTCCTAGCAGATACTCTACCACGGTTGACGATTTCCCGTACTTCCGGAGCGAGGCTACCCGCCATGGACCTCCAGAAGTACGACGCAAGCGAGCCAGTTTCTAGGTATGTGAGTAGAGGTTGTAAGAGATTGTTCTTTTCAGGTGCGTGTTTTTGCGCCGGGAGAAGCGGGTGCGATGGCGCTTTTGTTGCGTCAAGTATGATTTCAAGAGCGACGATATCTTGGCATTGCTTCGAAACTTTGGTCAAAGTGTCGCTGAGTGTTGGGTATATCGCTAGTGAATGGGCGAGCGAGGCTACGGAACTTTCTAACGCCTTTTGTAGGTATCCTTCCAGTGCTGTTACAAGCAATTGAGGTGTCCACTTGTCGGGTTTCGCGCCGATGGTCGGTGATATCAGATAGAGTGTGACGGCTGCGGATATCGTTCGTGTCTTGGCTTCCTCACTTTGCGCGAACGTAGACGTTCCAGACGCGGAATCGATGACGGAGAACTCGAGTATGATTCGCTTGGAGGTAGCTTTTATAGACTGCTCAATTGGGCCAACCACATATTTCTGTAGACTCCTAATAGCTTCCACCTTCTCTAGCCCCTGCCCTTCTTCGCCGGGGCCTCTCCTTTCTGTAATTTCTCTCAGGGAGAGGATTGTATGCGCGCATCGGACCAGGGCCCTGTGGTCTTCTTTCTTGCTACTGCCAGTGCCGCTAGATATTTCGGCATGCTGAACCTCCAGCTGCCGGCCTAACTGGAGGCATCGGCCAACAGACCTACCAAGCTTCAATGTTTCCCATAGCCTCGAGGCAACGAGACGCACCTCGTCAGCTTCTGCATGTTTTTGTATGACCTCCTTCTCGAGCTGTTTGTAGCTCTCATTCAGACCTTTGACTTGGTTGTCGATCTCGGATATTATCCGTTTACTTGCATCTGTCTGCTCCTTCGTGTGGGTGAGAATGGGGACGGCGGAGCGGGTGGTGAGGAGGTGGATGTGGGAGTCGATCTCTTGCGCATCGAACAGGACTTTGGAAAGTGGTGTTGAGAGATCGAGCGGAGTATCGGTGGGATTGTTGGTGGCAAGAACAAGGGTATTTGCGAAGGCGGATGGTTTGAAATCAGGGTCCAGAAAGGTATCGTAGTCTATATAAGACACCTCTTCCTCTTCATTGACCGACATGGCGAATTATCAGGTGGATAAATCTTAGAACATTAGACAGCCCAGACATGTCTACTAGTACATCAGGTTGCGGGCTTGCCTGCCTGCAAACCCCTGCTATCAACTGCTCAAGCCACATATTGGCGAGAGGTAGATAGCCATAATGACGGGTTGAGTGGCTTGGTAGGCTGTTCTGCATGGGTAGACATGTGGGGCTTTGATCTCCTGTCCACTGAAGCTAGCGGCTCTCATCACCTTGTATGCTGTAAGTAATTTGTAGATAGTATAAAATAAAGTAACAGGAGATGTAAATAATAGTAGAGCGGCTTCATTGCACATTTTTCAATTCTCGTGCGTTTACCCAGAGTTGTTCCGGCCACTTTTAGGAGACGGTAGTACCTCTGTGGTTGGCAGCTAGCTTTCTCATATTATATGCATCGAGTTACTTACTACATGTAGGTACTTTTTCTATCTTCAACGTCTCGACGATTTCGTTCTTGTTAACTAGATCAGTATTTTCAAGTATTAAGACAAAGAAGATTAGTTTAATTCATTGTCATATCATTACAATTCATACCCAAGGTAGATAGTAGTCATATAAATCATAATCCCACGCCCAGACCATCCATACCCATGCCTAGTTAATATCATATACATCATCTCTTTTTAACATATAATATCAAGGCTCTAGATACCGTAGCTTTTGAAAGCGCCGTCCTGTTTGTTGCCGTTATTGTTCCCCGCAGCTCCGCCAACAGACTGTCCAACACCGCCGACAGTGCCGCCGGCCGTTTTCGCAACGCCGCCAACCGTGTTTCCGAGACCTTCAGTTGTCTGTCCGACGGCGCTGCCGACGCCTTGTGTTGTAGAGTTAAGGCCGTTGCCTAAACCCTTTGTTGTGTTGCCTAGGGCGCCCGTGACACCGCCGAGGAGTCCGCCTTGGCCTTTGGCTTGCTCGCCGCCTGTCAGGACGTTGTCGAGACCGCCGGTGAGGCCGCCGAGAAGTCCGCCGTTCTGGTTGTTGTTGGACATTGTTGGAGTTTGTTTGTCTGGCTCTGGTGGTGGGTGTTTGTGAGGTGATGTGATGACTGATTTGATGGTTGGAAGTGTGTAGTTTGTTTCTTTAACCGTTTGTAGATTTGGTTGTTTAGATGAGTCTTGCGGTGTCTGATGAAAGCTAAACATACTCTCTTACCCGAGCAGAGCCTCGACTTATATATTCGACATCCCGCCTCGAAGATCACCGATCTCATCGATCCTCGAGCCACACCTGTGACGTATACGACGATGAGATCATGCCGAAAGCCACAATTTATGCCGAGTGTTTCGTCCTCCTATTACGCCCACTCACGCTACGAAATCCCGTGGTTGTGGCTAGAAACTTGTTCCGGGGCATTTTCCAGGGACCAGGTTCCAACGCCCCTGTCGTTTTCGTCGTCTCTGATTGGACTGAGGCCCACCAAAAACCGTTTATCTACTGGAGTGAGATCAGCATCGGTAGATCTTGCCCCAGTAAAAGCCCACAATACTGCCACTAACGTCATTATTGGGGGAGCACGAACAGTGATCGAATATGGCATTCTAGCTAGCGGCCATAATCAAGTGCGAATTCATCGCAGAATCTCGAGGCTAGCAGAAGTCTGATTACGTGCAATGAGAAACACGGCCCAGTATAAAATGACGTAGATTTAATGGTTTAAGCCACGTCGCGAACATCCTAGGGTTGTTATTGGGGAATTCGTTGGACCCCAGATTCACCTCTTCAGAAGCGAAATACTATCAAGAGACGCGCAATAGCAAAAGCCTACATATTACCTGCCCTAACAGCACCCATAAACGCTCCTAGTTCTGAAATAAACAAATCAATATTCTTTATACAGAGAGTCACGGGATTCTAATTAATCGACCTAAGGTTCTCAAGTTACATGTGTTTTTCATAATAAGCTAGGTAGATATTGGGAGGTTGTCTATTACACCAAACTAGGGGTTGCCAAAAGGTAATAGATCAGCGCCCAAGTTGTTGAGAGTTTGAAAATACGAAGGGAGTATAAGAATGGAAGAAAGATATTTTCAAACCAATATATATTTTGGGTTGTTCTATGCTCCAGGAGGTCAACGCCACGCCCGGGCCCCTGCAGAGGCCCCCTATAAAGGGGCTCTTTTGCCGCGCGTTCGACGCGCGAGGGTTTTTCCTCATCACCGCACTTTTCCACCTCCCACGAAAATGGATGGTGGTCGGAAGTTTTTCAACCTACCCACCGCTCCTTAGTTTTAGTTAGCAGTGGCTAGTTAACGCGCGCTCGGCTTAAGGTCGCTGTTTTCTAGGTCCTAAAAACGGGAGGGCCTATGGGACGGAAGGTTGAAAGAGAAGAATTGGCAAGTCGCGTTGCTTTGGGTTTTTGCTTTTTCTGCTAGTTGGGTGTGTATTTTTAGTTCGGGCAGTTAGCCGAAGTTTGGGTCGAGCGGCCGGCTACGACAGCGCGCCAGCAGGGCTTCAGTTGAAGGTTCACGCTCCCCCCAATATATGCATTCAACTACTCTGCTGCCGTAAGCCTCCTAATGAATAGAAGGAAATTAATTGGTACGAAAGCCCATGGGTCGCCAAGAGCCCTCCGGCTTTGTACCTGGGCGCCCACAGGTTCACCTGTGTCTTGGGTTCTTGGCAGTTGGGCCGGGTTTCAAAGCCTACGCCAAACGATACTAGGCGCTGAGAATTGTTGTTACAAAAAGCTGAGGCCGAGATTCAGCATTAGCACTCGGAAATATCACATCTGAAACAGGGAATGGGGTAGAGGGCATATATGCGGAGAGAGTCAAGGAGCACTTGAAGATGCAGTCTACCATACGCGCGAAATAGCCAAACCCCTTTTAAAATCAGCCACCACAACCTAAATAACTCCTGCATTTAAGCAGACTCGATGGATTGGGGGCTCGGGATATAATTATAGCACCACGCACATAAAACAGTCTTTAGCACCATCTTGTACTTCCAGTGTATTCATAAATCTCTTCACTCTAGCTTTAGTCACCAGCTTATATGACCAACTTCTCTCCACATCTCAGAGTGCTTCAATCCTTACCTATCCGAGAACGAAATGCAAATAACGAACCCAAATCTAGGACCTCTTACCACAGCCTATTCTCAAAGTGGTACGGATTGTCATTCTATATACGTTACCAATGATGGCGCGCTAGTAATGGGACCAAACCTCAGCAATATAGCCTCATGCCAGCCTTCCGGCTTCATCCCTTACGACGGTTATTATTTTTCGCCAGGAATATGCCCATCCGATCAGACCTATGCCTGTTTCGCTTTACTTGGCGATGAATCTACGGCTGCTACATGTTGTCCAACGTAAGTGATTCTCCCAACTATTTACGTTCCGAGGGACTTTAGTATTAATTTGAGAGATAATAGCGGATATGAGTGCCGTCTTGGACGGCCTGCAACGGAACCTGCAGCTTGCCAATCCAAGCTCCTCTCCGACAGAGCGTTCTCCGTCAGCGAGTATGTATCGACAAACGGGAGCACCCGATCTAGGTTTACCACAGTCTTTTACGATGCAGGAAACTGGGTGTTTGCGAGGGGCGCTGTTTTGTGGCGCGCAAATACTGATCCTTTGTGGGCTACTAATACCGATTCCACAATGCTAAGCACAAGCACTCAGAATAATAACAGTCCAACATCAGTTGGATCCGGGACCAGCCGAACCGATAGCGACCCCGCTACAGACCCCCGTAGTACCGATAACTACACTGGCATAACCACAGAGGCTAGAGTTGCCATCGGAGTTGGTATATCGTTCGGCGTATTATTGATTGCTGGGGCCATTATAACTGCCTTTTGTATTGGTAAGCGGAAAAGACGGTCGATGCACGAGCCTACCAATCAAAATTATTCACATGACAAGCGGGAACGTGGCGCCCAGTCGTCCTGGTGGAAGATGGTTCGGTACAAGGGCGTCGTACGAGCGGAGTTGGAAGAGCAGAGAAGACATATGGAATTGTATGAGCGACGTTCGCCTGTAGAAATAATGACCCAGTAGGCGATATCATTAACAATGATATAAAGGGATCTACTTTTATTATGTATATTCCTTTTGGCATGGTATTATGAGTTATAACACTACTTAGCACTCAAACCACAGGCGTTACAGGATGTGTCTTCGCCCTCTGTAAGATTGTATGGCATAAAAGCTCATCAAGACCAGGCAACTCTAATTAACTTCTTTAAGTGGACGTGATATTCGTTGCTCAAAACCTCCTGCCGGGTAACCCTTTTGAAACACCAAGGATAAAATCGCCAAGCACTCTGTCTTATAGTCGCTTCCGCTACCACTCCTCAATAATAGCAGTACGAGTAATCCATACTCCGCGATTCGCTTCTTACCATGCGGCTCGTGAATACAGGAGATTGATGTATAGTGCTCTGGAACCGAGAACTTGAGCTTATACAGTTTACTATTGGTGATTCCGCTTTTCATGAAGCACAAAGCAATCGTACCTACAAATACCACTCCGACCCCGTAAACTAACCAAGCAGCTTGAACCTAGACACCATATAAGTGATAACTCTCTTTCGCGTAATTCGAGACATGTATTCAACAACGATGTTGTACTTGGCTCCCAAAGCCTTATCAGAATACATTAATTGTAGACAATATCACGCTAGTGCAGCCCTAGATGTACCTCTGGGGTCACCAGCCCATGCCCCTATCGGTGCTTCATTAAACAGGATGCATGTTAATAACCGGTTTCCGCTGATGGGCTTGCCCAACTTCCTTGGCATAAGTGTTGTAAGATCCTGTGATTAGTTACTCTATGCATTTATTCATGATTTATCATAGGATACAACATTACGAGTCCTTAGCCGTAGAAAAGGTATCCACGTAGCTCGTAGGAGCGCGTTCTGGATTCCAGGCAACTACTTAACATTTATGGGCCACTAGTGTACATGACGAGACCCTCAGCTGATCGTCTCAATAGCCTACTCGGCTACCTAGCCTGCATATAGCAAGCTTTACACCCTAGCACTTCATAATTGATATTGACAAGTTGCTCATGATCCGATATTTTTTACACTTCGTATAACTTTTACCATTCTAGAGGGTACGGTTGATCAAGTAGAGCTCAACGAAAGTTGCATAGTTCGCTGCCGGGCTCAATTCTCTAAGAATTTAAACTATACTAATTCCTTTACAATACACGCCTTATAACTATTCGTGACTCATTCTTACTAGCCCTTCAGCCCGACTTCACAATTAAGGTTCCAGATTGGAGGCCGGCAGTGCGCGAGTCTTCCGACGCTTACCGGGGTGAGAATGGAGGTGGCCTAATGGGTCTTACATCAATATCTCTTTATGTAAGATATCTACCGAATAATAGTCTTCTGATAAATTCGAAACCTACTATACTGGGGAATGTGAGTCTGACATTGAAATATGGGAGCCACGTTTAAATTGATTGTATGTCTATTATTTATCTATGATAACCACAGGAGAGTATTTATTACTTCTTAAGAACATGAATTTCGTACTTCGAGCACATCATGGATAAATTGTAATAAGAGGACTGTTAAGCTAACACCGTAAAGACTCAAGGACTCATCTTGTTACTTACTATGCTTACCTTTCCGTTACTAGATCCTCGTATACAACGAGCCAATAAAAATGACTGTAAGATGCTTACACCCCTAGTGTGGATAAGCAGCGCTGCTTATTGTCAGAGGCTGGTGGTGGACTTAGGAAGCTTGAACATAGCTCTAGGGGATTTCTAACCCTAGTGTCATTATACGTTGATTTATAGTATCCGTAGATCGTCATTTCGTAGTATAAATCAGTGTCTATTGACCCTACAAACTCCCAAGTCCATCAGATAACTCTGATTCATTACGCACGTACCCGACACTCTTCAAACTAAAGAATATATTATTCCCAGAGAAGCTGCTTCGACTCTTAGCCTTTCACAATGATTGCTTTCAACGCTACCCTAATCTATATAGCAGGTCTCATTGCTAGCGTGTTTGCTAGTCCTCTTGAGGCATTGGCTGCCCGCGTAGAAGGACAGGCCCTGGCGAAGCGAGCTGAAGGTATTCACTTAGTCAATTGCCGAACCTACTCCATGATCCTAGTATGATACTATTTCTACATACACATCAACCTATCCTAAGACTAACCTGGCGTGCAGTATTGTCCCAATGATAGCGACTGCAATCACTTTCCGTCCGATGCCAATAAGTGTATCCCCACCACCGGAACCCAGACCTGGGAAATCCCAAACGGGCTGTGTGCTTTCAATACCGGAGAAAGTTTCCATTGGAATATTAGGGGCGACGCTCAAATGCAGCAGGACTATTCTGTGGTCGGGTATGAGGTTAAAAATCCACCTTCTGAGATAATGACTAATGTGAACTAGGAGCGGTAACAACAATGAGCGTAGCTTCCTAATTCGAAAGGATGACAAGCATATCATGTTCACAGACCCTAACAATGGCAAAGCATGTTCCAGCATCTACTACTGTCTCTAAGCGTGAAGCTGAGTTGCAAGCTGTATTTCAACATTAAGCTAATTCAACATTCTCACGGAGGTGTGGAGTCGAATAGATCATATAGGAAGTGACCAGTGCACTCTCCAGTGAGATCAACTCTAGTAGTATTCAGATGATCCTGTAGAATATTGTATAGTACAAAAGAAAGGTTGAAATAAGACTATTTATATACGTAGATCTCTTGGGAGGTTAGTCACCTGATCTCACTGACCACTGGGTCCATATAGACCCACTTATACGTGACAAACATGGCTTCATGTGTGGAAACTTTAGTTACACGTTCACCATGTTAAGTTTTCAACTCTTAATAATTCTGGGGCGTTGTTTACGGGTACCCGGCCACTGTCTAAGGAAGACTCGCTGCAGATAATTACTCTACGATGTAGAGGACCGAGAAATCTTTCCCCTTAAAAAGCTTATTAGCTTTAGCACGAACTTTGGAATAACTACTATAGCTATTCATTTAATACAATTCTCCTCTCATTATGAATAGGTGCTACTTTATTTATAGTAATAAATGTTTAACAGGGGATTAATGCTGTTTGCGCTCTTGTTGAAGTTATGTCGGGGAAACCTCAGTTCGATCTTGTTGCCCAAGACATGAGCCCTTCATCCTCCCGCCGTCAACGGAAGCCAGCTTCCGAACAAGACTGCAACTGCCTCTCTCCATCTACGGTCGAGAACACTGCCCGTATGTTATATTCCTGCCGCAAGCCGAGTAAATTACAGCTAGCGCCTTGTGCAGTCCGTAAGGATCTTATTTAATCAATATATAAACTCCTAGTCTTCGTACAGAATTTGTAGTAAGACAGGGCGGGTGATCTAACCAGGGGGTCAGGTTGATTACATAAGGAGGATCTAGCTAAAAAATTCGTTGATTTCCTGTATAAATAGCCTAGCCCCTAGCCTTAATTTCAGCTAAAAATTTAGCACTTACAAATAATATATACTTTTTTTTTTCTGCTTTTTTTAACTTTTTTTTTTATATATAAAATTTTTAAATAGCTAAAAAAATAGTTTAAGCTAAGCTTTTAAAATATGCTTAAAACTAATATTTTAAATTATTTTATTAATATTTTTAGTAAAACTTTTATTATATTGTTAAATGTTTTTTAAAATAGTTATTTAAATAAATTTTTTTAATAAAGTTAATTTAAAATTAAAAATATTTTAGCTAACTAAACTATAAAAACTAATTATAACTTTTATAATTAATTATAATAATATAAAACTATAAAAGTAAAACTATTATAAAAAAAATATTAAATTAAATATTTTTTTATAAAATTAAAAATATTATTATAAAAAAGCTATAAATAAATATTAAAACTAATATTTTTAAAAAAAAAACAATAAAAAAAAATAAAAATATAAAAAAAGTTTTATAAAAATATAAAAATATTAATAAAATATAAACTTTAAAATTACTTTTAACTTTATTTTTTTATTTAATAATAATTTATAATATATAATAATATAAAGTTTAAACTAATATAAGCTTTATAGCTATATTTTAAATTATTTTAAATATTAAATTAATAACTTTTTTATTAAAATAATAATTTTAAAATAATACTTATAAAAGTTAGTTAATATTTAATATTTAGCTTTTTAAGTTAAAATTAAGTTATATTATTTTAAAATTAAAATTTTAATAGCTTATTTAAAGTTATATAATAAAATATTAATATAAATTTTTATAGCACTATTAAGTTAATAAATGTTTATTAAAAATATTAAAAAGTTTTAAAAAAAAATAAAACTAACGTTAATATTTTTAAACTTTAAAACTTAGTTTTAAAATTAAATAACTTTTATAATAAAAAATAAGTTAAATACTAAAATAAATATAAGCTTACTATATATATAAATTTATTATTAGCTTTTTTTATACTATTTAAAAAAAAAAATTAAAAAATTAAAAAGCTAAAAAATAGCTATAATAAAAATATAAAATATTTTTTAAAATAAAAAATATAAAAAAAAACAAATAAAAAAAAAACTAGATTATTAATTATTAATATTTTTATATAAATATATTAAATAGTATTTATTGTTTATTTTTTTTTGTTTTTTTTTTTAAAATTAATAAATTTTTTAATTTTATTTTTAAATTTTAAGCATTTTATAAAAACTATTTTATTATAAGCTTTAAATTTTTAAATATAAACTTAAAGTTTTTATTATAGTTTAATTTAGCTAAAAATAATATTATTATAGCTAATATAATAATTATTTTTATTATTATAGCTAGCATTTTAATTGCTTTTATTACTATAGCTAATATTTTAACCGTTTTTAGCAAAAAAAAAAAAAAAAAAAAAAGTTTTTAAAGTGCTTTATAATATTATGCTTTTAAAATTATTAAATTTTAGTTTTATTATTATTTTAAACTTTTTTAATTTAAATAATATTTTTTATTTTTTGTTTAATAGCATTAAAATTAATAATTAGCTTAAAAGCTTTAAGCTATTATTTATTAGCTAAAAAATATTTTTAAATTTTTTAGTTAGCTAATTGTTTATTTATATTTAAATAAAACAAATTATAAAAATTATTTATATAGCTATTTAAAAAATATATAATTAAAATATTATAAAAGCTATATTAATAGCTTAGTTTAATTATAATAACTTTAAATTTTAATATTTTTTTTAGGCTTTTTTAAAAAAATATAAAAATAATCTAAAAATAAAAAATATTTTTAGTTTAAAGCTATATATAACAAAATATAAAATAATTATTAATAATATTAAAGCTTTAAAAAAATCTACCTAAATAAATAAATAAACTATAATTAAATAGCTAAGCTAAAAGCTTAGCACGCAAGCAAAAAAGTAAACAACAACCTTTCTGTACAAAAAAAAAGCAAGCTATATAAGCTATATATAGCGCAGCTTTTTTTATATAACCGATTATTAACAACTATATACTAGCAGTTATAAATAGCTGCTAATAAGCAATTAGTATAGCCGCTTAGCAATATATACAGCTGCTAACAATTAATATAACTATGTTTGGCTACTTTACTATTTTATTAATTGCTTTGCTAAATATAATACTATTGCAAACAGGCCGCTAATGCAAAAATACAAGCTGCAAATAGCTAATATAAATTAACGCATTATTTAATATATAAAGCATAAAAAAAACCTTTTAACTATTTATTTTTTATATAGAGCGCTATAATAAAGCAATTAGCACTTATTATTTTTTTTAAAAAACTTAAAAAAGGCTTAGTTTAAATAGTTTTTACTATATATAGCTTGTAAATATACTACTAGAGCTTTTTATAATATAGTTTTTTTTTTACGTACTGCTTTAGGCAGCAATAAACTTAAAGTTTAACTATTAAAACTTTAAAAAAAATATTTAATAAAAGCATATTTATTATAAAGCTATTAAAAAATATTTTTAATAATATTTTATATTAAATTTTTGTTTTTTATTTAATATTTTATAATATTTTATATAAATAAAAATATATTAATATTTATAAATATTTAAATTTATAAGCTATATTTAAAGCAAAAATTAAAGTATATAATATTAAAAACTTTAAAGCAAAAAATATATAAGCTAAAAAAAAAAAAAAAAATATAATTAATTATTTTTTTTATATAATATTTAAAACAAACAAATTAAGTTTATAAAACTATTTGCTAATATTTAATTTTATTAAACTAATATTAAAAATAAAAAATTTATAGCTATTTTTTAAAAATAACTATTATTTTTTATTATAAATAATAATTTAAAATAAATTATTTAAAAAATTAAAAAACTTAAAATTAAATTATAATAAACTAATATAATTATTAAAAAAAAAAAAAAAATAAAAAATAAATTTTAGCTTTTATTATTTATTATTTTATTAAAATAATATTATTAAAATTTTTTTTAAATATATTAAATATATTTTTATATATATTTTATATATTTAAATTAATAGTTTTTTTAATAATTTAACTTTATAATAAACATATATTTAATATTATAAAATAAATATATATTATAAAATAAATATAAATTATAAAACAAATATAAATTTAGCTAAAATTATAAAAAAAACTAAAAATATAAAAAAAATATATTAAATATTTAATGTTATATTTATAAAAAAAACAGTTATTTTTTAAATAAATGTTTTATTATAATAAAAATAAACAAAAAACAAATTTTATATTTTAATAATTGTTAGTAATATTTAAATAGCAAATAGTTAAAATTAGCTTTTTAATATTTTAAAATTTTTGCAAACATTATTTTTTAAACAAAAAAAAATAATAAAAAGTTTATTTTTATAGTTTTAAAATAAATCTATAATTATTATTTTATTAGCAATTTTAATTTTTAATATAAAGTATATTATAAGCTAAAAAAAAAAAAAATAGTGCTAAAAAACTTTAAAATTATAAAACTTTACAAAAATTAAAAAAATAAAGTTATAATACTTAAAAAAAAAACCTAAAAACTAAATTAATATAATGTTTATATAATAAAAATAATAAATAAAATGTTTATTTTTTAATTAACAATATAAACTAATATAATTAAAATTATATTAGCTAATAAAATCGATTTTATTATAAAAAAAAAATAGTTTTATAAAAAATAACTATTTATTTAATTTTAAATAAAAAACTTAAATAAGCAAAAATAAAAAAAAATAAATTATTAGTTAAATATTTAATAAAAATAATTTTTATAGCTATATTTTTACTATAAACTATATTTTTAAAAAGCTATTAAAAGCTATTAAATTTAAAAAAATTATAAAATATAACTTTAATAATATTATTTATATTTTTATTAAGTAAAATATATTTTTTATAATAGTAAAAAAAATTATAAAAAATGCTAATTAGCTTAATAATATTATTATAATACTTATTTTTATTATTTTTAAATTATATATTATAAATAAAAAAGTTTAAATAAAAAAAATAAATAATATACTTAATAAAAAAATAAATATAACTATTAAAAAAATAATTATAAAAGTTTTTAAATTTGCAAAAGTTTTAATATTATAAATTAATAAAATATTTTTAAATTTTAAAAATAAAAGCTTAAAAATAATTTAAATATTATTTAGTAATATTTTATACTTTATAAAACTTTAAAAAAAAACTTTTAATATTACTATTATTTTTTTAGCTATTTTTAAACCTATTTAATAAATTTTTTATAAAACTTATATTAAAAATATTAAAAATTATAAAAACTAAATTAGTATTATTTTTAAAAATTTGTTTTAAAAAAATTATAAAGCTAAAGTTATAAATTTTATTATATTTATTATTATAATATATTAAAATATAATAAAAAATTAAGCTATTAAAAATAAAAAATTATTATATATTATATTTATTTTATTAGCTATTATAAAGTAAATAAAAAACTATATTTAATTATATTTTAAGCTTATATTATGGTTAGATTATTTTAGCGAGATAAAGCTTACAGTTAGGGTACTTTTTGTATATTAATCGTAGGATAAAAGAGAAAAGCTACGCTAAGTATAACGGTCTAAAATATTTAGGTGTAGGCTACAGTAGGTAGGTTTTTTGTAGGTCCTTTGGCTTTTGGCCCTATGGCGGTTCTAGCTTTAAAGTGGCTGATATAGTACACCTATAAAGCAAAAGGACCAAGAACTAAAAAATCAATCGAATATATTCTTAAAAAATTACTAGCTAAGTTTAAAGCTTTATAAACAGAATAAGTTAAAATATATATATATATGCATACCTAAGTGTATTACTTTATAATAGCTGCCCTTTTTATAAAAAAATAACGTTCTGTTTTTTCTTTATATTTGTTTATATTTGTTTGCTTTTGTATAGTTTAAAATATTACAAACTAAAAGTTTAAATATTATAATAGCAATTAAAATTATATAATATATTTTTGCAAATATATTTATAATAGCAATTTAATATTTGTTTTTTTTTTTACAGTAGCAATTATATATTATATTTTTGTTAATATTTATATTTAGCCGTTGTTTGTTATTAGCAATCGTTTATAGTTAGCAATCTTGTTAAATTTGCCGTTTTATTTTTATTACTGTTTTATTTTCGTTATTATTTTATTTTTATATTATTTTTTTTTTTACTAACAAAAGCATTTATTTTTTTTATTTTGTTTTATTAAAAACTAAATTTCGTTTTATAGTTAGCTTATTAGTTTAATAAATTTATTAACTTA
The DNA here is from genome assembly GCA_022432375.1 of Nemania sp. FL0031. Lineage (NCBI taxonomy): Eukaryota > Fungi > Ascomycota > Sordariomycetes > Xylariales > Xylariaceae > Nemania > Nemania sp. FL0031. The sequence goes on along the minus strand of JAJKKK010000064.1, from coordinate 228,892 downwards.
TTTTTAAAAAGCAGTTATATTTAATTAAACAGCAGTTATTTTTAAATTTAGTTTAATAAAATTATATTTATTTTAATTAAAATATAATTATAATAAATTAATATTATGTTTATTAATATAATAATTAGTTGTTTATATTAATTTAGTATAATTTTTAAATTACTATTTAATATTTTAAATATTTTTTGCTTTAAACTATTTTATAATTTATTATTTTATTTAAACAATTTGCTGTTTAATATTTTAAACGTTTTTTACTTTAAACTATTTTATAATATATTATTTTATTTAAATATATTAACTTAATTTAAACAAATTTTTGTTTGTTTTAAAATATATATATATAGTTATATTTTAAAATAAAAAAACTAAAAAACTTAAATTATAAATAAATAAAAATAAGTTTAAATTTATAAAAATTTGCAGGTTTTAAGTTTAATTATTATTTGTTAATTTATTACAAACTATAATTTGCTTGCTTTTGTTTAGTTTATTTACTTGTTTATTTTTGTATTAAAATATTAATATATAAATAGCTAAAATAAAAATAGTTAACTATTAAAATTATAAAATTGTTTTATTATATTTAGCATTTAGTTTAATAGCATATATTTTTTACTATTATAAAATATTAACTTTAAATAAATCTTTAAATAACTAGTTATATATTATTTTGTTAATAAGTTTAGCTAGTATATTTAAAAATATTTTATATTTTACAGTTATATTTTTAAAAATTTATACTGCTTTAAAAATTTTTTTTTTAATAAAAAATATATAATTTATAGTTATATTAAATTGTTATTAACTATTTTTTATATTTTAAATAGCCTATAAAAAAAAGTTTTTTATAGTTATTTATGCTTTAAAATTAAATAGTTTATTAAAAAGCTAACTAGTAATTAAATATATTATAACTTTAGTTATATTTATTTAAAGTTATAATAAAATTTTTTTAATAAAATACTTTTAAAACTAATAAAATAAATTTATTTTATTTTTTAGTTTAGTTTTATTAAATTTTAGCTAATTAAAATTGTATAAAGTATATGCTTTTTTTTTACGTTTATTTATATTAATAAACTTTTATTTAAACAGAAATATATACTGCAGTTTATACTTTTTAGTATTTTTAATTAGTTTATTATTTTTTTTTTATTAACTTAAATTAATACGTTATAAGCAAACATATATAAAAATGCAGCATTATTTGCTATAGTTTAAAATATTAAAATAAAAAATATTATATAAATAAGCTAAGCTAATAAAATATGCTATATAAATAAAATAAACTAATAAAATATTTATTTTAAATAAGCTTTTATAATAAAATAATATAAGCTTTAAAAAAAAATAAGCTTTTTATAATAAAATAATAAAAGTTTTATAATATAGCTAAAAAATAATACAATTGTTTATATATAATTATTAAAAAGTTAATAATATAATTATATATATAAATATAATTAAATAAATTGTTGTTTTGTTATTTTTGTTTTTTTATTATAGCAAATATAAAATATTAATAAATACAAAAAAAAAAATATATATTTTTTAAAATAGTACGTTTTATTATATTTATTATTTATTAAAAATTACTATTTTAATATTAAATTTTAGTATAATTTTAATTACTTTTTAGTTAGATTTATTTATATTTTAAAAAGCTAAACTATTTTTTTTAATGTTTGCTAGCTTTATTTTAAGTTTATTTTTTGTTATTTAGTATAATTAATTATATTTATAAACTATTTTTTTTATATTTTATATTAAAATTTTTTAAAAATATTATTAATTATAAACAAGTAAATATTTTTTCTATTAAATAAAATATTCTAAATATAGTTTTCTAAATTATTAAAAAACATATTAGCTTATTAGTTTTTTAATTTTATAAAACTTTTATTTTTTATTATTTTTATTTATAAATATTTGCTTAAGTTTTGGTTTTTTTTTAATATAAAGGTTTTTACTTTTTAATATAAAGTATAATTAAGCTATAAATATTGTTTTATAAACTTTTTAATGCTTTAAAAAGTTTAATTTATAAGCTAGTTGTTTTATTTTTTTAATTACTATTAATAGTTTAACTTTTTGTTAAAACTATTTTTTAAACAGCTGTTTTAGTAAATAATATTTTTTATAAAACTAAAAATACATTTTATTTTTAACATTAAATTTAATTAGTTAATATTTAATATTATAGCAAATTTTTATATTTGCTACTATAAAATTAATTGCTACTTAAGCTTTTTTTTAGTATATTTTTTTTACTATTTTATAGTTAATTATATTTTTTAGTACGTTTAATATTAATAATAGTATAGCTAGTTTAAACCTAAAAACTATTTTATTTAAAGTTTATTTTAATATATTTTAGCATAAATTATTTAAAGTATATTAAAGCAGTATAATAATAAAAATCTAAAAAATATTTAAATTGCTATAATAAAAACAAATAGCTACTTTAACATTTTAGTTTTTTTTTTTTAATTGTTTGTTTGTTTAAAAATAATATGCTGCTAAGTATTTAAATTTTATTTCTATTTATAAAAATAAAATTATTTAAAATTTTAAAAAAAATTTACTATTTTTATTTGTTATAATAATATATAATATGCTTTAGTTATTTAGCATAAGTATTTTTGCTACAATTTTTGCTTAATATACTATTATATACTTTATATTGCTTAAAATAAAAATTGTTTTTTTGCTATATTTGCAAGTTATTATTAACAAACAATTATATATATTAAATCTAAAAATTTGCAAAAAAAACGGCTAGCATTTTAATAATAAAGTTTATTATTATTATATAATATAAAATTAGCTTAATTAAAATAGGTTATAAGTTTTTTAATAGTTTATTAGTATTTTATTAGTTAATAAAACATTTAAAACAATAATCTAAATACTTTTAAATCTATTTAAACAAATTTTTTATAGTATATTTTTTTAATTTTTAAATTATTTTATTTAAGCTAAAATAATGCTTATTATTATATATAGCTTATAAAACTTTTTAAACATAACTTTTTAAAATAACAAGTTTTTTATGCTTTAAAAATAATATATAGTATAGCAAACTATTTTTATTAAGTTTAAATTTAAAACTTTTAAATTTATATAAAATTTTTATTATTTTTTAAAGCTTTTTGTTTTTTAAATATTTAGCTATTAGTTAGTTCTAAAACTTAACGTTTACTTAAATAATACTTAAAATATAAGCAAAATTATTAGCAATATTATTTAGTTTTAATTTTATTATATTATTAGCTTTTATTTTGTTTGCTAAGTTTAGTTTAATTAAAAGTTTAAATAAAACATTTAAAATAAAATTAACCTGTTTTAAAATATATTAAATATTTAAATTATACTAGTTAAAATATACTAATATATTTATAAGCTTAAAGTTTATTTTAATAATATTTTAAATAATTAAATTTTTTTGCTAAATTATGCTACAAATAGCCTTATAATCTATAAAAACTATTATTGTTTTATAACAAAATTATAATTAAAATTTTATTTGTTTGCATATTTAAACTAAACAAAAAACTTTAAGTTTAATTGTTTAATATTTTGTTTTTTATTTTATAAAAATTTTGCTTAAAAACATAACAAATTAAACTTAGTTAATAAGTATAATATAATTGTTCTATTTAATATTTAAATAAAAAATTATACTATTATAGCTTTGCTTTATAAACGCATTAATTTTAAAAAAAGTTTACTTTTTATAATTTTAATAAACTAAATAAAATTTTTATATAAAATAGTTTTAAAAAATAGCAAAACTGTTTAGTTTTTTTTTTATTAGCATAAATAATTTTTTAAAAGTTTATTTTTTTTTAGCGGCTATATTATTTTTAAAAAGTTTATTTTTTATACATTTTTTATTTAGCATGTTTATTTTTTAGGTTTATAAAAAATAAACTTTTTGTTAAAACTAAAAAATATACTTTTTTAACTAAATAACTATTTTAATATATATTTTTAAGTTTTTAAATATTTTTAAAAACTATATTTTATATATTATATTTAGTTTGTTTATTATAATATATATATTTTTTTTATTTATATATAAACTAAGCAAATTAACTAACAAATATTTACAAAAAAATTTAGTTAAAAATAAAATAAAACTAATATTTTAAAAGCATTAAAAAACTTATTCTAAATAAAACAAGTATTTTTTTTCTAAATTGCTAAAAATAACAATATTATTTATATATATATAACAAAAATAAAACAAGTTTTTAAGTTGTAAATTTATAAATTGTTATATAAAAGCTAAACTATTTTTAAATTTTATAAAAGCTATATTTAATACTTTTAGTTCTTTAAAAAATATAATAACTATTTTGTTTTTATGTTTAAAATAAACAAGCAATTAATAAAAAAACGCTATTATGTTAAATACTATAAAAATAGCTTTACTTTAAATATCTGCAATAATATTTTTTTATATTAGCATAAAATATATATCTAAAATAATAATTACATTAAAAGTATATAAGTTTATAACTATATGTTTTTTTTTAATACTTTTAACTACTTGCTATATAACAAAAACAAAGCAGCTAAAAAAAGTAGGTTTTTTTATTTAATTTATTTTACTTTTTTTATATAAAAAATTAAAAATATTATTTAACAATTGTTTATTTTCTATTTTTAATTTATATAGTTTAGTTTAAACTTTTTAATTTTGCTATTTTTATATAAAATTAATTTTTATTTTTTTGTTTTTTAAAAGCTTAATAATACTTTTTAATATTCAAACGTTAAACTTTTTTAATATTTTAACTTTTTTTGCTATATAAAATAAGTTTTTGTTTAATATATAAACTTTATGTTTAATTTTAACAAATAAAACTTTTTTTAGTTAACAAAGCTTAATATTTATTATTAAGTTCTAAAATAATTTTAAAATATTTGTTGTTATATTACTCTATTTATATAAATATTTAAAATTTAGTTTAATATAAATAATAAAGTTATTTATAATATTGTTTGTTATTTTAAATTTATTTCTAAAGTACGCTTTATTATTATTGCAAACTTTTAATCAATTTATTTTCTAACATTTGTTAATATTTAAGTTTGTAATTATTTTAATCTTTTAATTTTATTAAAAATAAATAAGTTTATTTATTGTATTTTTATAAATAACCTGTTTAGCAATATTAGCATCTAGTATAGCGTTCAAAGGGCCTTGTTTAAACGCTATAAATACATAGGCTTATATTAGTTTATTAACTGTCCACTTAGGCAGATCTATATAAAATATTAGCACTATTAGCACAGAATATGCCGGAACAATATAGTGCTTGAAAATAATTTAGCTGTCCCACCGGTAAGGTTTAGGTTGGGGGTAAAGTTAACTATATTTCTAAGTGTAATAGCTGCAGAATAATTTTTTCTAATGCTTTTGCTGTGTTAAAAAAAAGAGCAAAACTGTTGTTTAACAACTTAAATAATAAATTAAATAAAAATAAACAGGTTATTAGTCGACGTTTAAATTTTACGTATTTTAGTAAGCTAATATCCTAGTTTTCTTAGTTTAAAATAAACTTAAGGTTAAAAATACGCTTGTAGTGTTTTTAACCAAGTAAATAACTTAGCAATTTTTAAAAGTTTACAAACTATAAGTTTAGTAAAAATTAAAAATTTAGGACAGATATAAAAAAAAATTTTAGTACAGGCGTAAAATTTAATATAAGCTAAAAAAAATTTAAAATAAAAAAATCTAAAATAAAAAGATTTAAAATAAAAAAATCTAAAATAAAAAAATCTAAAATAGGAAAATTTAAAGTAAAAAAATTTAAAATAAGTACAGTTTAAAAATTTAGCACAAGCTAAAAATTAAAAAAAATATAAAAGTATTTAGTAATTTAAGCTAAGGTTTATTAAAAAAACTATTAGTTAATTTGTTATTTAGCTAAATATAAAAAAGGTTATAAAAATAACTATATAGTATATTTATAGTTTTTAAGCAAAAAAAATAAAAAAAACTTTAGCTAAAATAAAAAAGCTTTAGTAAAAATTTATTTAATTATGTTTAATATATTTAGTAAAATTTGCGTTTATAAAATTGTTAAGTTATTAAAGTTAGTTATAAACTTAAAAATCTACAAATATTGCTAAAGTATATTAAAATTTATTTTTATATAACTTAATATTAAGTTATAATTGGTTTATTTAGATTTGTTAGTTTTATTATAACGTATTAAATTATATAATAACAATTATACTTTGCAAAATTTAAAAATAAAAACTTTAATATAGTAAAACTATAGTTTATATAACTAAATATTTTGTTGGGTTAAAAAAAAAGTTTATGCAGATATAAAAAAGTATTACTTTTTATATATAAAAAACAGATTAAAAAAAAAAAAAGTTAAAATAGGCAAAAAGTAAAGTTAAAAAAAAATAAAGATTTAATGCTCGCAATTTAAATTTAAATAAAGTAGTAAATCTAATATCAAAAAAAGTTTTTAAAAAATAATGCTAAATTTAGCTCCAAATAAAAGTATTTAACAGTTTGCTAATAGTTATAATAGTTAGAAGCATACAATTTGCTAGCTACTAAGTAATATAGTATACCTATAAAGCAAAAAAACTAAAAACTAAAAAATTAATTAAATATATTCTTAAAAAATTATTAGCTAAATTTAAAGCTTTATAAACAAAATAGGTTAAAGTATGTATACGTACGTGTACTTAGGTGTGTCACTTCATAACAGTGGCATAAAAACTACCTAGCTATAATTACCCCCCTTGTAAAAAAAAATAGGGTTTTATTTTTAAGATTTGCTATTTTTAAAATTTAAACTAATTAAACCTACGTTTTAGTAAAAAAAAGGATTACTTTAGGTTTTTATTTTAAAGCTACTATTCTATAGGCTTTTAATTTATAAAAAAGCTTAAAGTTTTTTTATAAGTTATTATTAAGTAACTTTTATAATACTAGCTATAATTACGCTAAAATTTAAATTTTTTTTTTTTAATTATTATAATACTTTTTTGAAATTTTTTAGCGCGTTATTATTAAAATATGCTTTTTTAAACTTATTTTTTTTTGCTGCTTTTAGCTATTATTTAAGTTGTTTTAGCAGTTCTATAAAATTAAAGTTATTATTATAAAATGTTTTTAGTAGCTTAAGTAAATTTTTAAAATTGCTAGCTAGATATTATTAGCTATTAAAATTTTAGCTTTTTTAGTTAACTTAATATTATAAAATTTTTTTGTAATAAAGTTTAAAAGTTTATATTTATTTAACTTTTTACTTTTGTTTGCTATTGTTTAAAAAAATAATTTTTTTTTTTAGCTTGCTAGCTTTTTGTTTTAGCAATAAGTTATTTAAGTATTTTTGCAGTTAGTTTATATAGTATAAGTTAATTAACTTTTATTTGTTAAAAACTTTTAATTAAAAAATAATTAAACCGGTTTGTTTTAAAATTTTAAAGTATTATTATATAAATAAATAATTTAGTTTGTTAAAAAGTTTATTTGTAATTTAAAACTGTTATTTTTTTATAATAAATATATAATTGCTTATTTTAAAATTAAAATTACGCTAATAATAATTTTTTTGTTAGATTAATTAGTTTTAAGTATTTTTTAGTATTATTTTAGCTATTTTTATATATTGTTTAATAGTTTTTGCTTTTTGTTAAGCTTTTTTTCGGGTTAACTGTTTTTATAAAAAAAAGTTTTTAAATGCTTTTGTTTTGCTTATTTAATTTTAATAATTAAGTATAAAAAAACTAAATAATACTTTATAAAGTTATAAACCTATAAACTTATATAAAAAAAATAAAATAGCAAAATTTATTGCTAGCAATATATTAGCCTAATTATTTTAGTAGTAGTTATAATATAGTTGTAATTTTTAATTTAAATATTTAATTGCTATTTTAGTTTGCTTTGCTAATTTATAATAATTTAACAAAAACAAAGTTTATTTAATGCTTAAAATTTTAGCTAACTTATTAGTAAAAAAAAAAATAAATTAAAGTTTTTTATTTAAGCTAATTTATTTTAATAGTTTAAAAATTCTAAAAAGTTTTTTATAGTATAATTTTATAGCTTTTTTTGCTATAACTTTTTTATTATAAAGTATTAACTAAAATAATTTATTAAATCGGTTTACTATAATAAATATATTTTTTTTTTTTTTTTATTAATTGCTATTTTTTTAAAATTGATAACTATATATTAAAATAAGCGCAATAAAATAAAAATTGGTTGTAGCAATTTAAAAGTTTTATTTTAAAGTATTTTTGCTAGTTAATATTTAAAATAATTAGTAATATATTTATTATAATTAGTAGTAAGTTTTAGCTATTAGTACTATAATAAAACTAACTTTTTTGTTTTATTTTAACTAAAGTATACTAAAGTAATATAGCTATAAATTTTTTTTAAAAGTTTAGTTAAAAAATAATTAACTTATAATATAATTAACTTTTTTTTATAAATTATTAGCTTTTTGTTTATAGCTTAATTTTTTGTTTAGCTAAAGTTAGCTTTTGTTTAATAGATTTTTAAGTTAAAAAATTTCTAATTTTGCTTTAAAATTTTGTTTATTAGCAATACTATTAGTAATAATATATTAATATTAATATTAAAAACAAAATAAAATATTTTAGCAATTAAGCTTATTTTTTTAAGCTTTTTTTGTTTATTTACAAGTTAAAATAATATTATATATTTTTAGTGTTTAATTTTGCTTTTTTATAATTTTAACTTATTTTATTTTTGCAATAAAATATTAGCTATTATATTTTTAGATTTAGGTTTGTATATAATAAAAAAATTATATTATGCTAATAAATTTACTTAATTTGTTTAGCGCAAATTAAATTGTTATTTTATGCTAAAAAATTCTAAAGCTTAATAGTTTGTAATAATTAAAAACAAATGTTTTTTTTAGTTTTTAATTAGTTTAAAACGTTAGATTTGTAATGCTTTAATTACTGCTAGCATTTTTTTGTTAAAAATACTATAGTTTAGCTTAAACCTATATAAAGTTTTAAAATAATAAGCAATAAAATATTAAAACTTGTTTTTTTTTTTATATTAAAATATTTATAGCTACTTTATTAAATATATTAGTTTTTATATGCATTTTTTTGTTATAGTTATAATACGCTAATATAAGCATAAAAATAAATAGTTTTTTAAGCTTGTTAAATGCTTTTTTGCAAGCTTTGCTTTATTTAAAAGCTATATTTTTGTAAGTTAAGTTAAACAAAAGTTTAGCTTTTTAGCTATATTTAAAAATAAAGCATTAGTAAAAGTTGCAAAATTTTAAAAAAAATTATATTGCTTTAAAAGTAGTAAGTTATTTTTAGTTTTATATAACTGCAATTTTTTTTAAGTTAACTTTAATTTTATTTTTTTTTATAATAAACTTTAAATATTTAGTTTTAGTTATATAAAATTTGCACTTTTTAAAATCGGCTTGCAGTTTAGCTTTACGCAAACGTTATAATATTATTTTAATATATTACTTATGCTTTTTTAGGTTATTAGAGTAAATAAGCACGTTATTAATATAAGTATTACAAAAATTATTTAAATAATTACTTAAAACGTTATTAATATAACGCTAAAATATAGCTAGTTTATTTATTAATTTAAATAGTATAATTTTATACTTAAACAAGCTATATTATATTTTAAAAGTTATTAAATTTTTATAGTTAAAGTATATTTATATTTAATAAAAAGCTTATTATATATTAATTTTTATAAAAATATTTGCTTTATTAATATGTATAAATATTTTATTAACAAAAAAAAGCAAGTATTTATTTTTTTTAGTTATTATATTAATTTTATAATAGTTAATATAAAGTTTTAGTTTGCTATTTGTTTTTTGTGCTATTAGTATTAGCGCAGCAAAAAAAATATTTCTAAAAACAATAAATTTTTTGTATAAATTTTTTACTATATAAGCTTTTGTAGCTTTTAATTTTTTAATTAATATATAATATAACAAATAATTAGTTAAGTTTTAAATACTTTTACTAGGTATAAATTTAATACAATAGTTAATTAGTTAGTTAAACATAAATATATTAAAGTTAACTTTGCTAAACATATATAATAAAAGTTAGTATTTTTTAAAAACTATTTTTTAAGCTTTTTGTTTAAGCTGTTTGTTTTTTTTGTTAAAAAATATAACATTTTGCTTTTTGTTTTATATTACTATATTAATTTTGTTAATGCTAGTAATATAAAGTTTATACTTTTTTTATTAAATAGTTTTAATAAATAGCATAGCTTTAATAGTTATAATATTAATAATAAAATAGTATTTATACTATTTTATAGCGTTTTTTTATAATTAATATAGTTTTTGTTAGTTATATTTTTACTTTATTTTTATTAGTAGAAAGTTTAGTAAAAGTTTAATATTTGTTTTTGCTATTAGTAATTAATAGTTTATTTTTTGCATATTTTTTTATAGGTATGCACTGTTTTTTGCTACCGGTTTAATAAACCTAACTTTTTGCGGTTTATTTAATTAAAAAGTATTTTTTAGTAGCTTTTTTTTTAATAAAAATTTTAATAAAAAAGTTATTATTTTAAATAAAATTGCTATGTTTTATGCAAAAATTATAAATAGCATAGTAAAATTTATAACAAGCATAAACAGTATAAAAGTTTATATTTTATAAAAAGGATATATTTTTTTTAATTTATTTTTTTGTTTTTTTTTGTTTTGTTTTTGTAGTAAGTATAGTAAAAAAATATAATATTTGCTTTTATAATTTATTAATATATTATATTGCTTATAAAATATTTTTTTAATTAAAAAGTTGTATTTTATATTAATTATAATTAATAAAACATTTTTAAAAGTATGTTTTTATAATTAAAAGTTTACTATAAAAATATAATTTACTTTTTAGTAAAAACTAACATTATAACTAATAACTGCTTGTTTATTAAAGTTGTTATAAATAACTATGTTTGTTTTTAATATAATTTATTTTATATAAGTTATATTTATAAAAATATATTTATTTGCTTTTGTATTAGCTAAAGCTTTTATAATAAGTATATATTTATTTATTTTTATATTAGCAAATACTAAAAATAAATTTTTATTAAAATATAGTATTAAAAAATTTTTTATACTATTAATAATAAGTTAGTTTAATTAATATTTTAAAAAAAAGTTTATTAACTTTAAAGTTAAGCTTTTTTTTTAAAGTTATTATTATTTTATTTATATTTTGCAAATAAAATAAATAGTTTAATATTATGTTTTTTTTATATTAAAGTTATAGGCTTGTTTTTTAATAGGCATTTTTTAGTGTAATAATTTTTTTTTTAGCAAATAAAGCATTTTTTTTTATTAATTAGTTAGATTATTTTGTTTTTAATAAGCTTAAAATATATTTTTTTTTTGGTTAAAGTTGTGCTTAAGCTTGCGCTTGTAGTTTTTTTAATTTTTATAGCGCTATAATTCGATTGTAAAACTACAAAAGCATTTTTTTGCTTGTTGTTTACAGTTTTATTTTTAATAATATTATATGCAAGTTGTTTATACTAAAAAACAAAATTTTTATAAAAAATATAAAAGTTAAAAAACTAAAAAACTATTTAGTTTTTAAATCGAAAAAGCAAGCAAGCGTTAAATTTTTTTTTTTATTAAGTTTTATTAAAAGCTTATTTTTTAGTAAAGCAAATAAACTAGTTTTTAAAAGCTTAAAACTTATTTAACTTTTTTAGTTTACAATTTTTTTATTTTACTTGTGCTTTTTTTTTTTTGTTTAAATTAAAATATTATTTAAATAAATACTTTATTAATTTATTAAATATAATAATTTTATTAAAGTAAATATTTTAAAAGTAAAGCTATAAATTATTAGCTGCTATTTTTTTTAAGTAAAACTTAATATTGTTTATTTAAGCAGCATTATTATAAAATTAATTTTAATTAATAAAAAAATAGTTTTTTTAATGTTAATATTATATTTTAAAAGTAACTTTATTTTTTTTAAAATTGTTATAAAATATAGTTATTTTTACTTTAGCTAATTTTTTACTTTTGTTTTTAAAGTTAGCGCTAGTATTTTTTAAGCTACTTAATTTATAAATACTAGCTGGTTTAAAAATACTATTTTTAGTAAAAATAGGTTTTTTAGTAGTATTAGTATTTTAAATGTTTAAAATACTTTTAATAAATATTGCAAGCTAAGTATAGCTAATAGCAACTAAGTTGTTAATTAACTAGTTAATATTAATTAATTAAGTTTTTTTTGCTTTTAATGCTTATTAAGCTTTGTTTAATTTTATATTAGCTATTTTAGCTTTTATAACAGCTTTATTATAAATATTTTTTGTATATTTAACTAAAACTTTAATAGTTTAATTTAACTTTGTTAATTAAATATATATATTTTAATATAATAAATTATATTTTTTGCAACCTAAAATTTAAAAAGCTATTTTTTTAAATATTGCTAATATATTAGCTTTTATTACTTTATTAAAAACTATTTTATTTATAACTTTATTAAAGTTAAAAAAAGCAACTTAGCTAAAGTAGGTTATAAGTTTAAAAAAAAATTTTAGTTTTTATTAAAAAGTAAAATATTTTTTTGCTAGTTTATAAATTTATTTTATAATATTATTATATATATTATTTATAGTATAAGTTTAATATATTTTTTTAAATTTTTTTAATTTTAGCTTACATTAAAATTTTTTGTAGGCTAAAATATTAGTTTTTTTAATATTAAAGTGTTTATTATTATTGTTGTATTTTTAGGTGCAAGTATGCGCTGTTTTTTTTATTAGCATTGTTTAAACAAATTAACAGCAAAAGTTAGTTTTAAAAGCTTTATTTTTACAAATATAAAAGCTTATTAAAAATGTTAAGTTTTTGTTTTATTATAAACAAAAAGGTTTGCTTATAAAAATAGTAGTACTATTTTAAATACTACTTTAAATATTGCTAAGTTTAGCGCTTATAATAATATTAAAATATATGCAATTATTATTAGTGTTAGTTTTTATTGTTAATATAAAGCTTTTTAGCTATAGTATTAATAAAAATTTTACAATTGTTATGGTTGGACTACTTTAGCAAAACAAAGCTTATAGTTAAAGTATTTTTTATATATTAATTATAAAATAAAGGAGAAAAGCTATGCTAAGTATAACAGTCTAGAATATTTAGGTATGGGCTACGGTAGGTGGGTTTTTTGTAGGTCCCTTGGCCTTTGGCCCTGTGGTGGTCCTAGCCTTAGGGTGGCATAGAGACCACCCAGCCGTGACTTTTATAGTTATTTTTAAACTAAATTTTAAAAGTAAAAAAATTATTATAATTATTAATATAAGCATTTAATTAAACATTTTAATAAATTTTTATGCTATAAAATACTATTTAGTAATATAAAATACTAATTTAGCTTAAAAAAGCTTTTTTAATTAAAATAATTATATTTTTTATATTAAAATAATTAAAACTAAACTTTAGTTAATAAAAAAATTAATTAATTTAGCTTTTTATATTATATTAGCTAAAATTATAACTTTTTTATTTTTATTAAAAATAAACTTTATTATTAAAATATAAATAAGCTTATATTATTAAAATAGTTATTTTAAATATAATATAAAATTTAATATTATTTAAATTATTATATTTATATTTAATTAAAATAAAAACTTTAAAGTTAATTTTATTAATATTATTAACTTATTAAAAAACTAAAAGCTATTTGTTTATTTAAAAATAAAACAAATAATAACTTTAAGCTTTTATTATTTAAAATTAAATTTAATAATAAATTTAATGCTAATTAATAAAATTTTTATATATTTAAATATATATTATTAAATTATTATATAAATAAAAGTTAACTTTTAAATAAAAATTATATTATATTTATTTTTTTATTGTTAAATAAAAATAAAAACTTACTTAAAAAAAATATTAATTTAAATAAATTTATTAAAATTAAAAACTTTAGTTTAAATAATAACAAAAAAATTATTATAAATTTAACTAATATTTAATTTATAAATATTATAAAAATAATAATTTAAAATATATTTTAAAATATAAAAACTAAAAAACTTATTAAAACTAAACAAAAAAAAACTGTTAATTTTAAACTTTTTAAGCATAAAAATATTAAGTTTTATATAAATATTATATATAAAAGCAAAATAAAAAAAATTAATTTTTAAAATAATATTTTTTTAAATAAAATTATATTTTTAAATATATATAACTAAAAAAACTTAACTTAAAAAAAAAAAATACTAAGCAAATAAATTAAAAAAAGTTATGTTTTATTTAATTGTAAACTAAAAAATAATAAAATTTTTAACGCTATATTAAAATTAAAAACTTTAAATAAAAATTTTAAACTTATTAATTATATGCTAAAAAAATTATTATATACTAAAAATAACTAAAATAAAAATTTATAATTTAAAAACTAAAATTATTTAAAATTATATAAAAATTAATTAGCAAAAAACAATTTACTAGCTAAAGTTTTTAAAAAGTTAAATAAAAATTTTTTTATAAAAATTTAATTTAAGTTTATATATAAACTTTAAAAAACTAAACTAACGTTAAAAAAAATTAAAAAAATTATATAAAACTTAAAAAATATTAAGTTTATAAATTTAAAAAAAGCTATATTACTTAAAGTTTTTTTAAAAAAAAAAATAACATTAATATAAAACTTTTCGAAAATAAAAAAACTTAAAAATAAAATTATATTTTTTTATATAATTAAAATAATTTTTTATTTTATATAGCAAGCTAAAAATATTTTAATACTTAATTTATTAAAAAAAAAAATTATTAAAATATTTAAAATTAAACTTAAAAATAAAGTTTTAAAAAAGTTTTATTTACTATATTATAATGCTTAATTTATAATAAAAAAATTTAATAAAAAATTTTAGTTAATTAATTTAGCTATTAAATTAAATAATATTATAATTAAAAATATAAATTTTTTTAAAAGCTATAATAAATTTGCTAAAAATTTTGCTATATATAAAATTTTATTTATAGTTAATTTTTTTTTTAAATATAACTAAATGTTTTTAAATAAATATAGCTAAATTTATATTGTTTTTTTTACTTTTTTAAAAACTTTTTAAATAATTATTTTTTTATAAAGCTATATTAATTTTATAGTTTATTTTTTTAAAATTTTTTTTAAAATATTATATAATATTTTACTATAAAAATATAAACTTTTTTTTAATAATATAGCTATTAAAAGCTTTATTTTTTAATATAAAAATAAAAAAATAACGCTTAAAATTTAGCAATTTATAATAAAGCATATTAAAAATATTAATGTTATTTTGCTTAATTTTAAACTTATAAAGCTAACAATTAATAGTATAAAAAACAAATAATATAAATTTTTTATTAAAATTATAAGCTATATATATAATACTTATAATTACAAACTTATAAAAGCTAAAATAATTAAAATTATAAAATAGCTTAACTATATAAATTTTATTTATATAAAGTTTTTTTTAAAAATTATAATATATTATTAAATATAAATTAAAAAATACTTTATAATAGCTTTATTTTTTATAATGCTAACTAAAAAAAATATTACTTTTATTTAAAAAAAGCTTTAAAAAAAAATAATAGCTTAATTAAAAAAAGCTTTAATAAATATTTTAGTTTTTATTATAATAAACTATAAAAAAAGCTTAATTTAAATTAAAACTAATATTTTAAAAACTAGCTAAAAAGCTATTTTTTATTAAAAAATTAACAAATTAATTAAACTAGCAAAATATAAATTAAAATATTAAAAAAGCTTTAAACTTAACTATAATATTATTAAAAAAAATATTTAGCTATAATAAAAACTTTAAAATGCTTAAAAAATTATTTATATAAAATATATTTTTACTTAAAAACTAATACTAAAATATTAATTGTTTAATTAAATAATAGTTTTTTTGCTTTATTTAATATTATATTAATTAAATAAATTGTTTATATTAAAATATTCGATTTTAAATTATATTATATAGTAAAAAAAAAATATATAGCTATAAATAATTTATTTTAAAAACTTTTAAAGCTATTAAATTTAAAAAATAATAAATAAAAAAGCAATATTAAAAACTTTATTAATATTTAGCTTTATATTATTATTATTAGCTATTTATATATATAAGCTACTAATTAATAAATTTTTTATATAATATTTAATTTAAAAGCTAAAAATAAAAAAAAATATATAGCTATTTTATTAATATAGCTTTTTATTATATTTTTTATTTTATTTAATAATTTTAAGTTATTTTTAAATTAATTATTATAGCTAATAAATAAATAAATAAATTTAAATTAATAAATTAGTTTAATATTTAACTTATTAAAAAAGCTTTTAATATACTATATATTTTTAAAGCTAAAATAAAGTTTAAAAAGTATATTTTAAAATATTTTATTTAAAAAAACTAGTTATAAAAAAAATTATTTACAAAATATTTTTTTTAAAAAATATTAAATATTAAAAAGCTTTAAAAAACTATTATATAAATATTTTATAAAAGTTTTACTTATTAAAAAAAAAATAATATAATTTAATAAATTATATAAATATACTATTAAAAAAATTTTTATAGTAATATTTATAATATAATTAAAATATGTTTTAAATATTAATGTTTATTTAAAAATAAACCTAAAAAAAAACATTAATAAAATAAACTAATTAATTTTTTAGCTTTTTAAATTATAAATATATAAATTATACTTAAATAAAATTTTTTTATTGCTATTATAAAAGCTTGTTATAAATTTTTAAAATATTTAAAAGCAAAAATTTTAACTATTATAATTTTTAAAAATATTAAAAAGTTTTTTAATTATAAAATTTATAAACAATATAGCATTTTAATTAAAGTTAAATATAATAATAACTTTAAATTTAAAAAAAAAATATAATATACTTTTTTTTTAAATAAGCTAAAAATTAGTTTATAGTTTAATATATTATTTATAAGCTTAAAAATTTATTAAAAAAAACTATAGCTTTATAAAAATAAGCTTATTAAAGTTAATAAATAATATTAGTAAAAAATAATATATTTATTTAAAAATTATAATATAAACAAATTAAATTTTAATTAAATATTATAATTATAATGTTTATAAATTAGTTTATAAAAAATTATTTATAATATTAATTAAAAATATTATTTTTTTTAGTAAGTTTTAAACTAAAATAAAGCTAAAACTATTAAAAATATAATTATTTTATAAGCTTAATAAGCTAAATATAAAATAAAAAACATTAATAAAATATATAAAATTATAATATACAAAAAATAAAAAGCAATAAAATATAAAAATTAACAAAATATTTATAAAATTAAAAATAATTTAAAAAAAAATTTATTAATATTTTTTTATAATAAAAAGCATAAAATTAATATAAATAATAATAAAAAGTTTTTTTATAAATAAAATAGTTTTTATAAAATTAAAAATATTTTAAATAATAAAAAATATAAATTAATAAACTTTAATAATATTAAACTTAAAAATTTTTTTTATATAAATAAGCTTAAAGCTTTTATAAAAAATAAAAAAAAATATTAAAACTTTATAAAGCTTAAAAAAAATATATAAACTATAAAATATTTTTTTTTTATAAAAAAAAAACTAATAATAGTTTAAAGCTAAAATTTTAAAAATAAAAAAAAAAAAGCTAATTGCTAACTAAATATTATTTTGTTTGTAATAAATATAAAAAGCTTATTTAGTAATAATAAAACTAGCAAATAATTAAACAATATTTAAAAAAAAAAAATAGCTTTAAATAATAATAATTTTATTAAAAATTATATTAAAATAAAATTAATAAATTTTTTAGTAATATATAAAACTAAAATTTTTTTTTTTTGCAAATTTTTTTTTTATTTTTTTTGTTTTAGTTATATATTTTATTAAGCAAATATTTATAAAAAAAATTTAAATTTTATAAAAAAATTATATTAACTAATTAAAAATATTAAAAAAACAAAAAAACATTATATATATTTATTAAAACTTTATATATTTTTTTTTTGTTAAATAAATTTTATTATTAACTAAACTATTTATTTTTTTTTAGTATTTTTTTATTTAAATTATAATTATTAATTAAAAAATTGCTAAAAAAATTATAAATATAACAAAACTAATATTTAGTTAAATATATAATTATAAATAAAAAGTTTTTTTTTTAGCTTTTAGCTAGTTTAAAGCTAAATTATTATTATTTTAAATATAATAAACTTTTTAAACTATAAATTTATAATTATTATAAATATTTTTAAAAAATTTTAAAATAAATATATATTTAAAAAATAGTTATATATTAGTTTTATTATTAATTTTAAATTAAATAAAACAATATTTATAAGCTTTATAAAAAATAATATTAAATATATTAAATTATTAAATATATAAACTTTTTTAATATTAATAATTATATATAAAATTAATAATATTTTTATTTTAAAGTTTATTTTAAATAGCTTTAATATATATTAATTAGCTTATTTATTTTTAATTAAAAGCTTTTTAAATAATAATATATATTAAATTAAATAACTTAAAATTATTAAATAAATTTAAATAATAAAGCTAGCAAATATATTGTTTTTTAATAATATTATTTAAAATTTAAAACTAAATATTTTTTAAAAGCTAAAACTTAGCAATTAAATTTAAAATATATAAATTAAAAAATTTTTTAATATATATATTATTTTAAACTAAAAAATAGTTTATTTTTTTAATTTTTTTATTAATAAACTAAGCAATATTAATATTTTTTAGTTTTTTAAACTTTTAAAGTTTTAAAACTTTAATTAAATAGTATAAACTAAAAATATTTTAATTAAATAAAAAAACTAATTAAATATTTAAAAAGCAAAAATAATATTTTTTAAAAACTATTATAAAATTTATAAAAAATAATAATATTTTAAAATATAAAAAATATTATTAATTAGTTTAAGCTTTATTTATTTTAATAAGTTAAATAAATAAAAAAGCTATTAATTAAAAAATAAAAAATAAAAAAAAAAAAATAAAAAATAAAAAAAAAATATTATAGTTAAAATTTACTAAAAAGCTAATAATATTTTAACTAAAAAAAAATATATATAATTTAAAATATTATTTTTAAGCTAATAATATAAACATAAATTAAAAAAACTTATTTAAATTTAAAATAAAAAAAAAAAGTTAAATATTAAAAAATAAATTAAATTAAAAAAATATTTGCTAAAAAAGTTAATTTATATAACTAAATTTAATTAAAAATAAACTTTAATAAAAAGCTTATTTATTTATAAATTAAAAAAAAAATTACTAAAAAAAATAAAAAAATATAATAAAACTATTAATAAGCTTAAAAATTATTTGCTTATTTAAAAATATTAATTAATTTAAAAAAAAATTTACTTAAATTTTTTTAAATTTTTTTCGAAAAATATAAAAAGATAAATTAAAAAAAAACTATTTATATAATTATTTAATTAAAAATAAGCCTTGCGTTATTTTTTTATAAATTTTATTTTAAATTTAAAAAAAGTTATTTGTTTATTTAAAAACTATTATTATTATTTTTTTAAAAAATTATTTTTTAATTTAAACAAATAATTATTTTAACTTAAATTAAAAAAAATTATTTCAAAAACTATTTAATAAAAAAGCAAAAATTTAAGTTTATTTTTTTTTTATAAAATATAAAAATTTGCTAGCTTTAATTTTTTTATTTATACTTTTTTTTTTTTTTTTTTTTTTTTTTTTTTTAGGCTTCGGCTTATTTATAGTCACTTGGTGATTTATGTTTTATGTACTACGGTACAATCGGATGTTTATTGCTAATTAACTAATCTATTAGGCTTTTTGTTAAGCTGCAATTTGTTAGTTAGCTAAAGCTAAAACGCTAAAAATAGCTTTTTTTTTTAATACTAAACCTGCATTCTTTTGTTTGCGTAATAATAATGCTTTTTAATTAAGCTTTAAATAACAGCTATAGAAATGCTTCTGTTGTACTTTTATTTTAAGCCGTAGTTAGCTATTAAGCTATTTAGCCTACTAAAGCTATTTAGCTTGTTAAAGCTATTTAGCTTGCTAAAGCTATTTAGCTTGCTACTGTATAATAAGTTAACTAATTTATATATTAGTCGATTTTTTAAAGTGCTTTAATAAAAACTTTTTTTTTAACTTTTGCAATATTAATGCTAGTTTTATTTATTTGTTTTAACTATATTTTATATTTTTTTGTAGCTTTAAAAATTACTAAATACCAATAATTGTTTAAATATATAAAGTTATATATTAAAATAAAATAAATTTTATAATTATAGTTAAAGTTATTTAAGTTTTATAAGCTTAATTTTTTAATTACTTTTAGCAGTTTAAAAATAGCTATAGCTAAAGCTATATTTTTAAGCTTTATTATAGTTGTTAAGTTTAAATACTTTAATTGTTAATAGTAATAATAATAGTAGATTTTTTTAAAGCTATAATAATATTTAAAAAAGCTATTAAAAAAAACTTTTATATTAGTTGTTATAAAAAATATAATAATAATAAAAGTATTATAATAATAGCAATAAAAAATAAAAAAAATAATTGCTTTATAAACAAAGTTTTTGTTTACTTTTTATTTTTATAGTTAACATTTTTATTTAAATTTAAATATATATAGCATATTAGATAAAGTTTAGTTAGTAAGCTTAAAATAGCTACTTTTTTGCTACTTTTTTAGCTAAAGTTTAGCAATTAAGCGCTAATAGGTAATAAAAAAAAGTTTAGCTTAGCGCATATGTTAGGTTTGTTTTTAAGTTTAAAGCTGTATTTATTATAATAGCTATATAAAATAATTTTAGTAAAGTTGTTAAAAATCTATATTATATTTATATTATTTATATAGTAAAATAACTATATAGCAATAATTATATATTTATAACCGACTTTATTATATAAAAATAACTAGGTGCAAAAAAAAAACAAGTATTGTATATTTAACGTTTTAATAAAAATTAAACTATAATATTTTTTTTTTTTAATATTTTTATTTTTTATTTATTTTATTTGCTAATTTATTTTTTTATTATATTAATATTTTTTTAAAATTTTTAAAACTAAATAAATTAAAAAAAAAAATATAAATTAATATTTTTTTTATTTATATATAAAGCTTAAAATATATAAACTATTTATTATTATTTAAATTTTTTTTTTATTTTAAATTATTATACTATTTTATATAAAAAATTATATTTATAATTATTAATATTTATTTAAATTAAAAATTAGTTTATTATTTAAAAAATTTATAATTTATTTTTATAATTAATATTAAAAATTTAACTTTATTATTTATTATATATTTATATTAAAAATATATAATTTTTTTATATATATATTTTATTTTTTTTTTTATTATATTTTTATTTTTATTTTTATATTACTTTTTTATTTATTTATTTTACTTTTATATTTTATTTTTTATTTTTAATTTTTTTATATATTATTATATTATAAATTTTTAAATTTAAAAAAGTAGCTAGCTTAAAAAATAGCTTTAGTTTTATAATAGCTAATATTATAAAAATATTTTAGTTTTTTATTTATATTTATAGTTTAATAGCTTTTTATTAAATAAAAAATATTTTATAATTTTTTAATATTTTTTATATTAATATTTTAAATTGTTATATTAAATATTATAATTTTATTATTTTAATAGCAAAAATAATATATTATTTTTAAAATTATAACTTTTTAAATAATTATAAATAAATAGCTTTATAAAAACAAAAAAAAATAAATTTTTTAATTAATATTATTTTTAAGTATTAAATAAAATTTTAATTAATTTTATTTAAAATAATAATAAAAATATATTTTTTTTTATATAATATATAGTTTATATAAAATTTTATTTTTAATAATATTTTTTTAAAATTTACTAAATATATTTATTATTTATAAAAAGCTATTAAAATAAATATAAAAAAAAAAATTTTTAAAATTATATTTAAAAGTTTAAAAAATATTAATAATAATATTTTTTACTAATATTTTATAATTTATATAATTAAGCAAAAAATAATTTTTTTTATTAATTTTTTTTAAAAAAATATATATATTTTTAAATATAAAAAAATATTTTTTTAGCTTTTTTTAAATTAAATAAAAAATATAAGCTTTATAAATTTTAATTTATTTTTTTTATAATAAATAATATATTTATTTTTTTTAAAGCAAACAAATAATTAAAGCTATAAATTTATAGCTTTAATAAATATAATATTATTATTATAATATTTAAATATAACTATAAAAATATATTAAAAAAAAAATATTAAACTTTAAAAAATAAACAATTTAATTAGTTATTTTTTAAAAACTATATACTAAAAAACTTTTAAAAATTAAATTATTTTAAAAAATAAAGTTTATTTAACTTTTTTTAAAAAAAATATTTTATTACTATTAAAAATTTTTAAAAAAAAAGCATAAATTATTTTAAATTTTTTTATATTTTTAATAATAATATAAAAATTAATAATTAATTTAAGCTTTTTAAAACTATTAGTTTAACTTTAATTATTATTAAAGCTAATAAACTTTTTTTATTTTAATAGCTAAAAACTTTTTTTATTATTAAAATAGTTAATTTTTTTTAAAAAATTAATAAATATAAATATATTATACTTTAATTATTTTAATAAAATAAACTTTTTTAAAAGTTTATATTTTTTTATAATATATTTTTTAATAATTAAATTATTAAAAATTATAAAGTTTATATAGTAAATTTTATATTAAAAATTAAAAAATATAATTAACTAATTAAAAACAAAATATTATTAAATATAAAGCTATTTATTAAATATTTAAAACATAATTAATTTTTTATTTTTTTAATTAAAATAAAATTTAAGCTTAGCTAGTTTTTTTTTTAAAAAATTTTTAAATAAGCTTATATATTAAAATTATAAATAAAATAAAGAAATAAAAAAATAAAAGCTTAAAATTTTAGTTTTTTACTAATATAAAAAAAATTATTAATATTTAATTATTATAAATTATTTTATAAAAATTTTTTATATAATTAATTTTTTTTAAGCTATATATAAAAAAATAAAAATAAAATTTAACTTATTTTAAAAAGTTTATAAAAAAAAATTATTAAAATTATTTTTTTTTAAAAAAATATATTTAATATTTATTTTTAAGCAGCTAAATATTTAATAATATAAAATTTTTTATATTTTATATTTAAAATTATTAATATTAAACTTTAATTTATTAAATTTTTTAATACTATTAAAAAAAATTAAATTTAATAAAACTTTTTTTAAATAGTTTATAAATAAACTAAAAAAAATTATAAATATTATAATTATAAATAATTTTAATAAATTTAATAATAAAAATTTAAAAAAAACTTAAATAAAAAACAAAAAAAAAAATTACTAATTAAAAAATAAAAAAATTTAAATATATTTATTAAGCTTAATAAATAGTTTAAACTTTAAATTAAAATTAAATTTATTAATTTTAAATTAATATATATTAAAATTAAACTTTTAAATAATATAAAAAATATTAATAATTTTAGTAATAAAAACTAAAGTTTTTTTTCTATATTAAACTTATTATTTTTTATATTATTAGTTTTATTAAATATTAATATATAAAATATATTAAAAAATATTAAATTAATTTATTTTTTATTAAATTTATATTTTAGCAAAAAGTTTTATTTTAATATTTTTATTTTAAAAACTAAAAATTATTATAAGCAGTTATTATTTAAGCATAAAATTAAAACTTATAAAATTAATATTAATTATATTAATATTATAGCTTTAAATTATTTTTTAAATTTTTTTAAAATTAATAAAACAAAAAACTTAATATTAAAAAATATTAAAAATTTATATTAATAGCTTTAAAAAAAATAAATAAATTTAGCTTAATATTTTTAAATTATTATTTTTATTAAATAGCAAAATTAAACTTAATATAAAACTAATATAAAAGTTATAAATATTACTAATATAGTTTTAAAAATAGTTTAAAAATATAAATTTTAAAAAAATAATAATATTTTAATATAATTAAACAAATTAAAATAATAAGTTTGCTAAAAAAAGCTTTAAAAATAAAAAAAATTTATTAATTTATATATTAACTTAAAAAAAAAATATTATAAAAACTATATTTTATAAGTTTATATTAAGTTTTTTTTAAGTTTTTTATTTAGTTTTATTTTAATTAAAAATATATTAAAAAATTAGCTATACTTTAATTAAAAAAAAATAAAACAAAATAAATAATTTAATTAAAAAGTTAAATTAATTATATAAAAAAAATTTAATTAAAAAATTTATTAATTTTTTATATAAATAATTTAGCTTTTAGCTTTAATTTTAGCTAAAAATTTAGCACTTATAAATAATATATACTTTTTTTTTTTTGCTTTTTTTAACTTCTTTTTTCATATATAAAATCTCTAAATAGCTAAAAAAATAGTTCAGGCCAGGCCTCTAAAGTACGCTTAGAACCAACACCCTGAGTCGTTTCAGTAGTTATAAACTTCCGTTCGTTCGAGATTCAGTCATTCATAACTCCGCTCGGCAAGCGCAGCCCTAATAACTGACGCAAATGCTGGATTTTTAGCTTCGACGTTTCCAACTTTGACCCCAAGCTTCCGCCCACTCTGCTAGTTCCTTCGATCAGGAGAGCCAGGGACTTTATTTGAAGCGCGATGAGGCCCCCAAGCAATAAAGCCCACTCCGTATCGGTGTCGACCTCGAATTCGCCGAAGAATAGGTCTTTGTGCTTAAGTGAGAGTTGGCCGTTGATTGTTGTGATATATGATAAGATAATCTTCTCGCAAAATACCAGGAGCCGGTCGACAAGCAGCCCCAGCATGATCATATTCTCAGGTAGAGTAGAGCATTCTTCACATTGGACCAAACCCTCCCCTTTCCGTACCGCTCTCTTGTGCTCTGCCAGAGATGAGCACAATTCAAGTGCATTGAGAGTCTTGCTTGAGCCTGTCCAGGGCTCCAACTCGTTAATGAGGAAGATGACGCTTTTTAAGCATGTGCAGTTTTTATGGTCAGCTTCTTTTGAGGTTTCGATACCTATTTGAGCTACTTGGATAGGGGAGTGTGTGTTTAAAAATGGGGGTTGATTCAAGATTTGCTCGACCCCTTCCATACTTGAGAAGTCGCTAGTTTCTGACCAACATTTCGGTTGATTTCCATCCAAACCCTGCGCCGGGGTGCTGTAATCGCATGTCTGAGGCGTATTTGAACCTTGTGTGAGAATCTTCGGCTCTGAGATCGGCGGCGAAAGTAGAAAAGAATCATGAAGCCCAACGTATGGAATAGAACAATCAGGCTGCGAGGTGGGAACCATGCTACATATATCGTCGAGAAGTTGTGTTTCGTCCTCAAAATATGTGTTACCTCGGTAGCTGACATTGTTTGATACTCCGGGGGTGTGATGGACATTAGTCACCCCACTACCAAGATCATTGAATGATGTTACGGAAGATTGGGCATTGCTTAGGCTAGGAAATGGTACTTCGTTTGTGCTGATGCTTTCTGGGAGTATTGCTTCTTCTTTTGACGGGTCGCTGAGGGATGCTAACGAAGAATGAGTCTGAGAACCTTGGGGACATTGTTCGCTGCTATCTTGTGGCGCCATCGCAATCTTCTTTAATACAGGGTGACATGTACTTGAGAGCCTCCTACGCCGCGCTTGCTCCTTTTGCATGCTATAAGTGCACTTCAATCCTAAGTCTTCGCATCTAGCACAACCAGAAAGCTGACCACTGCATTTTATCTGTTGATAATAAGTCTTGTCAGCAATACATTTTGTTCGGATATGTGGCAGCGACGAGAGATTGATAAGTTTCCCCTTTCACCTTTTTAGTTCGACAAGAATTGCATGCTCTAGGCGCTGCAGGACTCTCTCTAAAGAGTGTTTCGTTTTTATTTGTTGACTTCAAACTCCAGATTCCGTACATGACTCAAGATTTCTATAATTCCACGTGTGATAGATCGACTACGTACTGGATTAGGAGCCTACTTGAGGGTCAAATAAGGAACCGAGGTGCGACATGGGATCATAATAATAAGCTTCTCACAGTATACAAATATAATTTCTTCACCCCTTTTCTTGGGAATTATGACAAGATGCGCTGATAAGAGAAACATCTGGTTGGCTGTTACACGTGATACGTCACAATACTGGAGGAAGCCATACAAGGCTACTGAACCCTCATCCCTGGATGATTAACGGAAACACCCTGAGTTGTACGAAGATTATTGGAGGGAGACTGATACCCATACGCCATGCTTTATGTGGTCCCGGTAAAGGTATACGGACAACTATTGAATATAAGCTACCCTAAATAAATGACTAATGATTGATCGGTTACGCCAATCTTTTGGCGCTGTTGTAAGCTTGACAACAACCTGTTTAAGCTTTTCATACCTTTCTACACAGAGAAATTATATACATTATTTAGCCAAAACGGTTCCTCTACGCTACCTTTCTTTTCTCTTCTACGCCTCCCCTACCCTAGAGGTGGCCCGTAGCATTGGCCAGGCCTTAAGGGGCGGCTACACGAGCCGTTTCAATACGCTGATCATATGATGTTTTTGAAGGGCAAACAAGTCTCGAAATGAAACAGGATCTCCTCGAAGAAAAGGAGAGAGAATATCTGTTACACGTACTGATCTCACCCACACAGCTGGAACTGGGCTGATCCGATCAGATCCAGCCCTCTGGAACCCGGCAACACAAGGTTTCCAGCTTCTTTACAAACTTGCAAAACAACTATGCGACAAGGCTTTATGTAATATGGCCTAGAGGAATATTTCGTATTCAGCGAATAGTTCTCGAGGGTCCATAGGGCCTAATATGATTTATTTCTTTCTTAATTAGGAAACTTTCCCATTTGTAGTCGCGGGATATAAACAATTCAGTATAAAAAATACGCTTGTTAAAACAGCTAATGCTTTCTGAACCTACTTTCTATCTAGTACACATTACAAAACTAAAAAAGTCTTATTTGGTCTTAGAGTTGTCTTTAACATAAGGCGTTTATTTGGTAGATATGGCGTATAGCCCCGCCAGCCTCCCCCAAGGCCGGTCTCTCTCGAACTGCGGGCCCCAGCCATGTGAAAATTAAACCAGGAATCAAGAAGCCTTAAAATAATAAAGTTTTAAAAGCGTTAATAACTTAAAAAGTTTATTAAATTT
Source organism: Nemania sp. FL0031 (assembly GCA_022432375.1). NCBI lineage: Eukaryota > Fungi > Ascomycota > Sordariomycetes > Xylariales > Xylariaceae > Nemania > Nemania sp. FL0031. The sequence continues at coordinate 201,554 of JAJKKK010000064.1, read as the reverse complement.
TAACTTTTGAACTTTTTATTAAACATTAATACTTTTAAATGGTTATTTTGAATTAAATTCAATACGTAACTTAAACCATTATTGGAACTTAGGATAGAACACTAGCTTTGAAGGTGTCGATAGCTTCATTAAGATGACTTCAACCGTTTCCAAGGGCTGAAAACACTTAGGAGGGCAGAGAACGCCACCGTTGCTAACGCAATTGTCAGAGCAACGGTTATGCCATCCATATAGGCCGCAATGATTCCTGGGATTTGGTCTGTAGGAAATAAAGAACGGATTTCGGTGGCACCAACAGATATAAGCTGGAATGGATCAATGTTCGGTGCCGTCCCCGGTAGTACAGTAAGTATTCGGTTAACGAAAGCAGCTTGAGCAGCCGCCACTAAGAAAGCTCCGCCGACGGTTTGAAAGACTTAAGAATGACGAGTCATTAATTGATTGCGCTGAGATAAGAAAACAAGGGGGATCTTACAGAGAATTGTGGCTGTTGCTGAAGCAATGTCAGCTGGCTGCACGCTTGACTGTGCCATGATGATAGGAACCTGAAAACCAATACCCCACTGCGATGCTTGCGTCAGCTTAAAGGCACTAGCAGGATGTAATCAATTAGGACGACTTACACCAATGCCAGCAAGTAGCTGATATCCGATCCATTGACCAGTCGTCGTCCCAATGCTTAAAGTATAGAGAGTACCACAACCAGCGGTTGCAATGAGAGCTCCGGCTACCTGGAGTGGAGTTGCGATGCCGGTTGAAGTTATAAAGCCTCCGGAGAGAAGGGTGAATAAGCTTAGTGAGAGAATGAGAGGCAAATTGCGCACCCCTGATTGTGTTGGGCTGACATTGTGGATACTTTGAAAGTAGATGGGGAGGTAGTAGAGCTATCGGTCCAAGTCAAAACTTGATTCCCATGAAAAATAATCAAACATATGATATAGGGGCATAGTATACGAACCACGGCGTAGTCTACAACTCCAAGGGTCAGTAATCAGCATATAAAAACAAGAACAAAGTAGTATAGGAATACGCACAGCTTCCCGCAAAGAAAAACTGGAATGCTGATCCGACAGCGACCACACGGTTTTTGAGGATGCGAGGCACTAGCATTGATTTCTCACCCTGCCAGATCTCGAAGACCGCAAAGAAAACCATTATCACAACGAAGCCGACTAGTAGGCCGATTACTACACTCGAGTTCCATGAATATGTTGTGCCACCATACTGTAGAGCCAGAATATACGAGATGATGCCGCCTAATAGTAACGTCGTTCCGACCGGATCCATCTGCAGGATCTTTTCCTTCAGAGGAGCTTCAACAGGCTTGGCGGTTGGGGGTGTCTGAAAGAACAGCAGAATGATAATTGCTGAAGCTCCTCCAATGGGAAGATTAAGGTAGAAGCACCTTCTCATTAAGTTAACATCAGACGAGACGATGATCTTTGGATAGGATGGATTGCGTACCAACGCCAGGTTACGCGGTCCGTCAAAACACCCCCCACTAGTGGACCAACAACCGATGCGATACCATACGTAGCACCCAGGAGCCCGGTGTAGGCTGGCCGTTTTGAGGGCTCAGCTGCGAATGCGATGATCGTGTAGGTCCCTCCACTTACACCGGCCGCGCCAAGGCCGGCGAGAGCACGCCCGACAATCTAAAACATTTAAATTAGAATTCTATTCTCATAGCAATATAGTGGCTTGGCGAATTATCGTAGGGAAACAACTCTTCGAGAAGCAGTGATGTAAATTTGCTATCAAATAACAAGATAATCTTGAGCTTGCATACGTACCAAGGCATGCGAATTTGGTGCCACTGCACACACCAAGCTACCAAGCTCAAAGATGAAGATAGAGAGGAGGAATACGATTTTGAGAGGAAAGTACTTATACTAGAATGTTTGCGTCAGTAGTTGCACTCAATCGGTTTCTGGGTCATGTTGAGACTGTAGAAGAAGACCGCGGGAATCACATACTGCCTTGCCCCAGGTGGATTGAAAACTCCCAATCGTTATGAAGAAGGCTGATCCATACCACGCGACGTCAAGGAGTGACTGGAATTCGTCTGTGATTTTAGGGATTGCAGTCGAGACAATAGTCTAATTTATTTTTAGTTAGAAAGTTCATAAATAAAAGTTAACGAGGGCGACGTTGCCGCTTACCAAGTCGATTGAAATGAGAAACATGCTGAGCACCAGCGCAACGACTATCATTGCAAGCTTGAAACCATGAGGGTATTCCACCGTATCGGGTCCCTTCGCATCATCATCAATTCCGATCGCAATCGAGTCATGATTACCACTATTGCCGTCTTTCTCATCCATGTTGGACAAAACTTCGGCAGAAGTTCCGCTACAATCGAGTGGATGTTGCTCTTTCTCCTTTGACTGCTCCATTTTCCAGAAGAATCAAATAAGTCGATCTTAGATCACTATGTGTTTAAAGTTGAATGTTTGAAGTGTGCACATATCATATATAATTATCCTTTGCCTCGCGTTGCTTTATCTATGTTGGCATTTTTTCTTGTTGCTTTCTAATCAATAATAATGCAAGACAGTGCGATACCAGCCGATGACTTAGATAATTACATAAATTTCTATGTAAGATTTCCGGGGTGACCTTGCGGCACCGTATCGGCAAACAGTCTCAGTCCGCCGAACCTCCTATCCGTACGTCCATTTTCTAAGAGCGGTAAGTTCCCGTGAAATGACGTAAGATTGTTTTGTTCCGCCGAACCTTTCTGATCTCCCCTTATCCCTTATCCTCATGTAAGACAAGCATGTCAGCTTTTGCTCCTCCGCCGAGATCTCGGCGGAGATTTGCAGCGATCTGATTTGTCCAAACTATCGGCCGTAGTCTTCTGCCTCAGGGATACTTGTTAGAACTTTGAATCTAATCAGGTACAACACCGACTCTCGGCATCCGACTTGCTCGCTCTAGTGTACAAAGAACCCCTGTTTCTTCAGCGATGGACACTACCACCAAGAGGAAGATCCGGAAGGGAACCAGCAGCTGCTGGGAATGCAAACGGCGGAAAGTTCGGTGTGTGTTTAGGGTGACAAGTGATGCCGTCTGCATAGGATGCCGCCGCCGTGGAAGTAGCTGCGTTAGTCAAGAGTTCTCCGACCAAGAACTGCCGGAGAACAGAGTTTCACACCAAGGAGATCGCATTGCAAACCTCGAAGCCGTAGTCCAGGATCTCGTCAAATCTGTAACTGCCGGTTCTATGACTGCTACGCCCTGTAACTTTCCTAGTAATCATCAAACAAGGCAAAATCAGGTAGGTCATCCATAGCATACCCAACCAAGTTTCAATGACATAGGTAGCTAAACAAATATAGACAGACTCTCAATCGTCGCCGCATCGGGTACAATCGCTTCTACATTTAAACAATCCGGGCGTGCATCAACCAAACAAGTACATTCAACTTTCTCGAACTTTATTTGAGGCGCTCCCCCCACAAGAGGATATTGAGCTGATATGGAGGGCCGGGAACCGTACATCTGTCCACCTGGTCCACCATTTTCAAATGTCCCCGGAGGACAATGAGCGTGCCAGTGTCGAGGAACTCCAACATAAGCTTCTAAGGCGACCCGGTCCTAATGCCCACCCAGTTTTGATTGCACGATACATGCTTCTGCTTGCGAAGTTCATGCAATATTTGTCTCCACAATGCTTTGAGACTTTAAATGAACTCTCGTTGCCGCCCAGAGCCCTAATGCAGCGTCTAGCCCACACTGCTAATTCCCTCGCTATTGATAACGAGGAGCTTCTTGGTACTATAGAAGGCTTAGAATGTGTTATCATTGAAGGCACGTTCCAAGCAAACATTGGGAATATCCGACGCGCATGGCTAGCTTTTCGAAGGGCCCTTAGTATCGCCCAGCTGATGGGCATTCACCGCGCCAACGACTCTTCGCCACTAAATTGCGTTGACTCTTCGTCAGCGAGGGTTAATTGCCAGACCATGTGGTTCCGTATCGTCTACGTCGACCGCTTCTTGAGCTTAATGTTGGGCCTACCAACAGGGTCACTGGATCGCGGCTTAGCAAGCAAGGCTAATCTCGCAAAGGAGACCCCTCTTGGCCAGCTGTCACGAGTCCACTGTGCGGTCGCAGCGCAAATCTCGGAGCGAAACGACGGTGACAGCACTGATTATGAAATCACACAAAAGATTGACGAACAACTTCAGAAGGCAGCTAATAGTCTGCCTGGTAAGTGGTGGTTGACGCCCAACCTTGCTGGCACAGACGAGAAATCTGTCTTTCAAGAGACATTGAGGATTGTTGAACAAATTTACCATTACAACCTCCTGAATCAGCTATATCTACCATCTATGCTTGAATTCAATCATGGTTCAGCTGACACCGACGCCCGTGACCGTCACAGCTATGCGAAACATACTTGTGTCAATTCCAGCCGAGAAGTTCTCAGTAGATTTAACGCATTGCGGAGCTTCAGCGGGATTGCCTTTTGCTGCAGATCTATTGACTTCCTTGGGCTCATGGCAGCAATTACTCTCTTATTAGCACATCTCAGTAGCCATCGACTAGGTAGCTCGAGAAAGTTCGCTACTAATCTCATGGTGCATCAGCGTCTGAGCGACCGGGCTGTGATTGGATGTATGCTAGAGTATATGGCGGACACCCACCATTGGGACACAGATCTCCTGACCAAGAAAAGCATTGACTGGGTTCGGCACTTGCTTGAAGCCGAAGCAGGCGCTGCTAATGGGGACATATACACACTAGATCGGATGGTTGTAAGCGGGGACCGCAGCCAAATCAGCGATGATGAGGAACACACGATATTGATATCTATCGCATACTTTGGTCTAATTAAAGTCACTCGCGAGGACTCGATACGTGTAGAGAACCCCCGAACCCACACTCAGCAGCTATGTGATCGCTTGCAAGACTCCATTGAGGACCGATGGACGAGAAGTCAGAATGCTTCTACCTCATCGTATACACCACCAATTCATCCTCATTCCTCGCTATATGCCGCTCAATTAGAAAATGGCGGTCCTCTGGTAATGCCAAACACCACCCCGGCAGGATTATCGCCTCGGACTGGTATAGAGGGCCTCAACCAAGATTTGCCTGAGTTTCCCGTCTTTGATGGTGATGGCCTGCAACTGCCTTATGTGCTTACTAATAATGCTACCCACTTTGAAGACTGCCCTTTTCCGAATGGCGATAGAGTGTCTTTTGGGAATTTGATAAATGGCTTAGGGTTAGACTTAAATGGGGATGCGAGTTTGTAGCTATGTTATGTAATTACGAACAGCAGTGTATTATAGCGCTTGAAAGAAGTCCATCACCGAAAGTCCGTCGCAGCCTGTTGCCTTCGTACCAGCTGTACATTCTCTCGGCCGAACCAGAAAGGTTTCAGGTCAGCTGTCGGCTCTTCGATTTCCGTATATGTATCTCCGAGCGTCAGGATACATCGCCCATTCCAACGACCCTTTTTCCAGAGATCATCTTGCTTATCTTTCCCATAGAGGTCTACTGTTCTGTCTTGATGTGCTATCGCGGAGTAGACGAGCGCCAAGCCTACTACTTCCGGGCTACTCACCGGAAGACCAAGTTCATTCATAGATTTGAGAAACTCTGGAACCATAGACGGGGTGTCTGTACCGCAAGGCGCCACAGCGTTAATTGTAATATTGTTATTGATGATGATCGAACGGAGAGCGCGGACGACTCCGATAAGCTATAGAAATATTAGTAATGGGGACAATGTGATGTTACGAACAACTGATCTATTTCTTACTGCAGACTTTGTGCTGGAATACACGGGTAAAGCCTGCTCGGTCATATATGAAGATACACTGGCGGTTACCACAATGCTGCCTTCAGTACCGTGCCTGCGCATAATACTCCATGCTAGCTTGATGAAGTCAAGCACCGCCCGGTAGTTAACATCGAGGACTCCCCATATGGGCTGCGCCAAGTGACCATCGCCATCGAACTTGTCATCGAAATAGCTCTCAAGTTGCTCATCCGAGACACCGGCGTTTGCGATAGCAATATCGACAGCGCCGGCAGAATCGAATGTCTCTCGTAGTTGCTTCCACGAAGTAATGTCGCATTGGTGATAGCACAAGTTTGGGAATCGAGCCACCATCTCACCCCGTAGCTCACTTTCTTCCTGGGGTTTGATGTCTAGGATATGGACTGTCGCCCCCTTTTCAGCAAGGATTTTGGCGGCGGCAAACCCGATGCCAGTTGCTGCCCCTACAAGAAGTCAGATAACCGGTATTGTACGGCTGGGGATAAAGAGTACCTGTAATAACAGCAATCTTGCCATCAAGAGGGGGAATATCATCCCTAGTGATATGGAGGGACGTCATTATTCTTAGCAGGTCTAAAATATAGGAAGATATTGCTTAAGCGTGCCAATATTGTCGAATTAATGTGTACATCCGTTACATCTTATTTAAGTCTAAAGCTTGTTTATTGGCTAAGTCGGGTATTACCTATTTAGGAAAATTTTCGCACTCTTGTAACTTTCCTCAGCTGAACGCAAGGGATCCTAGCCCCTTTATCGAATTATGTCAGATAACGGTCAAGCGCTTTTCACTGCCGAAGTGCGCCTTATATCATTTAGACTATGATATTACACCAATTAGAACGCTACAATCTTAGAACTCTACTACGCTACCCAGTAGTATAAAAGAAAAAGCCTTATATATATAATCATTAAACTAAATCAAATCTAATACTATGTCATGAGGTGATCGCATCTCGTCTACTCCATGAGGCAGGCAAGGTAGTCTAAGGCAACGCAGTCTATTCAAATAAGAATTCATTATGGATATGTTGGAGTTAATTCAGCTTGCATTGATTTCCGACTATTAGGGTACGGCGGTGCGATATTGTTGCGAGTGGCCATGAATTCACAGACCTTCCCTCTTGCTAAATCGAATTTGCAGAGCTGGTTTCCGCCACTGGAAAAACATGCCTGATTCCGCCTCGAAGTCGAGGCTCTGGCGAACTAGCTCCATGTCGTAACACCAAATAAGTTTAGAGAGTTCCAGAGACATTTGAGCATAGGCGAAACTAATCAAAAGGTTAGATCCTATTCATTTTAGTTCAAATTGGGACGGGGTTGACTCAACGACCGCCCGATACACATCCGCGGCCCCTGACCAAATGGCTGGCTCGCTTCCTTCACGTCCTTGCAATCAGTGTCAATCCACCGCTCCGGTTTGAATACCTCGGGCTCATTGAAGTATTTGCTATCATGGGCTACTGTCCATGAACTGACATAGAACTCAGTCTACCCACGAATCAGCACGGAAGAGAACGCGGGTTTCTAGGATCCGTCGAAAACTTACCCCAGGTGGTACGAAATAACCATCGACGGTCATCCCTGGTGAGATCCTTGGCAGGCCCTGTGGGCCAGGGACATATATTCGCATTCCTTCCTTGATCACAGCCTGTAAATAAGGCAGTTGGCTTGTAGATATGATATTAATCTCCTCGAAGGTCCGGTACCGTGCCCTGACTTCCTCCGCCAATTTCTTGTGTGAAGCCGGGGACTTCAGTAGGTAAAAGGTGATTGCGGCCATAGTAGTTGAGGTTGTCTCGCCGCCCGCCATACTAAACCAATTTTCTCTTGTCAGGAAACATGTTGAATCGGCAATGATAGAGAGAAAGATACAGACCACTTACACCAAGGTCGATGAATGGGCTACCAGTTGCTCTTCAGATATGTCGCCATTTCGGACCCTACTAACAACGGTGGAGACGAAATCCCTTTGGTCTGATGTTTTTTCCAAGCGCCTAAATTTTATATCAGCTTTGTACTCTCCGTCGCAAGGTGACTTCGCATGACTCACCTCTTGGCTTGGTCCCGACTGAATTGGGTCTGTTGCTTCGCGAGCCCAGTCGTCCATTTGGCTGGAAGCAACTTCACAATAGCCACCAAAAGTGGGTAACGACGAAGGTTGTCCATGATATTTACCACCAATAGATGATCTAGAATCATTTCAAGCCAGGGGTGGGAAGATTCTGGAGTTGTGTGAACTTGAGTAAATACGAACTGCAAAGGTAGATAGTGAAGTACTGTCACCTACCCCTTTCAAGACAACCGAACGTTTCGCCAAAACCAAGCTCCCCAAAAATATCGAAGGAAACCATCTGGTACCATTTCACCATATCAAGTCCCTCCGGCCCAGCTCCCAGCTTTCCTACCTTCTTCACAAAATTATCGACGAATCTTTGTATGATAGATTCTTGTTCTAGCAAGGCTTTCTGTGTGAACGCAGCCGAGAACATAGCTCGTTTCTCACTGTGCTTTCGAGGATCCCGCTCGCTCACAATACAATATTCGTCAAATCCCGAGGCCAGCATCTCATACCACTCATTCTTAGGGGCAGGTGAGTTTGGTTCGGCTATAGAGCGATTACCATAGATGGTTCGAAATGCAGACACAGAGGCAAAGGAGAGCTCATTAGGCCCGACGCGAAACACAGTGCCTTAGGAGGTAGTCTGTCAGCCGTCCATTCAACCGAGCGTTAATACTTGTTGCATACCATATTTGCGGTGATTGTCTTCAATCACGCGATGAAAGCGGCCGCTCATTGACTGGCGAAACCTCCAGAGCTAGATGCGGGTGAGTTGAATATCCCCACTAGTAGCAATGAGTTCAAGTCATGCTCACCGTTGACGCTCGTGCCCAGAAGGGGCCCGGGAACTTGGCGAGTGGATGGAAGTAGAGATTATAAGTCACCTGAGCAGCCAACAACACGACGAGCTGTGTGTTTCTTAGCATTGCGATTTTCGCAGTTGGTATGTATCTAGTTGACAAAGAGCAACCTACCCAAGTACATACTGCCATAGTAAAGCCAGCGAAATTGCTCTCTAGAGCCCATAAAACGTCAGTAGACATCTTAAGCATCGAATCGTTTGTCATTATGTATCAATAAAAGTCTAGTGTTAAAAAAATGGGCATTGACTTTGTTTAGGCCCAAGCGAAACAGCGATATATGAGGGGTGCTATGGCATTTGCTAAACTTAACAACCACACGGATGACGCTGACGAGTCTAAGGGATAGCCACTAAACTCATCCTTGCATAATCCGGCAGCACATCTGCCAAATGCGGTTAATCAGCGAGCACAAGTACTGGATTGGCCTGTTTGGGTGTATGGTGGTGATGTTTGGGCTTACTCGCATCAAAAATCGAATGCAACCGCTATTCGATGTTTGATCACCTTGATCCTTATTAAAGCTGAAACGCCATGATAAACAAGTATTCTCTCCTATAGCACCTATGTCTTTTTTCCTGATTCAGTAAGTTTACGGCTCTGCTAACCCCTATCTATTATATATTAATTAGTGTATACCGGTACTTCAGTTAACCGAATGCCATTGTTCGTTCTCTAATAATACATACAAGAAGGCAATATAGCTATTGCACAGCCGCTACATATGGTCACTCTTTAAGCCTAATAATCGAGCTCGAACTTTCGTTTCAGTATCATACCAGTTAAGACAATAGCGAATACTATGGGGTCTTGCATTGAAGCCTGGACACCATCCGCAGATCTCCCGCCCTCCATCTTCAAACCACGATGTCACCCCCAATATCCAAAAATAGCTGATGAGATCAATGATTACTTCTTGAAGCACTGGAAGTTTCCCGATGAGAAAAGTCGCAAGAAATTCATTGCGGCGGACTATTCGAGGTTCGCATGTCTCAACTATCCACTTACATCAAACGATAGGATAGGATTTGCTTGTAGAATCATTACCCTCCTGTTTCTCACAGATGGTAATATCAATTGACGCCATCTTGGCCGATCATGTTGGTTAACTAACAATAACCCAGATGAAATTGACGACATGCCTATTGAGGTTGCTGAGGAATATAATGAGAGACTCATCCGCATTGCACGCGGCATCCAACGTCCAGATACCACGATCCCAGCCGAGTGGATGATGTGGGACCTATGGGAGGACATGCGTGCGCAGTGAGTTAAAAAGATACACATCTTAAACATCTTGTCACACGGAGAACCGTCTAATATTCAGGGTGTAGCAATAAGGCGTTGGCGTCTTCCGTGGAGGCGCCTTGCTTTCTCTTCATGCGTGCTCAAGTCGACAAGACCCGCCTCGGTTTAGATGACTTATCACTATATTTTCAATTCCGTGAGAAGGACATCGGCACAGCGTGAGTTGACTCCCGACATGCCATCGGTAAATGCGTGCTAACCCTCGTGTAGTCTTGTCTGTGCTATCATGACATTTGGAATGGGCATTATACTGACAGAAGAGGAGCAAGAACTTGTTCGCCCGGTTGTATCTAATTTTGCAAAGAACCTCCTTTGCTTCAACGACATCTACAGCTACGAGAAAGAGCTCCGTGTTCAGGAACGCGGACATACAGGAGGTCAAATTCTCTCTGCCGTGCCTATTATCAAAGATCTCGCGAAGGTTGGGCCAGAGTCTGCGAAGCGTATCTTATGGACCATGTGCAGGGAATGGGAAACGAACCACCATCTTTTAGTTGCCGAAACTCTGCGCAAGTACCCGTCTACTACCTTGGAAGAGTATTTCAAAGGTATTGAATACCAATATGCTGGGAATGAGCTGTGGAGCCATGAAACTGGTCGTTACAAATAGCTACAAACATGAGAAGAATGGCGTCGGATCGAAGAACTACTATGACAAGCAAAACTCTATAAATTGCTCGATTTTCTCCCTACCGGAGAATACTAGAAACAATAGCACTCTCTGACAAGATAAACCTTTTCCAAGTCGAATGGGCATTTGTCGATCGAGGTGTAGCATAACAGCGGTAGTGAAGCACTTGGTGAGAAAGGTTCAGTGTTGCGAAGAAGCCACGGTAATTTAATTGAAATGTTTAAGCTATGTTAGGAATATAAGTCGCTTCACGCTATTATGAGCGGGATATCTCCTAGTCTAGTCTTTCCTCATATAGGTAATAAACGGCGCTTATCGGCCGCCAAGTACTTTAACACGCGCCTCCACGAACCAATCATAATCCTTGTTCAAAAAACCCCAGCAACTTTCACGCATATGTACTTAGCCACCACCTACCTACTTAGTAGTGAATTTTGGCTCATGCCACGGGTATAGGATCAAACCTAATAAGACAATGAGATCTTAGAAATGGAAAACAACAGCCTAATTACCCCCGTGCCTCCTCCCTGGAAACTTAAGGGCACGGTCTATATTCTGAGCTTTTGGAATAGTAAAACATTTCCCGTCCACGGACAAGGTAGCGGCAATGGCCGAGAAGAGAGTGGACCGCCGACAATCGCGTACTCAGCCCTCGAGGGGGAATCATCCTTCGCGGACGCCGCTGTATCCGGGGAGTACCTCGGTGGCCTTAGCCAGATTCAAGTTATCCGTTACACGGAAAGCCCTGTAGGCCCCTACGACGAGCTTATTGTCTGCCCTGGGTTCTTTGCCTACGAGAAGGACGATAGCAAAGGGAAGCGGAAAAGGCTCAGGAGCCCGAGAATTACGAGAATATACGTATCGCAAAAGAACACATGCTGGAATGGGCGGACCAGTGAGTGCTTTCTCGATATGCATTACCATCTCATTTCTACTTGTGCCGCGTTCTGCTCTATGCGAGAAGGAGAATTAGGGAAGACTTGTATCGAGAAGTCCACTCATAGTGTGCCCCCGTTGTATTAACACTTACCTAGACTGGAATATCCCCAAACACCTTGCGCGTTTTGAATGGGAAGGTTTGCCCGAAGGAAAGACGAGAGTGAGAGTATATCCTTACGATACCACGGTGCCGGGCAGCTCGGAGACCAGCGCGAGCGAGAAGTATTTTTTCCAGGCGGTTTTCCAACCAATGCGCTGGGTGCCATCTTTCCCACTGTCACTGTCATGGTTCAAGTACGTGGGAATTGACGCGTCTCTGGTGCAGCCACCTCTACCCGATGGTCGTCAGGGTGATTCACTGGCGGGCGAGGAGTTGGTAGGGACAAATCGCTGGTGCAAAATTCTACCTGCTATGCAGACTAGGAAGGCAATGTTAGGTTGGATGGATATGGCGCAGCACGGCGACGATGTAGCCGATAGTAATAACGGGGACGGTAGTAGCAATAGCGGTGGCAGCAGTGATGCTCAGTATGAGCATTTCTGGCCAGGACTACGTCGCTGGAACATGGCTATCAAAATGGAAAACGCCGATATTGAATTTGGCGAAGGGGAGTATTGGAATCCTACTAGAACATAGTCGAAGCTTTAGATAACCGCATATGGAGGAGTGTAGATAGGGAGCATATAAAGTGACCACTCCCAGATTGTATGTTAGAACACGTCATTCCTTGCAGATAGTTAGATCACTATAAGAATCGACTGTCGTAGCGAGGGGTAAGCAAGTCAATAGCTGTAAGGCACCATGCAGACATATCGCGGGGCTCATCCTGTTCCGCAAGGAGGTTATTCAATCCTAGTACAGAAATAAAATGATTCACATATTCAAGTTTCGTCTACTATCTCTCCTCAACACGTGCTATGTATTTCTGGCCTCATTTTTTGTTGTACTCCTTTCAACCTAGTTGTGATTACCTTGTCTCCCACTCTGCTTCATTAGCGTGATGATCTATCTTACTTGGTACATAGGTGGTTTGGTCTATAAAGATCCTATGTACTAAGTAACTACTTAGGTAGACTCCCGTAGGGTTCTGGATATGCTAACTATTCTATCTCCTTCACGCACACATATCATTGTCGAGCAGCATTTCGTCGTCTAGACATTACCCCTGCCATAAGCAAAATAACACCATTCCCAAGACTTTGTAAGCTAGTGTAGTTCGCGCCGCACCCAAATAAGGTATTAGGATATTTCCGTTAAGAAACAAGAACCCGTTTAAAAACTTGAGATACCTCTTACCGAGTATAAACAGAAATCCTGGGATGTGGAGAACTCCTGAACTCTATGCCTACCTATGTTCCCCAAGGCCGTTTGACCAAGACACTTGGTTCTGATACGGGAACCTTTTCGGGCTGGTTCATCCCGGGCTTCTATAGATGTCAGCTCGATCGATTTCTAGTCGATATTGATACTTACCGAGATCCTCGCAATTATCTTGTAGGGTACGCCTGCCGGTCCATTAACCCATTTAGGCACCCCGCACACGACGTCCTGTCTAGGATCATCTTCTTTATATGTCTTATCACCCCATATGCCTGCGAACTCATACCAGGAAGTCGGTGCATCAGACGGTTCGATAGCTGTCAACGCCATCTGCTCGGGAGAAAGCTCGTAAACCCAGAGGTTCTTAGAGGGATCCCAGAGAGTTCCTTTCGATGTGTAGTCTAATATCACTGTGCTGTCTTTGTCTTCCATGATGTATTCGTGATTACTAAAAAGTGTTAGAAGTAGAATAGGATTAGATAGGGTGTATGGTTGACTAGTACCCTTCAATGCCATACAGAGCATGTGTACCTTTGCCGGCAAATAGGATGGGCTAACATTATTATTTAAATGTGCCAATATCGGAAACAGGTTACTCACGCGGCTTCCTAGCTTCTGGGTCGATTCATATGTGTGTATACTCGCAGAAGCGTGGCGACTTAAGAAGATTGTCTCGGGTTTTCCATCTCGAAAGCGGACAATGGAGTGCTCAAGATCCCCAATATGGTCGCCGAAAAATTGTGAGGATTTTTTCGGCAGGCGTGGGCCAGCATTGAAGTGGTAGAAGTAGAAAGAGAACATGTCGACGACTTGAATATCCTGACCCTGCTTATCTTCTATAGTTCTCTTGACGAAGACCACCGGAACTACAGCGTCAGACCTGCCGGCAGTGGAGGGTTTGTTGCCTTGCATCCAGGATGGGTAGGTAGAAGGGTCATCTCGTGAAGTTAGAAACACATTTGTACCTCTGTCTCCGAAGTTATTCAGCTGGTTTACGTTGTCGAGTGTCAATTGACGATCGTGCGCATGCTTTAAAGGCTCAAGCCCCAAATAGGGTTCAACGTAGAGAAGGCTATCACGCCGACGGGTAAGCAATTAAGTTTACATCGCAACAGAGTAGACTTACAAGTCCGCCATGTTCGAAGGGAAGAACTCCTCATCGTCATGTAAATATATAACTGGAACTTCCCGCCAGCATGTTAGTCAGTTACTGGGAAGTATTAGAGCCTCATGAAATTACCATATTTGAGATAATCATGCAAACCCTCCGAGAGTTTTGAACTTGTTGCCATTGATGCCTTAGGATTCGGAGTATACGTCCGATAGATGAACAACAGTATTGCAATCACTAAGAACCAGACAACCGCTAGTGGGCGCGAAATCGATCTAGCAGCTCTTGGCATTTGGACCGCCGTTATTTTCGGAGATGACTTTGCTTACTGTCTCTAGGAGGATCCTAGCGCGGGTATTAGATGTGGTTTTAGATGTACGAGTAAGACGATTATACTGCGCAGATAGACGAAGAAAAGATAGAAGCACAACGCGGAAAGACTGAGGGATAATAGGAACCTCCCAAGCAGCGACAGCGGGGGTGGCTGTGCTAGATTGACGAATATCTAGACGGTGGTCTGTGCGTAAATAGGATACGTTCAGGTTGCACTTGGTGAGATCCGTCGGGATGATCTTGCGATGAAGCAAGCCAATACAATTGTGCCAATCCTTTGGTTATTCGGTCTCGAACCTCTTAATATGTAGTTCTATGCAAGTAAGCAGCCTCAGCGTCCTTAGCGGCCTAGGTAAACTTTACTTATCGCCTAACCCAGATAAGAAGTATTATTTCCTATTCGGGCATATATATAGATCAGTTTACTTTCGTTTCGCTCGACTCTCCCTTCGTTTTTAATGGAGGCATAGCATGGGATTGGGCAGTAGCAAATCATGCAACTTCTAAAATTCCCAAACTAGTACCCCGAATCTACTCATAGGCAACCTAAAGAATCGAGAGAGTTGTTGCAACTGTTGGTTGAAGTCCAATAATCTTCATCGAATTAGGCGTTTACTTATCCATGATAAATACTCGTGTTTCCTTTTTCTTCCTTGTGGTAATTCTACTGGTAACGAACTAAAGATGCCGCGGCCCGGAATTCTCACGTAAGATGAAGCGGTCATACTTGCACACGCACCTCGTGCGTCCCTTCCTATACAATTAACCCCTCAATGAGGCTTCTCTTCAAACATGGAATCAGTATCCTCAGTTTACTGCTTTGCGTCTATCTCGTACACTAAAGATGTTTCATGTTAGCTTAAAGCTGGGTTAGGCTGGGCTTAAGGAGGTAATACTTTAAACCAAAACACGTGGATGTCGTAGAGCGTAGGCTAATAAACGTCAGAATCAGGCAGAGCCTTGGCCCAAAGAAACGTGAGAAATGTGCCTCCCTTTTCACATGAAATCGATACCACGGATCACCGCATCTTGCAAGGGACAGCCCCGGCACAGACCGTAGAGGCGAAGGTAGGGAACGAAGAATTATTTGAAGAGTGAAGTCTGCCACCAAGATGCTTTTCGGTGTACACTTGAATAGCCCGGCCATGAAAATAGGCTATCCACGTGGTGACTACAAACGCTGGCCGGTGAGCGTATCAAGCAGAATATGCATTTCAAGCCTAGGGTGGCGGGATCCAGACAAGCCACCACTTCGGCTGGGCACAATCGAGTCCTGTCTCCCAAACTGTGTCAATGTATCCTGTCAGCCTGCTCGTAATACCCCTCTTTTTCCCAATGCCTTATCATTTCTTGATCTTTTCAGCAATATTTGCAATACGAATTTGAGTCTTTGATGCTGCGTACACTATAGCTCTCTCCCTAAACCGTCACTATGTCAGACGTCGTAAGAACAGATACTGCAAAATTGTACACGTATTCCCCTATCAGGCCACCGAAAACGTTCAGGCTACTGCGGCTGTTTGGCTCGGCATCAAGGGAATCACCCCTCCAGGGTCAAATGGTTCATGCATCATTAGATGACCATCCCGTATACCGCGCCATCTCGTATACCTGGGAGGGGCAAGCGTCTGACCAAACAATGTTTTGCGAAGGCGCGACATTACTAATTACGAAGAATTGCGAAGAAGCACTAAAGAGTCTCCGGCCGGTACACGGGGAAGAAACTCGCCATTTGTGGATAGACTCTGTTTGTATCAACCAGGAGAAAGAGGGTGATGCTCAGATGGAGCGACAGGGTCAAGTGGCAATGATGGGCTCGATATACAAGGCCGCAGAAAGCGTGATTGCCTGGCTCGGCGACCCAACGACGCTACACCCACGCGGTCTATCGCTAGGCGTTTACGACACAACGATACAATGGTTATCAAGACTCGCCCAGACCAGCGCCGAGGCAGCAGTCGGGACTCAACGAGCTCGAATCCAAGAACTATTGTATGAAATTGATGCCGCAAGTAAGTGAAATATATAAAAACTAGACTCTGAAAATGCAAGTGTCGCCACTGCGTCAAGAGTGACATAAGCTAACAGTCCCGGGCCAAGACCTTATAGCAACATTTCTCCACATTCCTTGGTTTAAAAGATTGTGGGTTATCCAAGAAATTGCTCTCAGCAACCAGGGAGAGCTCTTCTTTGGCAAGACTGGTTTTCGCATGGACAATCTTCTCCAAGCCAGAGAGGTCATCAAAGATATGGCGAAGGGCAATTTTCGGGCGTTTGAGGTATTCGCCTCGTTAAACAACGGCTTTTGTATTCATGGTCGGGCAGAGGCATGTGTAGCTATGCGACCAACAGTGGATGCGGCGGAGCTAATGGAAGAGGCCCGTTACTGCTTAACTACACTCGTGCAGGACAAAGTATATGCCCTGTATGGGATATTCAATGCCCTGAATTTAAACTTGCCTTTTCCGGACTACTCAAAGCCTACTGCCCAGATTTTCCGCGAGACAGCCATCGGCATCGCCATAGCCACAGGGAACTTGAACGTCTTTGACCAAGTCCATGGTTTGGGTTCAACAGCTAATCTTGCTTCATGGGTTCCCGATTGGGCAACATTTAAACATGCCATCCCCCCGGCCCTAGGTATAACGGGATCCCGCGTCAGTTCTGCGGATTCTAGCCCCGAGTTCTGGTTTGAAGCTAATGAATTGCATCTGGCAGTCAGAGGCATAAACTGTGATGTCATCTTTACACGGTCTACTTACGCAGTCGCACATCAGCACGAAGGACTAGGCAGACCGGAAGACTATATAGCATGGTCTCAAAACTTCCAACCCCCGGAAATCTACTGGAAGAATCTACTTAAGTCGAACCCTCGGCACAGCCAGGCAATATTGAGAATATGGAACATTCGAGTTTTCCAAATGTTTTCCAAATTTGCTTTCGACACATCCGACAGGCCAACAGACAAGGATACTCGTATGGAATTTTATGCTACGCTCCTAAGTCATGAGTTTGGCCTAGCAAATCTACTCGATGATACCCAATCTCTGGATACCTGGCATTCTATTCTAATGGGAACGGCTTCGCGGCCGCCGCCGCTGCAAACTGATCAAAGGGATGTGGTAAATAGTTGGATGAAATCCACGATCGACGAAATTCGCCAGACGCCCAAACTCCAATCTCTCCTCACGACGCCGGAATTTGCTGTGTTCGAGGCCATCGAACTGGACGATGCGGCTCGTCAGCGACATGACAACATAATTAGACGCTCCTTCTATCAGACAATATTTAGGACCAAGTCGGGCCGGCTTGGTATGGCTCCGCATCCTATCAGGTCTGGCGATGAGATAAAGATCTTTGCGGGTGGGCGCTTCCCGATGGTAGTGCGACCATCAAATGGCCGAGATACATTCCGACTCATATCGCCGGCATATATCCACGGCATCATGCAAGGGCAAGCGTGGCTGCCAGGAGGCAACGATCTACAGAAGTTTATAATAGAGTAATATGTCTCCACGTGACCATTATGGATTAGGTCATCCCTATTTCGCCCCCTCGTTACCATTCTGTGAGCCGATTTAGCTAATTTTCGCTATTTGGTTGGACCTACGTAGGTAAGTAGCCCAGTAAACTAATATCTTAGAACTATTCATAACCAGAGACAACTAACTACCAATGCAAAGCAACGCAGATTAACATGAAGAACAACGCAATGTGGTAATGAGAGTGGTGGTCGGGTCGAATTTAGGTAGAATTCGAGCTTGGTGTGCCTGAAGATTTGGTGTTGTCGGTGGAAGGGATCCCTGCAACCATTGAATCTTAATCCTCCTCACTCTCATCCTCTGAGTCCTCTGAGCCTTCTGAGTCTTCTGAATCCTTAACTTGGATTTCTTTGCCGACCTCGCGGAATAAATGCATGCGATGAACGGAGTATTTCCATCCATAACACTGGAAAGAACTTCCACATAATTGCTATCCCGTGCCCAAAGTGTAAGTTACTCGAAAATGCGATCTTATGGCGAATCATAGATTAAGTTATAATAACTCACTAATGAGGCAGAAGAAAAGAGATGGGAAATGGAAGTAGTAGGACATGAAGAGGAAGAGAAAGAGAGCCTTACAAATAAACATGCACCACAGATTTCCTCTCTCCACACCCCTCGTGTGCGAATTTCTTCGTCCCGTCGATCATCTGAGGTAGTCGTTAAATTTTCCGCTCCTGTGCCACCATTGCCAGCTTCCTCATTAATGTCTTGTATCCGCAATACTTGCCTCGTCTGCGTCAGGATGTTGATTATCTCGGCGGAGACCCCATGGTATTTGGCCAGCTTTATCGGCGACCAAGTTTGGTGCCAGCCGGTTAGGCTGAGCCGTGTGCTTGCATTTTGCTCCTCGACCAAATACCGAATGATGGCCTCCTGGTCATTGCCTATCCCATCAGGTGACAAGGTCCTGGTGCTAATTCGGATAGCCCACATGAGCGGCGTCCAGCCGTCACCATCGCGCATATCAGCGCCATCATCTGCTGATGACAACTCCAGCACCTTCTTTACCACGCCAAGGCGGCCACTGCCCACGGCATAGTGCAGCGCCTTCCGGCCTAGACGATCTTCTCGCCTGAACAATTTCGGTTTGTCAACGTATAATTCGACCATATCCACCGTACGTAACGATGCCATCTGCGCTGGGTTGCGATTTGCAGTGTCCGTGCAGCTCACGTCAGGCCTATTGGTTAGCAACATGCGTACCACCGTAGCTGAACTCATTAAGCTTGCCGCAATTATCGCGGTACTGTACTGGCCACCCCTCCCGTTTATATGAGCCTTGGAGTGTTCGTTGTGAAGGAGGTACTCGATAAGCTCCTTCTGTTCCTTGTCACTCCCTCCGCGCATGCATGCTAATTGCAGTGGCGTGCCGACTTGGTCATTAGCCGCCACGATATTCATATCAGCCCCGTTTTCAACGAGAAGCTTAATGTACTCGATACTCAATTTCTTGCACGCTAGGTGAATGGGCCCGCCTTCTTTACCGTGCCTGAAATTGATGTTTACTCTATTTGAGACGAGGTATTTGAATATGCCCAAGTTGCCTACGCGTATAGCCTGGGAGATGGGCGTATATCCGTCGAAATTCGGGATGTCTGGGTCTGCGCCTCTGTTTAGCAATAGGCGGATTGGAAGAACTGGTGTGGATGCTTTCAGACGGTTGAGGGCGGTGTTTCCTTGTTTGTCGCGTTGATTAAGTGATGGATTGTACTCTAGCACTCTTCGGAGACATTCATATGTCGTCGCCTTGCTCTTCACCGATCGAACAGCATAGTGTAAGGGGGTATTATCGTTGCTAGTACGTGCGTTCACGTCGGCGCCTGCTTCTAATAGCATCTGAACTATCTCTAGGCTATCGTAATAGACCGCTGCAGTGAGCGCAGTAGCACCATGGAGTATGCCATCTAAAGGGTTCTTCAGTTCCAACTCGGCGTTCTGCTGAAGAAGCAACTTGACTACATCGGGTGATTTGTGTGACGCAGCTAGATAGAGCGCACTACCTCCGGGGAGCACTCGGTTCAAGTCGGGCTCCTTCTTGCTACTGTTTAGCAATATTTGAGTTATAGGAGCCGAATAGTATGCTGCTTGAAGGGGAGTCCTTTTGGTGTCCACCTCAGGGTCTACGTCGGCTCCTAGCTCAATAAGCTTCTGGACCACCTCCGCCTTCCCATCGGATACTGCACGAAACAGGGGGGTAATCCCAAGAATATCCTGAGCTTCGAGATTAGCTCCATATTCCACGAGATGCTCGATCGTGGCTAGAGAGCCTCTGCTGATTGCCCTCATTAGAGCCTGTGATATATATGATCCATAACTTTTCGAAGCGATTGATCTGTTGTTCCTTGAAGTTTTCCCGAGAAAATGTTCCATTATTGAATCGAAAAGCTCCAAGTTGTCTTGCTCAGCTGCTAAGACGATTATGTGAGATCCGTCTTGGAAGTCTGATCCCAATTCTCCACAAACACCCATATCAATTAAAGTCTTAGCACATTGAACTAAACCTCCTTTGACACATTTAAGTATCGGGTCCGTCCCGTAGAAGTCTGGTGTCCCGTCTTCTTTGACGAGGGCTTCGATAATTTGATACTGTCCGTTGACACATGCCAATTGTAGCGGTGTGTCCGACGACGTAGTGACAGATCTGATAGTAGCGCCCGACGCGGTCAATGTCTCAACGAGGCTCAAGTTGCCAGAGGCTGACGCTATATGCAAAGCCGTCCGTCCACCTTCATCCACGGCGTCAACATGAACCCCTTTTTCTAGCAGTGTCTTCACAATCGAGTTGTGCCCATACCTTGTTGCAACATGGAGCAGCAGTGGCAGTGATAGAGCAGATTTTTCTACTTCCATTTCGACCGTATCAGCCTTTATGGAGTGCTGCATTCTTGGTCTATTCGACATGAGTTCAGGTCTTACTCCTGTAATCGTGAGTGTTGAGGAGGAAACTGAATCCAGTATTTCGCTCACAATATCTGCCATCCCGAGTGCGCATAGCAACTCAACTAAATCGGGTGGCCGTAGAGAACTAATATACCCCATGTTTGTAACAAAGTAGGACACAATATATCTAAGACATTCAATATTTTCGCAGTGTAATGAGGCGGCGAGAATTTGCTCGGGTGATACAATAAGCTCGCGAGAGGCTGCTAAGGAGATGAGGTCACGAAAGATGTCGATATGTCCACTTCGCGCAGTTTCTGCTATTGCCGTGGAAATATCCTCAGGGTGCAACTCAAACGCATTTATAACTAAGCTTCTCAGTGAAAGAGCACATACGATGTGAAGCGGTGACTCCAACGGAGCTTTGGGTCTTGTCGTCGGGTTTGAAAGGAGAAAATGTACTCTGGCCCAGCGTTTCAAAGCCTCCCCATCATCTAGGCTCATAAATTTGAGCACCTTACTCCGCAACTTAAAGCCATCTGATGATAGATGATAGTGTGTTGCCCAGTGAGAGACGATATATGGCAAAAGACCGTGCCGACCTTCGATGCAAGTATATGTTGGGTTTCGACTATCCCATAAAGATTCCAATTCGCCTTGGATATGGCGTTGGGATAGATACTGGACGAAGCATTGAGTTATTTCCGTATGGATTTCCGCAGAACTTCCTAAGTTGTACCATCCAAGTTTTGACTCGCCGGTCGCCTCCATGATCTTTCGTATATCTGGACTTGCGAATTGCACAGAGGACTGTGACTCATTGAGGATAGGACTGAGATAGCCTAAAGCTAGATGGAAGGCTGTTGCACCGTCTAGGTCTGGTTCTAGGAGTAAGCCTAAATCCGTGACTGTGAGTGGTTGAAGAGATCCACAAAGCAGCGCGAGGATACGACAGGCAAGTGCTTGTAGTTCAAACGGCACACATAATAGGACTGCTTCAATGACACTGCCAATAGTAAGCGGTAACATGTTTCTTAGTGCGCACAGCTTAGATGAAAAGAGATCTGAGCCTTTAGGGCAGTTGATGCGATGCGAAAGCCAACGGTGAAGGGTGCCAGTTAGAACAGAGTCCAAGTTATCCTGCCTAAGAACATCCTCCATTTCATCGAGTTCATCCTGTTTAAGGCCTATGGCCTCTAGATGGCTCTTCAGAGGAAGAACTTGAGCTCTAGTTCTTACAGAAGAAGACGGGTGGTGTGTTGTTAGATCTTTATGTTCATCGAGGTTAATTGTAGGTACCCCTTGTAAATGATGTACCAGAGCGGGTGAGCTGCCGGTAATGATTATCTTTGGGCATATCTCCGTTTTTCCGGTCGCCTGAACCAATTTGGTCAAAAACCAGTCGACTGGGTAGACGCATTGATCCAGGGCGTGTATTACGTATGCGTTTTTCACTCGGCTACCGCTGTCGGTCATCGTGTCCATCCAACATTGAAACAGGAGTCTTTCATTCCAGTTAATCTTGGTCAGATGCTTCGCTATGGTGCTCTCAACCATCGATAGGCTGTACTGGCTTCCCAGCTGGGCTAGTATTGTGCAGAACATTTTCTGCAAATCGTTTCGCCGGCAATCGTGAGCGTCAAAATCAAATCGGATCACGTTTTCGATGTTCTGCGTATCTTTCAGTAGGCGAGATACCTCCTGTGTCGCTGCTTGCAATCCTTCCTGGCCGTGTATGAAGCATACGCCTGTATCTGCCTTCCTGATCCACTCTTGAAAGGTCTTATTGTGTTCAATCCAGGTGAAGTTAAAATCTTGGCGTGTGTCCAAATAAATAGATCCAGGGGGAGAAGAATAGGCGAGGATAGTGCTAAAGGCGTCTCCGTGACTAATATCGAATGCTATAATTCGTTAACTAGTCACTCGCGGGAATTGAAATACTGGATGGGCTTACAGTTGAGGGCTTTATGGACTCTTTTACGAATTGGTTCCCAGACTTTTGCCCTGCCGGGATCTTTAGCCAACAGGTGATGTGGCTGGTCTCGACCGATCATGAGCTCGGAGTGGATGCCCATGGTCCCCGAAAAGTCTTGAAATATCTTGAGATAATATTAGTTTAGATTCTTGCTCATTTATTGTAAACTAATTGCTCCTCACGCGCAGTTGCAGATTTGCAGTTGTTGAGTACACGCTTATCATCGCTACGTTGATGGGTATAGTTGTATTTATGAAATCATGATTGATTTTCAAAATCGAAGCTGTTAGAGTTTGCGCCCGACGAACAATGCCTTCCTGTTTGTTGGGACTGGCACAGAGAAGCCTCGAAATCCCGTCTTCGATCGCCTGACGAGATTCTAACTCATGCATGCCACCGAGAAATATCTGCCAATTATATGAATTAAAACTTTGCCACATCCAGATATTCGTCTTTACATACCATTCCCCTAATGCTCCTGTAAATTAAACCATATTTCTTGGGGTTAGACAGCGCGTAAACTGCAGCCTTGAGAACAACGTCATTATGAAGCTCACGTTAACATTGGACATATTATAACTTACTTGTTTTGCAATGCTGCCTCCGATATCTTCACATATGAAGAAAATATGTCTCGTCATGGACTGTCTCTGAGTCAGTTTATATCTACTATATTCCTATTTTGATTCTCAAGCATTGATTACTACCTTGTCATGGGAATGGTACTGGATTTCCATCAACATCTCCAGAAGCTTGGAGGCATGATAGTATATATTATCCGGACCTGTCACAGCATATGGAGATGTGGCGGAGTCGTTGTATCGATATGTCATATAACGTGCCTCAGCACAGTAATCAGCATGGTAACCAGGAATAGCGTCGAAGATGTAGCGTAGAGGCCAAGGTCTCTCGCCGTCAGGAGCCCATGGATCGTCGCCGTTGCTATGAAGGCCGTGAATTGCAATAACGCTATAAGGAGCAATTATTGCTAGAGTCAGTGAGGGGCAAGAGGCAATCATTTCGGTGCAAGCTAGCGTACTCAATTTTAGGATGGTTTACTGAGTAACGACCATCAACAGCAAGGCTGCCGTTGTCTAGTCTATCACCTTGATCCATATCGACTTTTGCAATAGTCTCTGGATTAGGCAGAAAGGGCGCCGATACTCTCGCTGGCTCTGAATCGTTTGGGGAAAATGGAAAGGTAAAATTCTCATGGGAATGGATAGAGAATTAAGTCTTCGGGTAATGCTCCTTGGAAAGCCCCGGCTAATAATGCGCCTCAAAAGTACAAGAGATATGTCAGAAATAAGCGATTCCAGTATTATTGCCGTGATTTCATTGGGTTAAGTGTGCTGTCATTATTTGTCATATGCTTGTAACAAAAATATGACCCCTATACTTCTGCCACAATAAGGTAGGGGGCTAGCCGGCACGACTGGCAAGGCTGTCAGGAAACCCTCCCCCCACTTCCCCTGACCTATACCTAGCCAGGCTGGCCATGCCAGCCTACGACCATAATATAACATATTACACCCCATAGGCCACCCCTGGCCTTCGACCTAGCCTTCGACTTGGCCCTTTTCTAGTTGGTTCGTAACATAGTTATTAAGGTATTTACTTATATAGGTTTAACCTAGGTGCAAAAATAGCCGAATAAGCGTACGTTACCCCTAATATAACTACCGACTACCTACTAAGTGGTGTTCCTGATTCTGCTGTAAAAAGAAAGTGTTAGTTATAGCTAGGATATCTTTGAACAAAAATGATATGTTGATCTTCAATGTGTTACAGCGATAGGTTGAGCCGTTATGCCAGTACGATACATCAACACTCCCCAGCCCCGTCCTGCCCACAGTATATTACTACAGGCCAGTATAACGTTTCTAAACCTTTCGGGCAACCTGTTCTCTAGTAATAAATCACTTGGTGTAGCGCGTGTTTTTCAACATCGATAACGTAGAACCCCGAGCTTTATCTTGCGCTACTCCAACAGACCTGTGAACAAAGGCTATCTCATATCAAAATATATACATTTAGCTAAGAACCACACGCAAGAACTACTATGCTCTCCAACAATATATTGCGTCTCTTAAATAGTAAAGACTTATGTCAATACCGTGACGCTAAGACAAGCAATATTATACTTAGGGCTATAGTAATATTGAATCTTTGGTTTCAATATTGAAAGTTGCTCACTCGTCATCTTTTTCCTTCACTATATCAGGAGTATGTTAATCCAGCGGATTTAAATTAAAATAGATATTTGAAAGAACACCTATACCCGGCTTCCATTCCAATCATACAGCACATCAAATACTGTAGGTTCTATGTCGTGCCTTGTTTTAAAGAAGCCTTTCAATGTCGATGGTTTAGGTAGCGTATGACAAAACACCCATTAGATTTCGTTTGTGCGTAATGGAAGCACCGTATAAAGTCCTCCCTTACGCCAAGTTACACAATATCGCTTCTCAAATTCCGATCTCTCGTGAAGGATGATCTATCAGTGCTCTCTACTTCTACGCCTGCAGGGACCGGCTCGCATCTCTCCTCCCGAGAGACCTCGACCGTCCGCACAATGCCGACCCCGTCCTCGCGTGCCATACTTCCATTCGTTGATCCAGCCGATGGCCCGGCTAGAATTGTGGTTGAGTTCGAATTGTGGTGCCAGGAGGTTGTTAGAGCGATAGTTTCCTTGGAACTTTCCGAGACTGGTCTTTCCATACTGGTGGGTTGCTCTCTACTCTCAGTGCGTTCGTCCACATCACCCATTCTGTCACAATTCGTCTGATCCAGACCTGTGATTGTCCCTGACAGCAAATGGTGGAATGGCCGCTTGCGGAGGGGGCTCTTCCCGCTCGATGATCGCGGTTGGTTTGGGTCTGATTCGTCGTCCGATTTTGCCCATGCGCCCTTGCCGAACACTCGCTGAACGATTGGCCAGCAGAGAGGTATGTTGCCCACGTAGATAGCCGTGAGAACCTCTGCAACATAGAAATACACATATTGCTAGCCAGAACGTGGTGCGTTAGTGAAGGCCCCAGTATGTAAGTCTCGGTGATACTCACAAGCTCATTGGGGTTGATGAGGTTGTAGACGCGGTTGAGTATCGAGATGATGATCTGTTAGGACATTTGGTTTAGTACGAGCTATAACATTTGGAGATGATGCGCAAGGGTACGCACATTTAGCACTCCAACTCCTAAAATGCAGCATAATATAATCTTTTTCTTCCGCGGGAGTCGAGTCTTGATGACAAAGGGGATAGGTATAGCGAGGAGCATCAGGTCGGAGGAGATATTCCATGTCGTCGCGATGATTATGTGATTGATGTATGTTGTGCATTGTGCTTCTAGCAGTCAATAATTCATTAGAACCACAAGATAGCTACGCACGAATTCAACTCACAATATCGAACTGGTACTCGCCAGTACTCCCATATAGGCCTACACCAGTATCCCAGCAAGAGACTGACAAGCACAATGTAACCGATGGCGCAGTACACGGCGATAAGTTTGATAGCAAGCTGCTGTCTTTGGAAGGCAAAGCTGTGTACGAATCCTTTAGTATTTCATACCATTACGTTGCGTGTTTATCTTGGCACACACTTACGTTAGGCGATGGTAGAGGAATAGTAAACACGCCTTGACGAGCCACTCCGTAGCAAGCGTGCACATTTCCATCACGAGTGTCAGCTTGCTCCCATAGATGGCTTCTTGAATCCCATGTGGGGTGAGGGTCTCTACGACCTCCGGGGGCATGTAGTTACTTCCACTGACGGCGATCTCGTTGACGCTGGCGATGACCACGGTGCAACAGATCTAGAACGAACGACGACGGGTTAGACAGAACTGTTGCGAGCATGAAGATCAACTTCCCCCTTACCGTAGCAATAACCATTAGCCAGTCCTCAATTTGGAGCCACCAACTACCAAGCTTCATCCGTCGCGAGATCCTATGTAGAAGAATCGCATCATGTCAGTAGTTGGCCTAGCAACTTGATGGTATCGCATGCTGTGACCAACGCTATAGTGCTTTTGCGGCGAATGATAGAAAAAAATAGCGATGAAACTTACAGACGGCACGCAACTAGGAAAATTCCAACCGGGTATAACGTCCATGACTGGATCCTCAACGTGTGCACAAAGCTCATGGCCGGAATCGCTACCGCATCAAACCATTGCGGGAAGGCCGCCGAGAGGACAGCATCGAGCAAACAACTAGGCTTTCAAGAGCGGGAAAGGATTGATTGAGAGCTTGGAGTAGTCAAGGCTTAACGAGAAAGCTCTTGTTAGGCACATTGCTTTACGTGATACTCTACGTATGTGATCAACATTACACAATCTACGCGTCTACTTTTAGGGTGGAGGTGGGGAGAACGTTAAAATAAGCTTTACGTAGCTCGGGGGGACACAACATCCTGACTCGCGGACCGTGACGAGCGGGTGATTCTCTTTTCTCCTAGTGTAGGCAGCTATAGCAAGTCGATGGTAATATTGATGTTGTTGCAGAGATGGGGCCTTAGGACTAGGTACCTAAGGTAGGTAGGTAACCACTTTGTATCTTCTCACACGGTCCCAAAGTTGTAGTAAGTAACTCACAGGATAGATTGAACGATTACGGGCTCGCTCGGAATCAAGTATAGGATTACGTATTGCATGAGTGCCTAACCTAACCGA
Organism: Nemania sp. FL0031; assembly: GCA_022432375.1. Classification (NCBI taxonomy): domain Eukaryota; kingdom Fungi; phylum Ascomycota; class Sordariomycetes; order Xylariales; family Xylariaceae; genus Nemania; species Nemania sp. FL0031. The sequence goes on along the minus strand of JAJKKK010000064.1, from coordinate 174,119 downwards.
AGATTCCATGTTTCGAAATCGCAAATATCATAATACCAAAAAGACCTAGATCTACCTAGGTAGATAGATGAAGACGTTGATTCGTACTAGGTATATGGAACTAGGTGCGCCGAACCCCCATGAAAGCCCACTAGCCCACTCTTGTGCTTGGGCGCCGAAGCGGTTAGGTCCGAGAGACCGGATCTCTCACAGCTTCACGGCTTCGGGAAGGGTAGGGATGACCTAGCACTAGGAGGCGTGTTGGGTTCGCAAGCATCAAGACAATACCTACTAAGGGTTAGTCTCTTAACGACTGGGAGTTGATACTCATCGGTTGAAAGTACTGGCGAAATCGCTGTAGCTCTGCAGCACTTCCTTGTGTCAGCGTTGTATACGAAGTCGGCTAGCCGGGTTAAAGGATGGCTAGCTGTCGATTGCGGCGGTGGCACTGCCATCACAGTATCTGTGGAACTTGTAGGTGGCATTGATACCTATTGTAGGTGTAATGGAGTCTTGTACCGGGAATCCGCCGTGAGGGTAGTAATATCCACTGTCCTTCATACCTGCCATACAAACCCCTCGCGGCGGCTACTATCATTAGATTAAGTAGGTTTAGCTTGATGGATGGGTTAAATTCGTTATCGAATATGAAGGTGCTTACCATATTTGGGTCCCCCGCATATACAAGGGCACGCGTGTACCTACCTATGTAGGTCTATAGCGCTAATATTTGGAGTAGTAAGGCTTCAACAAAAGCTAAAATAAATGTAAATTTAAAGGTAGATGAGGGTCTTGAGTTAACTTTGCCGGAATCCGTGCAATTGTATATAGGAGGGGAAATGTGCGACGAGTGCAAGGCCTCATTTGAGCTACATTAATTTCTCAATCTCGAGGAAGTCCTTAGCCCACTCCCAGAAGTGCACTTCCAAGTCAAACGAGGTCCAAGAGCTAACGAAAGAGAACTAGAATGACAACACATAGCATGCTGATATTAGGCATGAGACTGGGGCGTTAGGCAGCCACACCGCCAATAGTCTCATGCAGGACTCGCCAACAATTCTACCTGCTGCCTTTTGCTGAATATTCGTTGTGATTACACCTAGCTCACGGGGAAATCTAGCGGTAGATACATTATGAGATCGGAGGTAGTTCATCGCATATATATACGGTTATTCCCTCGAAGCAATTGTAATCAATTCTTCTTGTTTGCCCCTTCCGCCATCGCGAATTTCCTAGGCTCTAAAACCCTCATCGACGCCGTTAATCCCAACCACGGACTGAGGTTATTGGTTCTGCACGTGTATGAGGGTTAATGAGAAGCAGGCTACAGGTGGCAGTAATAGTGGCTAGTCTCAATGCAGTGGGCTTCCATGGTCTTGCATGTGTGTCGGCGGCCTTTATCAAGGCTGATCGAAGAGCTTCAATTCATAATCGAGATTAAACTTTCTAGGTGTACTATACGTAAATATGGCACCTTCGACCCAAAGGTCTGCCCACGATTATACTGTCGCCATATTATGTGCCATGAATTTGGAAAAAAACGCTATTCGCTACATGCTGGACGAGGAGCATCCGCACCTTGGGAGTCAGCCCGGTGACCCCAACAGTTATACCCTTGGCGAGCTGCATGGGCACAACGTAGTGCTAGCCTGCCTACCCGGTCAGAGAGGCAAGAGCGCTGCTGCGGTCGTCGCTACAAACATGTCGCGCTCATTTCCTTCAATCAAATGGCGATTATTAATAGGAATCGGCGGCGGTGTTCCCAGTGATAAATATGATATTCGTCTAGGTGACGTGATTATCGGCATGCCTGAAGACCAATATGCAGGTGTTATTCAGTATGACCTGGGAAGGGAGACAAATACAGGATTTCACTTGAAGGGCTTTCTGTGGCCACAACCCGCTCGACTTAGGAATGCTGCCCTGGGTATGCAATCCGATCACATAGGCCGAGACAATAAAATCGAAGAGTACATACAGGTTATGATAAAGAAATGGCCACATATGGCCTCATACAAACGGCCTTTAAACCCCGACCTTCTCTTTCCCGCGAACGTTTTGCATCCGGATGATGCTTCGCCCTGCACTAGCATTTGCGATACTTCTAAAGCAGTTCCCCGATCAGCACGTCAGTTCAAGCGCCCCGAGATCCACTACGGACTGATAGCGTCGGGTGACGTCGCCATAGAGAGCGCGACAATGAGGGATAGCCTCGTTCGTCGGCTTGGACACGACATACTCTGCTTCGAGATGGAAGCGGCCGGGCTGATGACGGAGTATCCATCGATGGTAATCCGCGGCATTTCTGCCTACGCAGACTCCCATAAGAGCAACGGTTGGCAGCATTACGCGGCGGCCACCGCGGCCGCCTGCGCCAAAGAGCTCTTATTAAGTATTGATCCTGAAGTCGCGCTGGCAAAACTAGCTCCCCCACCAAAGTATGACGGACCAGCTGGTGGTAATTAATAATATCCTCACTAATCACGGCCTCTGAACTTCGACAGCTCCTAAGACGGGTGGCGATTCCGATATTGGTAAATACAGATGATTATTTACACTACTGAATAAAAAACAAACTTGTGTATAATATTGTGAACATCAAATTGAACATAAATGGTAGGTCAATGGGACGCGCATAGTAATACCGCCGGTTGGCTCAGAGGGCTGCTACGCAGCACTGCACCATGATGTCAGGCATCATCGATAGCTGTTACGTAGCTACTATAGGCATTTCAGGGAACGTGTTTCCATACCAATAGCGACAGCAACCCTCCGCCTGAAGATGCCTTGCTAGTTATCCTCGCACATCTACTAACACCTAAAGCAGTGAATCAAAAGCCTTGGCTTATGCACTAATCCGTCTTGTTATGTTCAGGTCAGAAAGGGGCAAGGAGGTAGGTGCCTTTTCTCCTCTAGGCAAACTCCGAGCGACGATTAATATGACCGCCACGCCCTAAAGGCCCTACACATAGCTCAAATATTGAACGGATTTTAGTAATATCATTGATTGTTTGCGATTTATGAGGATCCTGTAGGCGCGCCATATCAGCCTGCGGAGAGGGGTTGGTAGTACTCTAAAGTAGTATTTCTCATGCATTCTTTTTCTTTTTCTTGCTTACTGGCTTAAGATTCCCACCCGGTACGTCCATTATTCTCAATAAGTAGGTACCCCATAATTTTCGAATTAAAATTCGACCTATTTCGCCTTAGGACATCGGGGCGTCGTGGTTGTGAATGATAGACCTGGACTACTGAAAGCTTGCAAGTAGAATATCACATGTCTCGCGTTCAACAGAATTGGTGACACTGCCGCAACACTCCTCTCTCGGTTTCTTCGTAGGCTATGTCTAGGATGAGATAACCGGTTAAAAGAACTAGACAGGTGTACCACTCTAAAGGCATAGAACCCCAACTAAGAGATAACCATAAATTCCATACGCACTAGTCTTGTGGCTTAATCGCCCCCGCTACCAAACCCCGAATATTGTGTCCACATCACGAATGATAATCTCTTCAATACGCCTGGGACCTCATCATACCAGGACTAATCCTCACGGCTAGGTAAAGACACTCAACGCTTCGCGCCATTTTTAGAGCGCATTGCCCTCCATTTCATCCTCATAGCAAACTGCCCTTGGGCTATTAAAAGTATAGATACACCAATAAGTGTACTAATGATTGGAAGGATAGCAAAAATAATGGTTCCAATAGAAAATCCCCAGCTGATTCGTATAAACACCTCCCAAGTTGCGCTTCCAAGGGCTGCAAGGACCACTTGCATTGATGATAGAATCAACGATAAGATTGCAAATACAAATATTAAGGGAGCGGCGTAATGCTGGAGGTATTGAGATGTTTGCCAAAGCTGTTCCTGATAGTTCCAAGGAAGCCTCCGCTCCGAATCGGGACGAAATAGGTAGAGAATGTTGGCAATGCGGACCAAACGAATAATCAAATTTAAACGGGTAAGCCGGAATTGGCCGTAATGATACCGGTGCGAAACATCGTAGTTATTTAGTGATCTAAAAGGCTGAATAAACTTTTGAAAACGTTGAAAAGATATGTATTTGGGCAATAAGTTGGCTTTTTGAGCGATTATGAAGTCGGATTCGTGTCGTATAAGAAAACTATAGCTACGAAGAAAGCCAAGGGCGGCCCGGTACTTGTCGTATCGTGGCCTGTTAGATATAGGTTGTGCAGGAGACTTAGAAATATGTTTTTCCCAGATCGTATAGTTGAGAAGATAATCTGGCAGTGGCTTTATATAAACGGTCTCGTAAAACCATACGAGGTGTAGTTTAGGATCTTCGGCTGTAACGATGGCGCGCTTTTTTATCAAATGTTTGTGAAGGGGATCAATGTGTGTTGCATCTTGGGTTGCAACTAGCCATAAATAGGGGTAGATATCGTCGGTGAGTCTAGTCTCGAGATCTCGATCAAGGCAGCCATTCCAGCCAGCCGCCGTGTCTTGGATGCCATGACGAACTGCTAAGTTTATACTAGAATCTCGATTCAACTGGCTAACCTGTTCGAAGGGCGGGCTCTCGCATTGAAACATTTTGGTTAAGAAGTGGGAGGGGTCTGCCATGCTTCTTTCGAATACATGTTCTATTAAGTAGGTAGTACGTAAGCAGCTTCGAAACTGCTAATGGAGGCCACCCCCTCCCCTCTTTTTGGTGTCCCCCGATGGCTCAGTGCAGTGACACCCCAACAACCAAGCATCAGGCCAAGTTGCTAGAGGAGACTACGGCCTCACCGCAAGTGTCTAAGCCACGTTAGTGTTACAGTAGAAACAGACACCTACGCAATATCGACACAGGACCAATCAATTTAGTTATTCCCTAGCCGATGAGATGTAGGCTGAGCCGGGCGTAATATTCGATGAATATGCTGGAGAGGAGCAGCGAGACAGCTATCCCTGCAGTTAAGCAGGAGCTACCCACATTATACTGTCTCTATTGGCTACGCACGTTCTGCGCCCCAATCACAACCATTTCCGTAAGGCCTAGGTAGCCGGACCTACAAAGTAGGTAGGGTTACCGTGGTCATGTGACGTTAATAGTATAAATGCTTAAGTATTTGGTGACTCCGACCGTCCCTGCCACCCACTCTCACCTACTTTCTAGACCCATCCTTTCTGAACCAAGTTCATCTACTTTCTAGACCCATCCTTTCTGAACCAAGTATCTACTGAGACGGGGCGAGTGATCTGACCAGGGGGTCAGATTGATTAGCTAAGAAGGATTCAGTCAAAATTTCGTTGATTTCCATATAAAAGCCAAGCCCCTAGCCTTAGATTTCAGCCAAAAGGGCTACCCACCACTCCAACATACTACACTCTTTTCCTGACTTTTTGACCTGTTTCTTTTGTGAAAATCTCCAGACGGCTAAAAGAATGGCGCTGGCCAGGCCTCTAGAGTACGGCCAGTTTAACCTGAGTCGTTTCACTACCATGTCGCAGTACCTGTTCCAGTACCTCCCGCAACTCCCTCAATCCGTGAACGCATTGATCATAAACTTGGCTCCGGCGCTCGGGACCTGGTACATTCTTCGACAACTCTTTCGCAGACTCGTTCCATCACGCCAAGACGCTAGTTATGCCCCAAAGAAGAGATTCGGGCTTGAGCCTCTCGAAGGTATCAACCCGGATTCAACTGCGCACGGGGTAGAGTCAGTTATCATATGTTTTCTCAACACGATCCGTATACTTACACTTGGTGGTTTGGTAGCATTATATTTGTACATGGCCTTGGGTCCAATCCCGACACTACCTGGCTAGGAAAAGCGAAACGCGACACCCCTCCTGTGGGTGACCATTCCCCTAGCTCCCTAGCCAAAGAGATAATAGACGTCGACTGGATCACCACGTTCTTGTATGCGGACATCCCAGACGACATCAGACCGCATGTTCGCATATTTTTCTACAACCATAATACAGCCTGGCTCAGAGATGTTTCTGGGCACCGGCTAAGCACGGTTGGCCGAAATTTGGTCGAGGCGATTAGCACTGAGGAGGACAAGGTCGGTGACCAGCCCATATCCAGAAAAAGCACGCTTCCTAACCAATGGATAGACTCCGGGTAGAAGCATCATATTAGTTGGGCATAGCTACGGTGGTTTGATCGTCAAAGATGTCTGTATCCACATATTATCTTCTCCAGTTGTTGTTACAAATAATCAGGTAATTTTGTACGTCATACTAACAACCCTTATTAGGCAATAGATAAAGCTTACGATATACCCAAAAAGGTCTCCAAACAATTTAAAGCGGCGGTATTCCTAGGCACGCCTCATCGTGGATCTATTTCTGCCTGGTTTGGCGCGAAGTTCGCTCAATTTCTCTCCTTTTTAGCTCTGGATTCAAACCCAGACATTGTTAAGGCAATAACGTACGATTCAGTTGGGCTTCGAGAATTACATAGCCGTTTTGCGGCCAAGTCGACGCATCTACGGATTGTCAACTTCTACGAAATGCAGAAGTTAAAACGGGCATATGGGCTCTGGGACGAAATTGTAAGTGCTCAGAACAGGCATATAACTTAACGTTTTACCAACCACCTTACAGGTAGTTACAGAGCAGTCCGCTACACTGGAAAGACCCGATGCGGAAACTATTGGGCTAGACACAGACCACGTAGGGCTAAATAAGTTCGGAGAAAGGAATGGTAATTACAGGGCAGTTAAAAACAAACTAGTTGAGCTGATTGACAATTTTGTTAACGGTGAGTCATATAAACCAATATCTCCTTAGTAACATCCCTGGCTCTAAGTTTAAGCCTTAGTGGGCCTCATAGTAACTCCTATCATAGTGGAAGATGATACCGGTGTCGCAAGAAAAGAAGACTTGTTAGCTCTCCAGAGGTTACGAATAACTGACCCTCGGGACGATAAAATGCGCATCGAAAACCAGAAAGGCCAGCCACTTCGCGACTCATATCAATGGATCTTTCGCCATGAGACCTTTCGGAAATGGCGCGACAGTGAGGGAAACCAACTCTTGTGGATAAAAGGAGATCCCGGCAAAGGAAAAACAATGTTGCTTTGTGGGATCATCGACGAGTTACATGGAGCCAGAATAAGGCATCAGAATATTGCCTATTTCTTCTGCCAGGCTACCAGTCACAGACTTAATAGAGCAACATCTGTATTGCGGGGACTCATATATTCACTGTTATCTCAGCGGTATGAGTTGCTAAACGCTATTCGCATCGAGATTAACCAGGCAGCTGGAGAAATATCACGCGATATGGATGGCGCTAGAATGCACCACTACGACTGGCATGCCCTGTGCAGAATATTTGCTCGCCTAGCCCAGGAAATTGGGGAACGCCGACAAACAACATACCTTATTGTGGATGCATTGGATGAATGTTTGGAAGATCAGCATCTCCTTTTGAGATGGATCGCAGACCTGTCGTTCCCCCGCATCAAATTGCTTGTTTCTAGCCGCAATTGCCCTACGATCGAGAGTGGGCTCAGAAGCGCCGCGCACAAAATGCTACTACACCTGGAGTTGAATGCTGATTCTATCTCGCATGCCGTAGATCACTACATCGATTACGAAGTAGCGGAGCTAGGGAGATTAAAAGATTTACACTCAGGACAACAAGAGGCCATCCGACAGTATTTGAAATCCGGATCTGATAATACCTTCTTATGGGTGGCCTTGGTTTGCCGGGGGCTCAGCCATGAGAATACCAGACCATGGGAGGTACTTAACAGACTACACGACTTCCCACCTGGGCTTCAAGAACTATATGGCCGGATGGCTACGCAATTCCTCAAATCAAAACACGTGGAAATCTGCCGTCAGGTTCTTGCTGTCCAGGTTCTTGCTTACCGGCCACTTCGATTGACAGAGCTCATTGCCCTCGTCGAGTCACCGGAGAGGCTCGCCCAACTCTCCAAATGGCTACGGAATGTCGTCGAATTGTGTGGTTCATTCTTGACTGTTAGAGATGAAACCATCTATTTTGTACACAAATCGGCCAAAGACTATCTGATTGACAATATGGCTAGCAACATATTCCCCCATGGCCGCTTCGCTGGGCATAACGCTATGTTCATAAAATCAATAGAAACCCTTTCCAGGCATTTGCGGGAGAACATATGCAAGCTACCATCGCCAGGATCTCTCGCGGATCTCGCCGAAGTGGCATATCGTAATCCTTCAGACCCTAATCCTTTAGAGGGAATGCATTATGGCTGTATTTACTGGGCCGATCATCTAGCGGATGCGATGCGGATAGGGGAACAACATCTCAAAGATCGCGGGTTGGTACACATGTTTTTAGAAACACATCTATTACACTGGCTTGAAGCCCTCAGCATCTTTAAAAGCTTAGGGCAAGGGATCGAGGCATTAACGAAGCTGCTTTCTTTATTAAGAGAAAATAAGGAGGGTGAGAAAAGCCTATACAAGCTGGTTTACGATGCTGGGAGGTTTTCGAGACACTTCAAGATCGGAATAGAGACTACACCGCTCCAAGTTTACAGCTCTGCGCTTGCGTTTAGCCCGACTGGAAGCGATGTTCGACGGTCGTTCCTAAAGAAACCAGAGTGGATGCTGATGAGTCCGACTAGGGAAAACAACTGGAGCCCATGTCTCGAGATACTAGAAGGCCACAAAGGTAGAATCCTATCACTAGCATTCTCTTCCAGTGGCGGGCTTTTAGTATCGGGATCCAACGATTCCACAGCCCGAATATGGGATGTGGTGACGGGTGAGTGCTTAAATATCCTCACAGGCCATGACAATGGGATATATTCGGTCGCGTTCTCGCCAAGTGGTCAATATGTTGCTTCTGGTTCATTTGATGGCAATATTCGTATCTGGAACACGAAAACGGGCATACGCATGAAAACAATCGAGACTTTCACCGGCTTTTGGCCGCCTGAGCCTGCATTAGCGGCCTTTCCCGACAATGAACGTATCATGTTAGTGTACCCCTCTGGTAGAGTCTATATCCACGCTATTCCAACGGGCATTGTCACGAAGGTAATGGAAATCGGAAACTCCGCGGATAAGATGGACCAACTATGCCTCTCACGTGACGGTAAGCGTGCGGCATGGATATCGCAACAAAACCGAATGATAGAAGCAGGAGACGTCCATTCAAACCAAGACCACAACGCAATATGGAATAAGGAGCTATCGTTGGGTGATTACGGGGTGCCTGTAGCCCTGTTGTCGGATGGAGAATATGTGATCGCCATGACAAGATGTAGCGATCATGAGGATGAAAAAATGGGCAATGGTTGCCACATGATTCAAGTGTGGAATGTGGCAAGGGATGAGTGTGTAAAAACACTACACCAGTTCGGATTGGAGACGCAAACGCGGCTTGCATTGTCGCCTAACCACAGATACCTAGCGGCAGCTTCAGGCTTTGACAGAATAGAGTGGGATATTACAACAGGCCAGCCTATATCGATTACTAGGGAGACTCAACACCGACGCAAGAGTACGATGGCCTTATTGGAGTTCTCTCCCAGCAGCGAGCTGCTAGTATCGACAGAGTTCGACACGCAGATTTGGGTGTGGGAAATGACGGTAGCCCGCCGGCAAAACCAAATTTTGGGAAGTCTGGATATCCATTGGAAAGAACAGGAAGTTGAATCTATGGCGCTTTCGCCCAACGGCCAGATACTTGGGATTTTAAACCAGAATCACAACCTGCAGATATGGGATACGATAAACAATAAATCCTTGAGCACGATTATTATGAAGAGCGACTACACTATAATGAAATTCTCGCCCGATGGTAGACAGGTGGCATGCACATCCCAACGCCATACGGGAGGTTCTACAGTGGAGCTCTTTGATGTGATTGAAGGCAGGCGCCTCTGGGAGTGGCCCGCAGACTCCAAAGTAATAGTTTCTCTTCATACGACATTTTTCTCGGCTGACGGGGAGCGACTAATATCAGGATCTCTAAAAAAAGACAATCCGTCCACATCCCACGACACGATATACATATTTGACGCGATCAGAGGCGGACCCCCCCGCGAAATTCCAATTCCCAGCCCCACGGACGAAACTCGTAGATCAATATCATGGGCAATCTCACCCAGAGGCGAAACGATGGCGATAATATACTACTACAGAACAACCGCGCCTACCGTGTCACTTAGAATGACCCTACAAATTTGGAATATTGCGCAGGGCTTACGCACGCGTTCAATTAGTCTGGCAAACGACCTGCTGCTAGGCGACCCGCTCTACGAAGTTGAAGACAAAATCAATGATCCTCTTCTCACGTTTTCCCCGGACGTGAACTATTTAGCATATGTCGGAAAGGACAACGTGATTCATATCGTAGATATTGGGGAGGGCACTACGATAAAAAGGCTCGAGGGATTTTGGGATGACCGGTCAGTCAGTGCCAGTATAAGTTGGGGGCCAGCTGGGCTGGTGACTCACCGTGGTATTTATGATACGCAGGCCTTGTTGAGCGACACCAGGGATTTAATACACTACGGTCGCGATGAAAGTCTCATGGGCAGGGTGAATGCGTTATTAGGGATAGGAATTAGTCCAGATCGAAACTGGATTTTGCGGAAGGGCGAGCGCCATCTTTGGATTCCACCCGAGAATCGGGGGCCTCTAGAACATAACCGATATTGGGGAAGTGCCGGGAACACGATCGCTTTTGGCTATGATACCGACCGAATGTATTGTTTTCGCTTCCCTTAGCGAGAACTATCTATTAATTCGACTAGAATGTCTCCGACACCAATCGCGAATTCTAAAGAATTCTTACATCCCATCAGCAAGCATAGCATCAACCATCTGCACATGCCTATCCCCATTCGTCTCGCTCCACTCGCTCTCATAATTCAGCCCATACGGCCAGAAGTGGCCACCGCCACAATTGATCTTCGCCGCCGCGCCGTCCCAGGAGCGCAGCAGCGGCGTGGCCGTGGGCCAGTTGTTCGCCGCGCAGTTGCGGTCGAAGGCGGCCGTCTGCCCGACGCCGAGCGTGTGCGCGATCTCGTGCATCGCGGTCCGCTCCGTCATGTACGCGCGGTCGGACCCGAACCGCAGGTCCCCGTTGTAGTTGGCCTCCGCCGTCGGCACCCCCGGGGCGTAGTACACGCGCACCGTCTTGGACGCGTCCGTGAACCGCGCGTAGCGCGCCGCCGCGAGCTTCATCGCGCTCTCGATCCGCGTGTAGGCGTCCTGCTGGTCCGCGGTGGGGTTTGCTGCTTTTTGGAGCGTCCAGTTGATTGTGGCTGAGGCGGCCGTGACGTAGGTCACTATGGCGCCGATGATAGAGAAGCGCATTGTGTTCGCAAGGCGAGTGCGAAAATGCTTGATAGGGGTCTAATATCTAGGTAATAGCTGTTTCTGAACACGCGTTGACGTTATGTCAAGCCTAGGATTTGCACTTTACACGATATGATCTGCGCGACTATCCGCTCGATTAAATACATGTGTACGCCAAGATGCCGTGACTGCGTATATCTCGAGATTGGCATGTTCTCTTTCTACGGGCTTCACTGCTATAGGCGGCTATATGATCGTCCGTAATTAGCATAAAACGCCGTCTATCTTGGTTCACGGATAGGCTCTTAATTAATCACAGCTGCCTCCGCTGGAATGGCTGCTCCGAGGGTACCCAAACAAGCCCTGACAAGCTTCGGAGAACATTGGCTTGGGTGGTATGCCAAGCAAGTATGCTAGCCCGCGTAGGAAGGACAACTTGAGGATAGAAGACCAGGTAGAAAGACGTCGAGGCTTCTAGGGATATGATATAGCTATTGTGATGTTGATCATGGTAATGGCCCGAGAAGCTTATCGCCGTCGAGATTTCTTAGCCCGTAGGAGAAAGAGAAGCGGACGCGTTTTTCAGCGCTATTTGAATGGTTCGAATGAATGGGTATACTTAACACTCTTTCTTCGTGACCAGTTTCCTGTCATTCAATCGGGTCCATCGACTAACTTGGCGGTCCCTTGAGAGATAAACGTCCGAGACGAGGAGAAACGGGCGACATTCTCGTATTTCTTTTCTCAACTCTTGCCGAACACACGCCCGCAAACGCCAGCATTCCAGGCGTTGGCGTGGCACTGAAGCTTGGCGACGGCAGTGGCGCAATCCACAACGGCTCGGTTCCTGGTTTCATGCAGCTCGCTACAGCCTACGGCAACAATTACCGGTTCTCTGCGTGGGATACGAGGCGAGCCATACCTTCATCTCGGCCTAATATCCTTCGCGGTATCGAAGTCTAAAATCTAACCCGATCTCCAATACACGAGCGATCGAATGAAAACCTGCGCTACCTACATATGCGTATACTATATATATTATGTAGAGAGCTTATCACTGCCGCGTCCATGCAGCAATGGACAAGGTTCCCCTGACGGACTACTTTGTACAGCGCGATGCGTGCTGGCGTCAGCTTACCACAGGCTTGGCCCCTCACTTACCTATAACACCTTTGCATTTGCCGGCGCGGGAGACAGAACCTACATACGCGCTTGTAGGTATCATACAATAGAAGCTCATATCCGATAGTATCCAGAGACCTGGGCTGCGAGATTCGCTTAGAAAATAGCCAGAATACATACAGCGATGCATTTGCATATACATAAGTGCTTACATCACCACTCAACTTCTGTGAACCCCCGCACGCGCCAACAGTCTTACATATGCTGGCACACCGCCATCGAGCGTTACATCGCGAAGAATCGATGACGATTTGATAGGTACGCCATGTAGGTACCGGAGATTTAAGGATGTGCGCGCCTACATGGTAGGACTATGTGCATACATGGTAGGGTTACGTACGTAATGGCGGTATGATAGATCATTGTCCCTCGTGGGGTGTGGTGGATGGTTGCTGAGGGGGAGGGGCAGAGGGTGGAAGCTGGATGGGGTGAATGATCATCACATATCATGTGAGGCGAGCATTGTGTCCCTTCTCGGCCTCAGCCGTCGTCTCACGCGCGAAGAAAGACATTGTCTGAGAATCTAGGCAGGAGTCTGGGGTTCACGATGGCCAAGAAGTTGGGGCTTCGGGGGTCAATACCCCAAAGTGTGGGGTTTTGGTGATGATGTGGAGCTATAGATATAAGTACTATAAGGTCAGATAGACATGTGCTCAATTCTCTTCTTCTTTGCAATCATACTATCAACTAGTCTATACATGTAGAGCAGTATTGAAGTCATGGTGACCGCTGTTTCGTAGATATCGCGATATCCAAGAGCCGGGGAGCTGGGAAGTCGAAGCAAACAACGTGTATATCTAAATGCCCAGACTAGAATCTCCGAATATACCCGGATATTTCCTATGCTAAGCCGCATAATGACGTGATCGCGGGTCTTTAATTGTTTGCGACTCCGAATTCAAAAAGGAGGTAGATAAAAGAAAACAAAAGAGGAACAAATCTCGAGGGAAAATTAATTGGGTATCACTACGACTACGATTAAGAGTAGGTATATACAACCGCCAAACCAGCTGACCAATGATTCTATACTTCAAGTGTAGGACCAATCGCTTACTGCCTCACCGCCACGCCAATCGAGTAAAAGTAGTCACACCTTGACTGAGTGGTGCTATTCACCACCTCCATAGCCGTCGTGCCGCCCGTGCCAAACAGCAAACGGCTCTTGCCGTCAGGCGTCCACTGCTCCCACTTCGCGGTGCCGTTGAGGCGGTACTTGTTGGGGTCGAACGAGCGGATGAAGCTGGTCCAGTACGCCTGGATGACGGGGACGATGTTTGCGTTGGAGCCGCCCGCGAGATAGCTCGCGGGGGGGCTAGGCACGTTCTCAGGCCCGAAGATGGCGTTCACCTCGACCGTGTGAGGGACGCCCAGGCCCTGCGCCACCTGGTCCGGGTCCTCGACGTTGTACCGGTAGTTGTACGATTTCGGCTGGTCGAAGTCTGCCATCGCTGACGAGATGTACATGCCTGGACAGGTGTAGCGCATGTCGCCGTATGCGTCGGACACCTGCTGCCAGAAGCAGCCTGAGCTAGGACAGCTTGCGTTCTTGAGATTCGGGTAGAGGGAGTTGATGTCGCCGAGTTGCTCGAGGGTTAGGTAGGGGAAGTTCGACTTGAGAAAGTTGTCGCTCGCTGCGAAGGACGCTGCGTCCCGAGGGGTGAAGATTGTGCCCTCGTTCGTGTCGTCGCCTACGATTAGGGGAATCTTGACGAAGTTGCCGTCTGCGAACGCGTCGTATGTTAGGTTCTGGATCAGGTCGCCGTCGATCACGGGATTCCAGGGATAGAGGGGCGTCGAGGGGGCGCCGGGGTACGCGCTGCCCTTGTTCACGGCCTGGAGCTCTGCTGCTGTCTTGGAACGTAGACAGGCTAGTGAGTCAGTGCCCGTGCATCCGGCCGCGATGGCGAAGTTGTCGTATTGGTATTGCGACTCTTTGACTGTCAGCACCGTAGCGAACGAGACCGATTCAGCAGCGGCAGCGTGGAAGAGATCCGTGTCTGCGCCGCCGTAGGCTGCCATCTGGAGACTGATGCTTGCTGCGCCGGCTGAGTCGCCGCCTAGCACGACGTGGTTCGGGTTGCCGCCGAAGAATCCGATGTACTTGTTCACCCATTCCAGTGCCTTTCTCTGGTCGAGCAGCCCATTGTTCGGGGTAATCTCATTCCCGTTGGTGATGAACCCGTATGGTCCGACGCGGTAGTTGAACGTAACCACCACAATATTATATCCGCTCGCCTTGATTAATCCATTGCCCATGTAGTTGGGGTTACTAAGTGAGTTAAATCCTCCTCCCTGTATGAAAAAGAACACAGGCAGCTTCGAGCTGCTCGTCGCATTGGCTGGGGTGTATATATCGAGGAACAAGCAGTCCTCGGCGGTTTTCGTATCTGTTGGGCTGCCATTCGTCGCGAGACAGAGTTTCCCATGCTAGGACGCGGTGTGTTTTAGTAGGGTTCACCCGGAGATTTACGCCGTCGTACGGATGGGAGAGGTAGTCACACTTACAGTATTGTTCGGTAGCTGTACACCGTCGGAGCACGACGGGTCCGCCGGCGGCATGAATCTGAGATCGCCAATAGGCGGCGCGGCGTATCGAATGCCCAACCATTGTGCAACTCCGTCAGAGCCAGCAATGCCGGTGTATGTGTTGCAGGTTGTGTTCACGGACAGCGTCCCAGCTGCCGTGGGACAGATGAGCTGGCTGAGCGTAGCTGCGAGAGCGAGCCATCTCGCGGCCCGGATCGTCATGATGGCCAATAGATGCTCGAGTCCAAGGAGATGTCCGTCGATCGCGATGATTGCGTGCTGCCCTTCATCTCAAGTCTAAATTAAGGTTGTGGTATAGTGATCTTCATATACATAGCGATCGTGCCGCCGCGATGGGGTAGTGGAAAACGAGTAACGAGTGTGTGGAGTGAAACAAATTGCCCAACCCCAGCCTGCAATGGGGTACTGTACCTGATGATCGTGTGTTTCTCTTGACGCCGGCCTACCTACCTGCCCCCTATGTTTTTTTCTTTTGGCATTCCAGTCAGTTTTCCCCTCATGCCGATGCTGCGTGATGATTTCACCGGGTTCCCGCCCACAGCTCACATGGGCGTCCCAGCACCACATAAATCTACCTGCTCATATCCACAACGCCGTCGTATTCTCCTCCCCCTCTCCCTCCCAACACGTGTCAATGGAGGGTTTGGGCTGGCTAGGCTAGGTGCGGCGCGTTGCTTTGCAGGGAGGACTCGACGCAAGGTACCTGTTCAGTGCCGAAGCCATGGCTATTGCATTATGCATTTGTTTTTCTACATAGTACTTGCTGCAGTTTGCATTCGGCAGGGTTTGGTAGGTTTGGGTTGTAGTGGGGGGTCGGAATGAATTATGATTCGGGGGGCTAGCAGATAAACATCCCGGTGATGCAGAAATTGGTAAGGGCTCTCGTGCGCCAGTTCCTGGATAATATTGGGGATATATTGGGGTAAGTAGCATTGGAACCCGCGGTGTAGGCCATCGTGGAGAACCAACGGCGAGGACTGGACCTGAGTCTCGACCCCAACGCCTTTGTCAGGTGATAGGTCGGTCGAATTTCATCGAGTCACTTCGCTACGTCAGGCCTGTCCTTGTAGACTAAAAGGTGTCATTTGCGATGAGTGTTTGTCACGACGTTTCTTTAGCAGGACATCAAGTATTGATTGCCGGGTCATGCATGGGGCTCAACTTAAATCGCTTACGTAGCCTCTCATATCTCATCAAATCCGACCTTGAGAACACACTCCACCGTATTCAGCGCCTGCACAAGCTTTGCCCCAGTCATTATCCTTAAACCCTAGGCAATAGTTCTCGTGTGCATAGGCATCCACATTCCTTGAAGGGAGTGAACTCCAAGGCCATATCACATCGACCGCATGTAGTCCGCTGCTGTGGGTAGCTGTGTTGAACATGACCACCTGTTAGCATAGGTGGATATAAAATTCTTCGCTTCCGAATGTTATACTCTCTTATCTCCCATCGTTCAGTGTTGGTAAGAGCATCTGTGCATTTCTATTTCTCGCTTCTGCTTCTCGATGTTGTGAAAGTCTGTGATCTAGGTCATGTTACATGACTTATCAGGTTGTGTTGTAGAGACACGCTGATTAATACAACTCGTCATTCATGACGTTCATTTGCCATATGCCGTATGGTTGGTAAGACTTTATTAATCATAAGTTATTTGCAGGTGTCTCTAGAAATGAGAGGCTCACTGGTATCTTGACAATATGTTCATAATACGGACATAAGAGGGTTGAAAATTCTTCCCTAAGAACAGGTTTATGGAGTTAAATTGGTGACTCATCTCATTTTCTAGTTCTCACTCTTGAGTAACTCACTCATTTGTGTAACATTTCACAGGCTAGTACAATTATTGAACACAAAGGGAGACAAGTTCAAAGCTTCGTAGATTCAAACTTCTAGTCGTCAGTGTAACAAATAATACACTCACTAATGATAGATCATCATAGAGTTTCCGATACAGTCTCCCTTTCGCCTAAGTGCTCGCCACTATCATGAGTTTTTTGTAAGCGGCTATGACCTCATACTCATTACAGATTGTACTTCTGTGTCTCCCCAGTCGGATACGTTACATATGGCGCGTTTCAATTAGCGATATAACCCTTTCTGTAGTTGTACAATTTCAGCCGCTTCATAGTCTAGCCGCGAGTCCTAACGTAGGTGGAACTTCTAAAACTTATATGCTTTCACCTTCTATTCCCTCACGTAGGATTTCATTCAGGGGCCGGCGTCAAGAAAGCTACGTTGTAATATCATAAGAACAGACGCATGAGCGAAGATGTTATAGAAACATGGCGACCCATCCCGCCGTATGTATTCGCAAGGAAGTCTAGCAGTGTCTATATACTCGCTTTTTCATACTTCAACTCGTCGCTATAATATCATTTCATTCCTCATAACCAATCGTCAATATCCCAACCCCGCTCCGCTCATGAGCGCGGTATTTAGACGGTGAAAGAACCCTGGAGGACGCAGAAGCCGGCGGTCATGTCCTTGTTCTTGGCCTTGACCTCCTGGTTGGCGGGGTCTTGGTGAGCGAAGTAGTTGGCATCACTAGAAGAAAGCGTGAGCTTGGTGTCATGTGAGAGTAGTCGACGGACTATGAAACTTACTCCTCGCTCTTGAAGGTGATGGAGGCGTAGACAGTCCAGGGGGATCCACCGGTGGTGTCCTATGGTATGTGAGTCAATGACAAGTCCCGAAAGCAGATGGATATAAAGCTTACCTTAAGGACCTTGACCTTGGTGGCGTGGGTAGCGACGATGTAGGGAGCGCCGTCCTATAAATCCAATCAGCTATCGTCCGACTTGATCTCATCCCAAAGCGATATATCGTGAAGCGGGGCGAGTGAAGCCGAGGTGAGGAGCATACCTTCTTGCAGGTCTCCTTGAAGCCGTTGAAGGTGTTGACGGCGAAGTCCTGAGCGGACTCGTCGGCAATGGCGAAGGTGAAGATGCGAGTGAGAGTCATTTTGAAAGATGTGATGAGATTGATAAAAGTTGAGCTGTAGTAGTTGTTGTTGTGAAGTGTGAAGAGCTTGTGAGTTGGAATGGTTCCCTTCTCATCGTTGACCCGTTTGGACGACAGGTTTATATAGACTGATGTGTCCCTCCAGAAGGATTGATCGTCGTGCCACCGACACCGCCATTTGTCAAGGCTGGCGACAGTGCATGAAGTCTTCCCAGGGTGCAGCGAAGTGCACATATGGGCTTATTCCAAAACGGCACCAGATGCATAAGACTGTCCCTAGGACTGGTGGTAAGTCAGCAGCAGATGGAGCCGAACCAAGGAACGCGGCTAGAGCCTAGTGTTGACAAGGGCATCGATCACCACATCGGACATCCAAATTGGATATGGGCACCGCTTTCGAACATACTGAGGTAGTAATGAATCTGCGTAGGTAAGCCCTATAAGCTGCTTACCCACTTTACCGCCTTCAGATCAACATAGTAGAGAGGTAGTTAAGCATCGCAAATTACTTGGTATAGATCACAACACATACTGTATTGCCGCGTTCGCAACCGTCAGCGTCGAGAGTGAGAGTTTGGTTAAGTGCTGTATTAGAGGTTTCAGTCGATGAATTACCTAAACAGGCTAACTAACATGTCCACAGTCTATGATTAGCACAGCACTACTGCGAAACACTCGTGCTCCACAGCTGACAAAAGTGAGGGGCACAGGGGGGACCCAGCAAGCCTCCGGCACTTACACGTAAATATCAATCAAGCCAAGGAGGGGCAGAGGGGCAGAGGGGGATATGCAGTAAGCGTGTCGACCCAAACAAGACACCCTTACGCATACTCATAAAGCGAAGGATCCTTCGTGGTGAGATTTATGCACCGGCGCCGGTGCATGATCGAAACGCGACTCGGGTTATGCTGAGAACGTCGGGAACAGCCATATAGAATGACAAAACCTAATGCAATATGAAATGAAGCCACAAGTCGGCTCAATTGAGGCAAGGATTAGTGTAAACAAACATCAAGCCTTAAGCATTAGTTTGTAGGATCGACAGCTGTTAAAAATAATCATATGTCGACGCGAAGTAACGAATTGCTAATATCCCAGTTCTCATACTACCTAGAACTCGTTAAATAATACTTTCGGTTACCAATTCGGGCCAGTCCGTCAAGAGTTCATTTGATTCAACAATTATCGGAGCCGAAAGATATCCGTCATGTTTAGGATTGTTAAATTGCAGCTTGACATGTGTATATGGAAGAAGCTCAGAGCTGCTTTTATCGCGGCAAGATAAATATTGACACGAATTCATAGAAAAATGTAAAAAGAATCGGGAAGTTAGACTGTAGCCTCGGAAAGAGATTGAACTATTGTCTTAATACTTCAAACCTTCAACATTCGCATAAGAGATCTAGCGAGTATAATATTTATAAGATGGACAAGAAATCTCCAAAAGACTAATCAAATCTACAACAGGGAATCTAGTTTGCTTTAAGGAGATTCTGTGGCGTTGACGTAGAACGGATTAGTTAGTCATATATCATAGGGCGAAATATACGATTTATATAGTATTGAGTAGATATAAATATTAGTAGCTACCTAGAGGTTCTTGATAATAAGAATGTGAAAGAGAAAGAAAAGGGGGGAACAAGAGACTCATTTCGCTGTTCTTCCTTATGATATGTGTTATTTCTTGGGCTAGTTTAGACCTGACTATATAATATGCACTCTCCAGATTCTTCCTATGGGCATGGTTGCATTGCAAAGGTTCGGGGTTAGGGGCATTTTTGTGATGTTCGTTGTCGACATCAGAAACTATTCCGTCAGGAATAGTGCGGGTCATTCCTAGTATTCATCTCATAGAGCAAGGAGCTCAATACACAAACTCACAATGAGCTATACTATTAATACCCCAAGTCTTATTAAGGAGTAAGGTGATTTTATTCTACGAAATGCGGTAAGCCAGTAGCCCAACAAGCATATATTTTGGAATTGCGATGAAGAGGATGAACTGCAAGTGAAAACTGTCTTAGCTATTGGTTCATAGAAAGTCAAGCTGTATAAGCAATTTCAATGGACTCTATGTGACAATATAACCATGGCGGCATATTAGACCGATTTACATTTTAGCATATCAGTGGCTTTACCTTCTCCTAGTCGCAGTTCTCGTTATTCGTTCAACTTCACATCATTGTCGAAAAAAATATTTCTCGTTATTTCAAACAGTCATTTTTAGAACTAGCCATGGCGGTTGAAATCAACAGACAACGAGCACACCAAATCATTTCTATGAAATTGAATCCTATATATGGTTTCTACTCAGGCTCAGAGGTCCTCGTGGGAGACATCAGTCTGTTCCTTAGGGTTGTATACGAACACGGTAGAACTGACCGTCTCTTTCTCGCCCGGTGCCTTGTCTGTCACAGTCCCCATATTCTTGAATCCCAATCTTTCATATAGATTCTTCCCAACTTCAGACGCTGACAGACTAACCACCAAACCTTCTTGCGATGCTTTTCGCATCCCCCATTCGCACAGCATTTTACCATAGCCACGCCTCCAATGATCAGGATGAGTAGCCAGGATTTGTAGGTGAATCTGATTGATCCCGTACTTCGAGAGAATCTGCTTTGTCTGCTTCCCATTTCTTTGGAATGCCGCCTGGTGCTCGGGGTTGCAGTCCCTACGGTTGCGTCCTCCATGTTCCACGACATAAGCCGGGGCTAGTCTGATTAACAAAGTGCTATCTAGAAGGTATCGGTCTTGCTTACGGCTGAATGGTTCATAAGAAGCATCTTTACGCTTGTTGATGTATGAGACATCCCATATTGCAACCGCGACAATAGCCTCCTTGTAAGGTGTGCTATCCTGACGAAGAGTGTTGCCCTCATCCGGCTTGGTTACCTCGACAACCCCGGCGTCATCATCGGAAGTAAGCTCAATGACATAGGGGTTCCAGTCGACATTTTTTGAATCTACAAATTGCTCATAGAGCATGGTGGTGTACTTATGGTGGTCCTCGGAGAACTCTTTCTTGTATGGGAATCGATATTCCCATTGGAGGCTATGGGGCATGGCCGTGAGGATGATATCGACCATCCGCGGGACGTCAGCAGGTGTAGCAGGACGAAGTAGCGGCATAGTGTTAAGCGATAAAATCGAACGGTTGGATTCACTGTTTGGATCGCAAGAATGTCTTCGGGGTGAAGGATGCCGGCTGGCTGACCAAGGGATGATTAAATTTTAAACTGGGCGAAGACTCTCGTAGGCCGCATAATCCTGTTAAAAGGTCCAAGCGTCAGTGATAGCCAATCAGTCTAATATTTCAGTTGTACGACTTTTGGGAATACGTGTAGTTACGAACTATCATTTTTTTCATGTCGAGCTGCTCGGGAAAAGCATTGCCTATCTATGCATTGCCTATTTAGTAAACCCCAGATACGCCGACAAAAGAAATTGTCGAATCGTAATAGCAAAAGTCTCGATAATTTGACTGAATAACTAAAGTTAACATTAGTAAAAATGATGTTGTGATTCTTTCAATGTAATAGTAATGAATTCTACAATTCGCATATAGAGAAGTTTTTAATTCGATAATAAGTCTGCGACTATAGATGATACTTGAGTCATCCTTCAAAAAACCTCTTCAACATAGTAAGCACCCAAAGTGGCATACCTCTCACCCCGTGGTCCTCGATATCCTTAGAATTAATCTTAACGAGGTGGCCTTCGACTCCTACTTCTTTCTTGTATTCATAGAAAATTTTATCGGCAATTTCTCTCTCCTCCTTGGTATACTCGCGACCAACAAACAACACCCGTGGTCTTGGCTCTATCACCCTTAGAGCAACTTCCAGCTCGCTCTCTGAGAAGGGATCGGACTCTAAGACGCCGCCAATCTTAAATCCATCTCGGGAAATGCACTTGTCGATATCTCGAACAAAAGAGCGATTCTGGCTCAGGAAGAGCACCGTGATGGGTGTGCGCTCGGCCATGCTGAGAGGCTGAGTGGTCTGTGCCGCCCGTTAGTCGCTCTCCACTGTGGCATAGCTCAAGAAAGGAGAGCAACGAACATAAAAGGCGGTAGAGAGGAAGCTCCAAAGAATATATAGGCCAGCGCTTGCTGCGGCGATGAGGATGAGTACTTGAGGTCGATGGTGAGCTTGTGATACTTGGTCACAGTTGGCTAAAACGCTGAGAGCATGATGGTTTCCCGGCTACTGGCTATTACACTTTAATACGTAATGTTGCTTAGGGAGCTATGATACATGTGACGACTCACAAATGACTGTAGCGTGCATAAAACAAGCGGTAAGGGACTATATAAACAAGGCTACCCATTCAACGTAGGACTCTCCCTAAAAGGAGGAATCAACATACGTTATTATACGACGTAGAGAGCTATCAGCCAGTACCATTGATGATGGCACCGGAATTTATTGTTATGTAATATTCTAAAAAGACCGCGCAAGTAGAATGTAGTGATATTGATATCAGCAGTTTTCGAGCAGCTTTTAGCCGTCTCATTCGCTCAAAACTCGCCTTTACTATCTTGACGCAGGCGTGCACCGTCAATTCTCTGACAGAGATAAGAAGTGTCGGTTTTTCTACCCTTGATAAATGTGAAAAATTCGTAGTTATGTTGCCAAAAGGAGTACTAATAACTAGTGAGTGTGTATATTTTCAAGGTCCTTGTAAGACTTTAGGTTGTAGCGCTGTACCATTATCTCATCCTGTTATCATGACTGCCTCCCTTGGTCTAGTATCTGATAGCTAAGCTGGCTGAGGTGGGCGAAATTAAAGTCTACTATGCAAGGAGTAATACATATAAAAGCAATACTCCCTAACAAGAAATTTAGGTCTTGTCTTTATTGGTCGCCGACAATGGTATTCTGATTACTTCTATGACGAACATCTTTTTGATTCTAGAAACTAACCATCTTACTCCTCTGGGCCATCCATGCCGGGGCCGGGACCTCCTTGCCGACCCATTTGGCGGGCTTTGAGCATCTCGTCGCAGAGCAGTAAGTTGGATGCAATGCTTGATGAAGATGCGATGCAGTTCCGTAGCACCCTGAAGGAGTCGTAAACACCCTCTAGTGTCGGATCCATGGGCCCACCGAGGACCAAATCTAGACCAACAATATTCCCATCGGCATATTCGTCCTGAAGAGAGGCAACTAAGGCGGAAAAGGTTAGTTTCATTTTGATAAAGCGGTGTTTGGTAGTACTCACGTGAGTCTTGAATGTCGTGGCCGGCATTCGCCGCCAGCGTCTTGGGAATAATAAGAAGCGCATCGGCGAATGCATCGACACCCCACTTCGACTTGCCCTTGACAGTCTTCTTGAAACTGTCACTCTTCAGGTGGGCGGCACAGGCAACTTGGAAAGCGCCACCACCGGGAACCACCGACTTGTCCACAATCATGTTGTAAACACTGCGAAGGCCGTCTCTTACTGCATCGGTGATTTGGGTGATAGTGTGTGCGTTGGGGCCCTTGATCATCAGTGTGACCGATTTGGGGTCTTTGACATCTTCGATGAAAGTGTACTTCTCTTCTCCAAGCTGCTGCTCATACACTAGTCCGGCCCAGCCAAGAACGTCGGGTGATAGGTCCTCTACGCTGTTCTGTGCGATACCTCCGCAAATGAGCTGTAGTCGCTCCATGTTCCTCCGCTTGGCCCTTCGGAGGGCAAAAATGCCGTTCTTGGCTAGCACATCGAGGGACAGAGGGTCAATACCCTTCTGGTTGATGATGACAAAGCCCTTCTTAGGGTCATTCCCGCAGACCTCCTTCTTCAGGTCTACAATCTTCTTTAATTTGGCATCGACGAAACGGCGTTCGCTCTCGACTAGCTTCTCTCGCTGGTCCGCGCTGGAGTAGAAGAAGCCCGAGTTGATCTCGGATTTCTCGTATTCTAGACTGACGTTCATCGTCAGAATAAAGGCGTTTTCTAACCGCTTTGGCATATCCGGATGTCTGGCACCGTGGTCGAGGGCTAGGCCGCGAATGAGTTGGGTATCGGAGGCTGTTCGGTGTTGCATCTTCATAATTTCGACCATGTGTAGATCGGGCTTCGCAGGGGCCTGGTAGATCGCCAGTACGGCATCGACAATATCGGGGGTGAGCTTCTTGGCTAAGGTGGCATTTAGTTTTGTTGAGAGTGAAGTTCGGGCAACAGATAATAGAAGCTCTCGGTCGACTTCTTTCGGTAGCTTAAACGAATCGAGAAACTAGACCTCGTCATTAGCTCCTGTGGTACATGATCTGTATCCGTTTGCAAGTGCGCACCTTAAGAGACTCGTTCTTCGCAATCTCGAAGCCGTCCGTTATAATACGGGGGTGTAGTCCCTCGGCAATATACCTATCAGCTTGCTTTAACAGCTCTCCTACGAGTAGGACAACAGATGTAGTGCCGTCTCCGCAGATGTCGTCTTGCGCGGTGGCGGCGCGGGCAATCATGACGGCGGTAGGGTTCTGTATTTGCATTTCTCGCAATAGGACGTTGCCATCTTTTGTGAGTTTGATCTGGACAACGAGTCAGTTCGGTGGAAGTCGATCGGCGAAGCGATGTAGGCGGAGTGCGAACCTGTCCAGCACCATCTACCAGCCTTCGCGCATTGTTAGCCAACTAGTCTCGTCCACGTAGATAGATGACCTTCCACATACATCTTAATAGTCCCTAGGGGCCCAAGGTTGGACTTGAGTACATCCTGGAGTCCCTCACCAGCACTGATGTTGACCCGGAGAGCTTCACCCCGCCGCTACCAGGATATTGACATTAGCACAAGCAAATAGCAGCGACAGACACGTGTTTGCACTACGAACCCGGGACTCGGCTTTGGGATTGAGAAGCTGTGCAGCAGACATGCTAGTTTAAATATGACAGTGTAGCTTCTCGGAACTCGTCTCGTTTCGGATCGGTTTTTCGGAGGGCTGTTCGTGGGAGGATGTATTGACTTGGGATAGGAGCTACAACATCGGTGGGTCGAACTTTTTTTCAGATAGGTACAAAATGCTATGAGATTAGGTAGGTACTTCAGGTGCTCCCGCACTGCAGCCTTGAAGTGGGTTCGGATTTGGGGTCTGGAGGGGCTGAGGTTGGGTGCTCAGCTGACAAACGCTGGTAACAGTTGTCATCCAGGCCTGTCATTTACTACAGTACAACGTTATAGATTTCTGAGGTATATGTCTATACCGAGGCTCCTCAAAGCTCGATGAGACTCTCATACTCTATCAATCACTTCAAGTGTGACGCGATTGACACTCAACTGGGTCCTTATTCAGCGCTTATTCACAATTCATTAATCTCGCTTTATCATGTTTTGCCGTATATATAAGGCAATCTTTTGGGACCGAGGTGCACCCTGCCGAGCCACGTCGTATGAGTACGGAGTACTAGTGAGACCATTGAAGGTTTGAATATGAGAATTACAGCCATCTAAGGCTTCATACACAGGTTGCTGGCATGAATAACATCCTTATCTTAAAGATGACGACTAGATATTGTGTGACTGGTGGTGTAGTCGAAGAACCGGCTCCTACATTACCGGAGGGTGATTTACGATTATCCGTATGAACTTTTAGACCATACTATTGATCTCACCATAACTATCGTGACTAGATAGGTGTCATGGTGTCCTTACTGCGCAGCGCTGAATCACATGTGTTAAGTAAGATTGGCTTCACCCAGAATGTTGTGTTGCGAGACTCATTGGGCATTCTCATTCCATGGAAGCGCCACTGCGGCTCAAACGGGGCATATAGCATATTCAAGCACTGTCTATATGTACTGTGTGGCTGATATTCTGATACCATTGCGTGGCACAGTGTAAATAGGCTTCAATCGTGTTAATAATCATAATCAATGGTACTCTCCTGATCCAAGGTTCTCATCTCTACATCTTGCCATCCCATCCGATCCCTGGATGGTATCATTTATTCTCAGACGCTCACACTCTTCTTTCTATTTTTTTCTTGTCACGTCTACGATAATGACCTTGTAAACATGGCCGTCCGCCGTCTCCTTAGTGCGCTAACCTTACTTCCCTTTTCGGTAATCTCAGGTGCTGTGGGAAGTCCGGACCATGTAAAACAGATCGCTATCATCGGTGAGTGATCCCTCAAGTTGAGAAAGTCTTAGGCACGCGTAGATTATCGTGGCTTATATCATACATCCTTTTTCATATCAGATCCTGTATCCCCGACTAGATTTCAAACAGCCCAGTACCTTACGTCTTCTTAAGTGCCTGATACTAATAAGTGAGATAGGAGCCGGGGCTGCCGGATCATCAGCCGCTTATCATTTGCGGAAGTATGCCAATGAATCTAACGTCGCTATCAATGTGACTATTTTTGAGAAGACAGCCCGCATAGGCGGCCGAACTCTCACTGTCAACGTCTACGATGACCCGATCGAGCCGATTGAGCTTGGCGCGTCTATATTCGTAGACGTCAACTATATTCTCTCCAACGCGACGCGGGACTTCAAACTTACTGTAAAGGACCCGGGCGCGGAGGAAGACGGCCTCCTAGGTATCTGGGATGGAGAATCCTTCCTTTATACGCAAGATTCAAACTCTTGGGACTGGGTTAATCTCGCCCGTCTCTTCTGGAAATACGGCACCGCGCCGTATTACACTCACAAGCTGGTGCAAAGTACCGTCGCCACATTCTTGAAGCTGTACGAAGAACCTTTCTTCCCGTTTCGATCATTATCAACTAGAGCATTTCAGCTTGATCTTGCTAAGATCACCGGAGTAACCGGCCGGCAGTTCCTAGCTGCCAACAACGTGAGTTAAGAAGCTCAAGAGGATTTTTCATTGGGTTCAAAGATACTGAATGTCTATGTAGCTCGATGGGGCCTTTGCTCACGATATCGTGCAAGCTAGCACGCGCGTTAACTATGCCTCAAATTTGGAGTTCATTCACGGTTTGGGTGCCATGGTAGCGATGGCACCAGAAGGCGCGAAAGCGATTGAAGGCGGCAACTGGCAGATCTTCGCAAGGATGGTGAAGGCATCTAAAGCCGAAGTGCACCTAAACTCAGCAGTGTCAGGTATTTCACTTGATGCCGACAATAAGTACAAGATTATGACAGAAAAGAAACCAGGAGATGGAGAATCAACTGAAGCGCGATCGCACCCCGTCGCATTCGATGATGTGATCATCGCAACGCCCTTCCAATACGCCAACATCAGCACAAGCGAGGGCCTCATCCAAACCCCTATCGACAGCATCCCATACGCAACGCTGCACGTGACTCTCTTCGCCTCCCCTTACAAATTCAGCCCCGCATTCTTCAAAATGCCCCCAGCATCCAACGTCCCGGTCTCCGTCCTCACAACACTAGGCGCAGACGAAGAAGCCCATCCCGGCAGGTCCGGCGCCGGCAAGGCCGGGTTCTTCTCAGCCACACTCCAGCGCATCGTCATGAACCCACGGACTCACAACCCGGAGTACGTGTACAAGATCTTCTCCCCGGAGGCTGTCACCCCCGATTTCCTATCCGAACTGCTCGGGGTCGAGATCCCCGAGTCGTTCACACGGACCGGCGACGAGCGGCGCGAGAGCGCAGGCGACTCCGTGGACCCCGTCTCGTGGATCCACGCCACCGTGTTCCACCCCTATCCGCAGAAGTACCCCCGCGTCACCTTCCAGGACCCCATTCTCGGCAAGGGGCTGTACTATACCTCCGGCATCGAGAGCTTCATCTCGACTATGGAGACGAGCGCGCTGATGGGCATGAATGTTGCACGCTTGATCATTGACGATTATGCTGGCATTCCACACCCCGAGGATGAAGAGATGGGGGCTGTGCATAGGGTGCCGAAGTATGAGGAGGACGAGCAGAATGTGCTTGAAAAGCAGCAGCAGAAGACGGCGGAACATTATGGTCAGGGCGCTGAGGAGGTGAATGAGCTTTGATGGCATAGAGGGCGATATTGAATGCCTTGTGCCGGGGAACCAACGCGCAGAGCGCTCTTTGGATTTTGCACTCGCTACGAGTAAATTGTATTAGGTAGTAGGCTAGCGTTAGTATTTTGGGATCCGCAGGCAGCATACATTGGCTTAGTAAGAGGACGGTAGTTTCACGGCAAGTCTGTCTCTAAGAATTCGATAGAGCCTATAGCAGCATGGAAAACGGGATATTGCTACATCTGGTTTTAAAATAAAAAGCCCATGCTTGATTCTTGGGCCTGCTAGGAATACATGGCCAAGTAAGAAGTCTTTGAATAATTGCATACTCGTAGCCAGACTGCACACGTCGCCCAGCTTGGCTCGGTAGCCGTATGTATGATCGACGACCGGAAGCTCCGTACTTTTACGACGTTTTGGCCTTGTATGTGCGTTCGATGAACAACCGGTATGAGTCTGGAAGGCCCAAGTAAATCACGATAGCTTCCAAGATCTCCGCTATAGCTATCCGCACCAGTCGCACCTCATCTCCTCCCAATGATCGCCGGTACGCGTTTGTCATTCGCGCCCAATTGGGGTTGATGCTGACGTCCTGTTCGCCGATTCTGAACGTATATAGATGAAAGCCTGCTGCTTCGGGAATGACGTCCGGCAACTGCGGCCATTCTGGCAAAATGATCCGCTCATATACATATGTATAACTAAGTCGCAGGTTTCGTTGACAATCACGTACCTAAATCTCATTTCCTGTAGTGGCCTACTCACACTTCTTGTGTGAAGTGTAGTAGTCCTTTTCAACATCTCATTCCCCATGAGCTAGGTGAAGGAAAGCTTATTCCCATTAGCTTAGACAGTAAAGGGCTTCTTAATGAAGAGAGGATAGCTACAAACTGCACTGGGATTAGCCAAGGCTACCCTCTATATGTAGACAAGGTAAGGCAATCCTCAATTGCCGGCCACTAGACAAGCCAAGCAACAGCAAACTATAGAAGAACGCGAAAGCCTGGCTAGAAGGGGTAGCACGACAAGGCGCAGACCAAAGCTAGTCAGACAGAACATACTTCAACGTGAAACCCAGTAGGTAGAGACTAATATTGAGACAGGGCGGGTGATCTGACCAGGGGTCAGGTCGATTACATAAGGAGGACCTAGCTGAAAAATTCGTTGATTTCCTGTATAAATAGCCTAGCCCCTAGCCTTGATTTCAGCTAGAGATTCACCACCCACGGATAATACACACTCCTTTTCTTCTGTTTTCCTGACTTCTTTCTTATGTGAAATCTCTAGATGGCTAAAAGAATGACACGGGTCAGGCCTCTAGAGTACGCTCAGAATAACACCCTGAGTCGTTTCAATATTTAATCCATTCAATTTCAAGAACCTTTATTAACTTGGAGGGCAAGATAGTTTGATTCAATACAGTGGAATTACCTATCACCACCTGTATTGACTGGCATGAATCTTTTTTCAAGGCTCGTCTTCTGGAAAGCGCCAGCTAGCTGTGATATTCTAGTACTTTGTCCATTATGGGCTCGTTATAGGGGTGTTGTTATAGGTTTATTCTAAGTTTATATCCGCTGCTAACTGTCTTCTCATCTTTACAATCCCTGGGGAACTACACGAGACCCTTCATCATATACATTGTGGTATAAGTTCCTTAACCAGATATTTCAAAGTGATCTAGCGGCAAGCTGGAGATCCATTGGTAGTACTACCCTTCGATCGCAGTCACCATAGACAGCAGTTAAAATCTCTAAACCTCAGATCGTGATAATGAGAAGACCGCCAGCGGCCTGCTTTACAACGCGACACGCGACATATTCCTCGGAGTGTAGCGTATCCTCTTGTCGAATCGTTACGGAAAAGAACTGCGACACCAAACTATGACACTACCAAAAGTATATCGTTGTTAGCTCTAGCCTATCTCTTCACTCTTGGCCAATTTATTCTGACAATTATATAGCTGACCGAATCTTGCAACATCTACCTGGCTGCAAAGTTCTAGTAATCAAAAAGACATCACTGGAAACGCACGAGCGTTTCCTCGTCAATAGCAATGCCTCTTAGACACTTTCGGGATGATTTTTTTAGAATGGATCTAAATGGAAAATATAGTATTGTGTAGAAATCATATATCAATCTTCTATATAAATCGAAGTAATAGACCAAGATCATGGTGTGATATGCGATTCTGTGGGGCCTTGTCGAGGGGCAAATACACCGCCTCGTATGACAAGCATTCGACAAATCGGGGATAACTAGCAAAGGCAAGCAGCGTTGGAGTATCGTGGTATTATGAGTTGCCACAGGGATCGCCGCATTTTACGATTATGCCGCCGGTACCATAGGACGCAACTAGCCGGCTGTGCTAATAGTATAAAGACCTATAATAAAATAATATCAAGAAACTGTAAAATGATAAGTACATCGTATGCTATTGTCGTTACTAGCGCGGCGGACTGAATGCTAGACAATAATAACTACGCCGAAAGGACTTATAGGATATCCTTTTTGGTCTTAACTGCCATTCATCGGCGTAATACTACCTTGAAGGCGAAAATTTAAAATTGAATTTGTCTTCTAAGACTTTGCTCTCAGGTTTCTCAACCCCGGTCACCTGCTAGCTTTCGCTCTTCCTAACCACCCAGTAATTAGTGAATCATCTCGCTCATTATAACTTCCTCCAATAAAATCCTCTAATGCCGATATTTCTTTCCCTCTAGTCTACTGACGGGTGTCGGGCCCGGCTCGAACCGGTAGTATGACCGCCGGACCCACGGTCCTCGTCCCCGGCAAGATTTTGTCGGCGTCCGGGCGATGTGATTTAATAGTCCTTGAAACAATTCCCGACAGAATAGTATAAAGACGGTCTCTACGAGTTTCATGACAGGGCCTCGCCGTTGGGATAAGATTTGGGGGTTAGTTTGTAGTGAGGAGGTACCGGGGTCTCTTTCAACATCCCTGGTGCCGCAGTCGATGTATATGTATGTCTTGGAGAATTATTTCTGCAGGAAAGAGCCTAGATTCTCTTATTTGTTAGGGATTTCTATCTACGTTGTCTTTTCTTTGTTTGACGTGGCCCAAGTAGCGGGGCTTGACCAGGGATCGTGACACCCAGCGGGGGTTTGAAGGGCCTCCAGGCTATGTAGCAATAGGAACAGGTATATTGTGCGGATCCCTGCCATATCGATCGCCGGGCTTTAGAAGTGACAGGCGGACGGCGGGATGCACGACTCCGGATTGGTCCCTGTCACCCCGGTCCGTAAAAACCCGCCCTCGGTTCCGTTCCGCGCCGCTTCGTTGAAAAATATAAGCATCCGACTTCTCGCGATAAAAGCCTTTTTGAGTTGTTAATCGGATTACAAATTTATGCTAGTTCATGTATGTTTGCTACAAATGTAGCCACGTGCAGCATACATACCAGCCTCAGAATACGCATTTGGATGATATGCAAAGACGTCTTGATTACAGCATTGTCTCACTTCCTAACACGTCATTCGATGATGCGATTTATACCGAATATGCAGTAATATATTCCCCGAAGACCTCTACTCTAGATTAGCTGCATATGCATATAGTCACCTAGGTAATGTCTACCAGAGGTCACAAAACTTGGCGATTTCGGATATTACCCCTTTACAGCTGCTCAAAAAACAAGAAATTCCTCAGTAACTCACCCCTGCAAATATTTATTTACACTTTATCTAAAGTGATGCTTATTCAAGAACACGCCTTACAATAAAACTCGTAGACAAAGCCCTACGTCACTTAATCGCCAGAGCACTCACTTTTTCTCCCCTCCACTACACAGTCCGTAACGTTGCAGTGTTAAAATTTGCGTCTGGAGATTCGATACGTACATTCTGGATTTAAGACGAGAATAGAGGAGATCTGACGCGGCGTGTTCGAAGAACGTTCTCGGATCTCTTAGCAGTAAAACGCAACTATGCAGTACGACAACGCGTCCGTACATTATCACCGCATGGCCAGGGGCCGGATTTTATTTTAAAAACGCTCAACGCGTCGACAGTCACGCCGTTTTACGTCGAATGAGCTATCGAATGCCAATAGTAGCCAATAGGAGTAGAATAGGAGGTTTCATGCAAGCGCGGCGTAAGCCTCGGTTTACCGCGAGATGCTATGCCGATAGTCCTCGAACCAACCGGGCACCAACACGACAATAGCGAGGGCCAAGAATACCCGTGGGTATACCCCCACCTCCCACGTTCCAGACTCGCTAGTCGTTGATCTAGGCGCCGTTCCGAACGGGCACCCTAGCGATATACGTGCCGCAACATGAGCACGTCGAGCCACTGAATACCCCTACCATTCCACGCTGCCATGGCTCATATAAACCCAAACGAGAACAACGTTACGGGCTGCACGTGCAAGGTTTCTTGCATTGGCGTTATATAGCTAAATAGGACTCGTCCTGTTAGGGTAGCTTCAAACGCTCTCGCATAAATCCTGTGACCAGTGCTCAGCCGGTCCACCTCTAATCAAATTGGGTCGTCCCACCTGGGGATCGACACTTGGGGGCTAGTATAGTATCCCGATTTGTCAATATGGCACAGGCTCAAGAAATTCATAGTTGATCAGCTCTGTTCCCGTTCGAGTGTCGTCGGCACACCTTGATTGGAAGGCTCAGACTAATTCGGCGAGTTATAGTTGCCATAATGTATGTATTAAGACGAGCAAGCCCGTCCTTAAGAAGTGTGGAGAGATCGTAGGCATTGGAAAGCTATCAAGTCGGCATTTCCCGACGTATCCGTTCCTATTATCCATTCGACATTATCGCTTATTAGATCTGATAATCTAAGGTCGCTGCTAAGTGGAACACCCTTGATTCTGCTTTCGCAAACCGGTTTTTTACTGCGTGCACAGCATTCAGTTGGCTACTAGGCCATGTCATAACGTATGGATTCCAGACTATCGCAGAATCCCTTTCACCTGGGACATGCGGAGGAAACCATAGAGCATACATCACAGTCGGCCACCTTCACCGGTTTGGTAGATGAGTTTCTAGTATTTGGCGGACCGTCCGGCTTCAATGACCAGCATCTCTCTCGAAGGTGAGCTTACCTACACCGGAAATGAAGCGGCAGCAAACTAATATTCAGTAGTCTCTTTGAACTTGATAGTATCGGCCCCGCCAGCAGTCTATCTAATGGCTCCAATGTGCTTCATACCCCGATGAACTCGCGTCAGCAGACATTGAACAACTTTATACCATCTAATCCGTGTCCGGCGTCATTAAGTCAGCCGATGGCCGTATTAGACATACTAGACGGAGCAAGCGACGATAGAGTACCGGATCGTGACGAGAAACCTCGGTGTTGGGAACACGGGTGCAACGGCCGGGAGTTTTCATCTAAGAGCAATCTTATACGGCACATGAAGGAGAAATCCGGTGCCAGCAATAAGTGTACGTGCCCCTTATGCGGCGCAATCTTCACACGGAGCTCCGCCAGAGACACGCATCTGGCTAAGCAGAGCTGCAACAAAATCCGACGATACTCTAATGGCCGACCACGCCCCAGTCGTTTGGCAGTGCTGGAGAACCCTCGAGTGGCTGCTGTGGCCACGGCAGCTGCAACCTCCATGACCCAAGATCAGATACAGTGGCAAGCCATCGACTGGGGTATGGGGTCGGTTGGCGACATGGGCGGTGGAGGAGACGCACACTTGTTGCGATAGGGAACGTGCATAGACGCACAGGGGAGTGCAAGCTCGGCGACCTCTCAGAGACGGTTGTATTTTTAGGGCGCTGGGTAATTATCTTGGATCGGCTAAGATGGCGTTCAAGACGGGCGTAAAGTTCTTCACAGGCGGCGGAAATATCCCGACTAAACCCCGGCTGCACAATCATCACCAAGACGCAAAAATGTAATTTGTTATGATGGTTGCATCACTATTGTGGCCCAGAAGGGCCTGAAACTGGATGTCTGGAGTATAGCATGCCTGCTCACTACATCCCATCTATAATGAGCAGAGCATAAAAATATGAAAAGCTTTCGGAAAAACTGCACTACAGCATACCCAACCGCCCAACAGTTACAGTGCAGGCCTCCCACTCATCCACCGAGAGGAAGGTTGTGGACACACGTTACTGGTTGAGGGTCCTAAGCAGTATGACCACGCCAACTATTTCTGTATGCAGTCTTCTGCAAGCACAGTCTTGGCTGGCTGGCCTGCAGATCGCTTAGATTCGGGGCTGAAGGTATTGCCCACTTCCCTGCTTTAGATACTACCCAAACGTCATAATATGCTATGCGGGGCAGCTTTGATGTTAGCAAGCCCCTGCCGCCGCCGCCGCCGGAGGGAAAGGAGAGGTGATACCCCGGACGAGCCCGGGATCTCCTTAAGATATACTAGACAATTAAGATAGGGGCACGATGGTGTCGATCATCCAGCTGATGCTGCCATACCGGATGGGAATGGCGTGTCTGAATCGTAGGTGGTTGCATTCTCATCTGCCAAGGACATTTATCAACATGCTGTCTCAGTTTGGGATGCAGGGTGATGTCGGTATCAACGCCTCGAGTGCTACCATATCTATCGTGCCCAATCACGAATGAAGATCGAGGATGATAAGGAAATGCGCAAAGGTACCGTTTTAGTCAGCCTCAAATACACCCAAAACAGAGCAAGCTTGGTTTTAGACAAGGTAGATAGGGTAGAGTCATATACAAAATGATCCCGACACATTGCGGGACAACGGACCGACCCTGGGCTGGGGGTGTCATCCCATAACCTTATTAGGGAATTTTTATGACGATCAGCTCCAGATCGCCGGGTTCCTCGATTAGCCTAATGGATCACTTCCATCTTCGTGGCGCTTAATCAAGATTCCTAATCCTACGTTGTTTGCACAGCGACGATCCCCTGACCAAGGTGACTGATATCTTGTTATCTTCTAACCTACAGATTACGGCACATACACTCCTACTAGCTTCACGAAAATTATTCAAAAACCACCCAGCACCGAACTTCGATAGACCGCCTGGTCGGCGCGTCCTCTAAGCTTGAGTCATCCCAAAAAGCCCCATGCGGGATGACCTTGGTTATGTCAGAGTCAAAAGATGAGAATACTAGTGCCTCGTTTACGTCGAGGGCGCTAGCGTAATGGTACTTGTAGCTGTATATCAAGTCAGACTCTCGCAGATACCTGCAGATGGTGCTACTACTTACTTGGGGTCATGCTTAAGGACGCTGTCGTGGCTCTTCTCACCCCGGATCGCCACCCGGGGGTCGTTTTCCGGGAACACTCGCGCCATATGCGTGGCGTAAGTCCAATTAGGCACAGACCTATGGTTCACAAAGCACAGGGGCCATCGCTGAATGGGCTCGCCGATAGTTCTCCAAACGTTCACCTGTGCATAACGAACACCTTTCTTGAGTAGTGTCTCTGCACGGTCGGACAGGAGCTCCCGCATGCCGTTCTCACCTGTCACATCGTCCCGATCGACGTGGGCGACAGGTAACGCCGTGTGAGACAACTTCTCTGTTGAGAACGTCCCCGGACGCATGTTGTTTTGGCGAATGCGGAAGACGTATGGGAGGACATCTTGAGAGCCAGTCACCTTCTTGACAAGCTCGGCTACTTCCTTGAAGTAGACATCCTCAATCAGTGCCTTGCCTAGAAAGAGTTAGACATAAGACACATTTAAAGAGACCCCGGTAACTGAATCTTACCTTCAGGGGTGGTACCCGAAAGGAACTGTTCCGCGGTCAAGGAAGTTTCGTGCTTAACAAGTCCGTAGCCGTCAGACTCGAAGGATGGTTGAGGTTGGATTGTCCTGATATCTTGGACCTCAATTTTGACCTCTTTGGGGTTGTTGACATTTGTCTTGCCAGTGGCCCAGTCAACGTAACCGTCCTCCTTGCCATCCTTAGTCCCATTCCACATGCCGATAAGGCCGGAAGTAGAGGCTACAGCAGCTGCCATAATGAAGTTACTCGAAGAGAAAAAGCTAATCGTAGTAGTGAAGCGATCAGGTTTGGATTGATGTTGCCAACGACAAAAGTTACTGTAGCGCAAGGGAGGATAAAGCTATATAAATTTATCCGTGCAATAGTTCCATATTCGTCGGAACTTTACGATGCATGATCTGTATGAGGCCATGATAATGGCATGGGGTGTGGCGTGCATGCGTTGAGCCGCCTAGAACGTGGTATTCCATATATTAGGGGGGTGGGATCTGGAGACCACAGGATTGTTGGAATGCAGGATTGCAGGATTATGGGATGCTGGGATCAGGGCTGGTGCAATCTAGATCATCTAAATGAATTTTTATCCACTAACGATAAAATCGAGAAATAATTATTAGTTCGTGAGAAAGTCACTTCAGGTATGACAGTATAATTAGGGGTATACATTCATATCGTTTACTGGTTATCGTACGTTCAACTTGCTTCATAGTTCTACTTGGTTGAAGAGTTTACATCATTCTAGTAGTTTCCTAATCATTAGATCCCCTAAATCACTATGGAACACCTCGAAGTACTCGACTCCCGCACGGGAAAGTCCTACAAGCTCCCAATTGACGATGGCTTCGTCCGGGCCGTGGACATTGGCAAGATCAGTGTCCCGGAACGTGGGATTGAGGGCAATACCGAGAATGAGACTAAGACTTCTCGGGGGCTTCGTATTCTGGATCTAGGCTATCAGAATACTGCATGTGTTGAGTCTAGCATTACTTTCATGTAAGTCAAACCCGCCCTTTGGTTTACAACACTCGAAATTAACCGGCCTGTACGACAGCGATGGCCACCGAGGCATCATTCGGTATCGAGACTTCAACATTGAACAATTATTCCACAACTATGTTTACGAAGATGTTATGCACCTTCTCATCTGGGGTCAACTACCCTCTCAAGCGGAAAAGGACCATGTCCGAGCTGGATTGGCCTATGCTATGAATCCTCCTGAAACTGTTATTAAAGTAATATCAGCATTTCCGTAAGTGATTGATCTCATACTAAATTACTGAAGCTCAGTTAATATGAAATGATCTAACATCACGTCTAGTCGCGATGCTGAAACGATGCCGATGATGATCGCAGGCATGAGCGCTTTCACTGCCGCTGACGAAACCGCGTGCGCCACGCGCCATACACAGAAAGCCACGTTCCATGGTCGCCTAGATGTTGCAGACGCATCTCTTGTGCGAACTATTGGGTATGTTGCTGCCACAATAGCACTCATCTATTGCCACAAGAATGAGAGG
This sequence comes from Nemania sp. FL0031, assembly GCA_022432375.1. Lineage (NCBI taxonomy): Eukaryota > Fungi > Ascomycota > Sordariomycetes > Xylariales > Xylariaceae > Nemania > Nemania sp. FL0031. The sequence goes on along the minus strand of JAJKKK010000064.1, from coordinate 137,037 downwards.
GAGTTCACTCCTCCCGAGCCAAACAGATCACTGCTTGGCAACCTCTTGTGGATGATGGGAGTCTCGAAGGAGAACCCTAAAATTGAGGAATGCTTGAACAAATTATGGATTTTGTACGCAGACCATGAGATCACCAACTCAACAGCTGCAGTGTTACATGCAGGTTCTACCCTGACAGACCCAGTTTCAGCTGCCATGACGGGTATAATCTGTGGTTATGGCCCACTGCATGGTGGTGCCATTGACCTTGCATACGAAGCATTGGCGACTATTGGCGTGCCAGAACGTGTTCCCTACTTCATTGAGGGCGTCAAGAGGGGTAAGGGGAGACTCTTCGGGTACGGCCACCGTATCTATAAGACAAGAGATCCTCGCTTAGCCCTTATTGAAGAGCTCATGGGCAAATATAAGGAAGAAATCGATGCGAATCCGCTCATCCGGGTATCTCTGGCTATCGATAAATATGCCAGCCAAGACCCTTACTTTATCGAGCGAAATCTCAAGGCTAATGCAGACCTGATGGGTTGCTTCCTTTACACAGCTATGTGAGTCACTCATTGAAACCGACTCTCGTTTTGTTTCGTCTCTGACCTGCGATTAGGGGCTTTGAGCCGGAGATGATCATAGCGATCACAGCTCTCTCTAGATGCCCTGGTGCGTTAGCTCACTGGCGCGAGAGCCTTAGTAAGTTCCCAATATCCCGGCACTTCTCCAATCCCGTGGGTCGCGTTACTGACCAGCACAAGCCCAACCTGTAAAGCTATGGAGGCCCTTACAGAAGTACGTGGCGCCTCTGGCGAATTAAGGCACATTTAATCAATTAACCGGGGTTCATGTCCCAATTCGGGTGGGCTTTCTTGCTACAGGATATAATAAAGACGGCTAGTCACGTTTATTTATAAGGTAGTTTCTGAGTGGCATGGTCCTATACATTGAGCGGTGGAAACAAGTAAAACTTTTGCATGATCTTCAAAACGTGCGTCGGTAAATAACATAGCATATCGCAGCGCACATATCCTGCAAGTATAAGTTAATGAACTTTTATTTAGTTCAATATAGAATGATTATTATGTCTATCTACATAGTACCTATCTACGGTAGTGTAGGTATTTTTTGTAGCGTAGGTATAAATAGGGCAAGCTTAGTACCCCTGTTTTAAACCAGCGCTAGTATTTAGTAGTCTGTCTTGATCCTGGGAAGGGCGACAGGGTTTTCGCCTCTCATGTAGCTTTGACAACGTCACTTAAGCGAGAGATGCAGTCAAATACCGTGAAACATCGATATCCTAGCTATCCCCAGAGTCGCATTGGCCAAATCAGGCACAACTATGGATCGGCTGGGGGCGGAATGCTACGGAGAGATAATCACGAATAACTCACCTGTGGCGGGTTAATGAATGGTAGCGGCTCTGATTGGTGAATCTCTTCTGACACGTCGTATCGCTGGGGTCCCCCTATAAAGATCCAGACAATGTACTCGTATGTTCAGGCCGGTGAACGAATGCGGCCCTTATCTTTCCGAAGACCGCTCGCTTATATTTCAACGCGCATGCTCCTTCATTCCTTCAATCCTGGGCCTAGTCTGAAGTCTGCAATTTTGAGCGCTCTTCTATGGCAGTTCTAGAATTCTATACTATTATGGCAAGGTCACCCGACATATAGGTCTCACGCGATCTTAAGATCTCTGCTATACCCCCAGTTTTGACCTCATCCATGTCTTCCGGATCATCCTAAGTTATCACATAAATACTCAGGTCTTGGCAAGATTCGAACTGGATCCCATCGCTGAGGGGGGTAAGATTGCTCAGTTCCAAGGTTACTTTGGGTCCACCTCGATGCCTCTTCGATCGGTCGGTTCGGAAATCAAAGCGCTTTTGGGAGAGACCTACGCTAGTGGGACAGGTACCTAACACCTAACGTTGATCATCGCCAGCCTGGCCTGCTGTCAGCTCGGCTTTTTTCTGAGTTCGCGCTTTTCTTCACTGGCCTCGCCGCGAAGTCCCCATGCAATTTGCTCCAATGTATCCATATCTGCTGGAACAATCCCATCCTTACAATGGCGAAGGCGTTCTGGCCCTTATCGGAAGAGACGGTAAAAGTATCCCTTGCCTGCGATGACATGACCTATGATGATCTTCGATAACTATAGTAACTTTCTGCGAGAAGCACAAATCGGCAGTTCTACAGCAAATTACCCGATGCTCTTTGTTGCAGGTCTTCAACCATTGTCAGGAAAAAGGGACATCTTAATATCGGATTTCCTATCAGCAACCTGCGCGTCTGAGGGTCTTCTCTGCCATATCATCGTTCCTTTCCCGCTAAGCTCTGTTCCTGGTACTCCCTATACCCCCCAGGGCTCCTCATTCATTTTTGTAGCCAATGGCACCAGATCACCAAGTCGTTCCTGACGAGAAGGACTCATCGTTGGTACAGGCCACGGAACTAGCAGCTCAGAGGCAGAGTGAAACCAGCAATGATACTATCGCTGTCCACACCGATAGTATTGGCACCGACAGGGAGCCATCGTCATTGGACACTGTCGTGACACTACCACCTGTGCATACAGTCTACACATCTTGGGAAAAGAGGCTTATTGTGATCAGCGCTGCGTTCAGTGGACTCTTCGCATCGTGGACTGCACAGATCTACCTACCGGCGCTCAACAATGCCGCCTATGACCTGCACAGCACGATCAAGAAGATCAATCTTACTGTCACTAGCTACATGATCTTCCAAGGTGTTACACCAATATTCATCGGCGGCTACGCAGACGCTATGGGTAGACGACCGGTCTATATCACTTGCTTCATTCTCTATATCGCTACCGATGTTGCGCTTGCCTTGACGAATTCCTATGGCAGTCTATTAGCTTTGCGTTCTGTGCAGTCAATCACCATCTCGTCTACACAGGCCCTCTGCCAGGGTGTTGTGGCTGACATCAGCACTAGCGCAGAACGAGGACAGTATGCCGCTTTCCTCGCTCTTCCCACGATACTAGGTCCTAGCATAGGACCTGTAATCGGGGGAGCAATTGCACAATATCTTGGATGGCGGAACATCTTCTGGTTCCTAGCAATCACTGGTGGCATCAATTTAGCTGTTCTGTTGCTCTTCTTCCCAGAGACTTGTCGCAGAATCGTAGGAGACGGCTCGATCCTACCCAAGAAGTCCAATCAGACCGTGTTGCAATTGTTCCAAAATCGCCGCAAAGACCACTCGCATCAAGTCGAGACTGGAACTCCGCTTGTGCCGGAGGGCGACGCCCCTAAAACGAATTTCGCCTGGGATAGATTCCTTAGTGCGCTGACTCTACTAAGGGAGAAGGAGTTACTTGTCCTATCTACCTACGGCGGCCTCCTATTTGCCGGCCTCTACGCCGTAGGTACTGCAGCGCCCAGTCTTTTCGCCAAATACTATGGGTACAATGGCTTGGAGATCGGTCTATTATATCTCCCCTTGGCGGCCGGGTCCGTTCTTGCCGTGGTACTGGTAGGCAAGAGTCTGAACTGGAACTTCCAACGACACGCCAGGCGACTTGGGATCACCATTGAGAAGGGTCGACACATGGACCTGTCTGAGTTTCCGATCGAGAAAGCGCGAATTGAGGTCCTTATACCACCATTCATACTAAGTGTCATCGTAATCACGGCATGGGGATGGACAGTCGAGAATCAGGTCTCAGTCGGCGTGGTGGTCGTACTTGTCTTCCTACTAGGATTGGGGCTGTCTGGTACGGCGAGTGTCTTCAGCGCGCTAATCACAGACATCAGGCCTGAGAAAGCGTCCGCTGCCTCAGCATCGAACAACATTATTAAGTTCCTGCTAGGAGCGGGTATGTCGGCAGCCATCGAGCCGCTGATATCAGCTGTTGAGCCTGGCAAGGCCTTCTCTATCATTGCCTCGTTCTACGTGGTAGTATCCCCGTGTTTGGTGTTGGTTGTCCGAAAAGGGATGAAGTGGAGGAGGGAAGTGAGGGAGAAGGACGAGCAGGCTAATGGAACACAGTAATTTAGATATAGAATAGGTATACATTTAGGTATATGGTATATATTAATGCGCACACGTCATCTCTGTTTCTCCTTTTAATAACGCAGCGTATCATCATAATTGTCATTCGGCACATCACTGGTCGCCCTCTTTTCTACATAGGCATGCTTTCTATTTAAGCCGAAATGGCGCATCCTGCCCTGCTAGCCAAGTATAAGAAGATTTATCTCTTTGCACACAGGCTCCTGCAACTTTTTTTGTACTACTACTGTCGCCACTCTGCTTATCTTGCTGTAGCTGCTTCATACGGTTTCCTAGTAAATGTATCACGCCCCTAGGCCGATTACAAGATCAGTAGCTTTCCGAGACGTTAAAATTGCCAACCAATTGAGCTGAATATGTCTTCTTAATCCCATATACGCATATAGCCTATTAAGACGAAACCATACCTGCCACATTTCAATTTCAATCACCACATCCCTGCCTCTTCACTCTCTCCGCATCCGTATGAAGCCAACCATTAATAGCAGTCTGACCTAGTTAACTTCTTCTTAGGCACCTGTTACACTTCCGTCCCATTTTCAACACTATTGCCATTTGGTACATGGTTCCCATTTCTGAGCCCCCAAGGCCTTAGAGCAATCCATTTTTGCCACCCACTGTTGCCCTGGTGGGAACTAGTTTTTAGGGCTGTTTGGTTCTGGCGCCACCTTCTCACGTACATTACACTGCGTCTCCGCCACGCGCCTGTCGCAGCCTTTCCCCTTCCCTTCTTTTCTCACATTCCCTCCTCAATTTCTTTTTCAAGGAAGCTAGATCTCTCGCCTTGATCTTCATTTCATCTATCATAGCATTTGTTTCCTCAAGAATACTACCAACTTTCTTGCGCTCATCGAAGAATGTGAATATGCCTGTCTTGGTCCAAATCCTGGTAGAAGCTCGAGCATAGAAAGACCAGATCCATACTCGAATCCATGAGCTGAAGGCGAAAACAAAACTGACAAATACGACCCGGCAGAGATCAGAACTACAGTCCGGTGTGAAAACGGTTAGCGAAAATTGAAGTTACCAGATTTTTCTTTCTAGTAATCTTACAGATGTATAAGAGTTGGTCCTTGAGTCTCCAATTATTGTCACTAAATTCGTAATTATTCATTCCGAAGACGCTCGTTAGAAAGGAGAGCGGCAGCTTTTACGCAATGTTAGTTCCATGAAAGCTTAGAATTAGACTGTAAGATAATATTGACTGACAAAAAGGATGGTAGCAAGAGTGAATATAAGGATTGACCGGCCCCTGAAAAGATAAATCGTTAACTATTATAGCGTAATGTACGGAATAAGACCATTCGCTTCATACTTGGAGAGTTTACACTAGAACACAAAACTTTCGAATAAAAATGTTGAGTAATTGGGAAGTAAATAATAAAAGGACGTTTGCTTGACAGCTTGCCAAGCTTGGTCAACGCCTGCTTGTTGCTGTTTCATAGTGAGCAGGTGTAAAACCTAGATTCCGTAAGCTTATAATACACCTTACAAAATAATGGGGGAACTGATATACACTTACACCATCGGCGGTGTTCTTCGCACTTTGGCGCAGAGACTCCAGATCTTTGACCTGCCTATTGATCTTATCTTGGCATTCATTTCCCCTAACCTTGAAGGACTCGTAATCTTGGTACGCTTCCTCTCTACCTGGTTCCGGGACTCTGGCCTTTTGAGGGCTATGTTCGAAAATCTTTCGAAAATCCGCGTCTGGGTCAAGGGCGCGTTCAGCTTGTTCGATATATCTCTTGACAATGTCTTGATGGATGTTCGAAATGCGGAGCATAATGTCCAACTCCTCTATGATATCCCCTATTTCGCGATCTAGTTTCCCTTCGGGGTTAATATCGAGAAGTGATATGTGACGCCCCTTGGTGTTGTGACGCCCTGGCGATTGGTAGATTATTCTAGCTTTATCCGTCCAGCGCCAGAGTTGGTCGAATGCCAATGTCTGGTTATGCATCTAGCCTCAGGGTCAGTAAGCTTTCATAAAACCCATGGACTGCATGTTAGCTCACGATGTTACCAATCGCTTTAGAGAATTCATCTATAACTTGAGGTCGCCTGTCTAAGGACTTGGTACGGCTAAAAAAGGTGGTCGTGCACTTATCAAGGACTATGAGGCCAAGCTCAAATACAGTGCGTATCTGGTTGGAATCGAGGTCTTCGAGGCCAGCTCTTATGGATTTATGAACTCCCGAGTAGTCTTGCCTGTTTGCGCCATATCGCTTCGGAAAGCATGTGATTAGGGTCTTTGCGTCGAGCACCCACATCCAGAGCTGGTCCACCATAACAACTCGAGATATCATTCTAATGTTGTTCCTGCAAATGAGACAATCTTTCTCTAGGATTTCAGTTCCCTTCTTGCTATGGCGATGGAAATTATCGCCATTAACTGTCGTCCCTCGGTATAGCACTTGATCCTTATCACGCTTTTTCGTCGATTCGAGGGTCCAGTAATAAGCTTGGTCGAGGGTTCGTCGGGGATGAATAGGGGGATCTTTGGCGAGGTATTTTTTGAGAAGTCTTCTATCCTTATAAGTTGTCATAGCTTCATGGAGATGGGCTGCAGCTAGTAAGTAGCGACCTAGAGGGGATATAGTTTCAAAGTCGTCTGCCTCTTCGCTTCCCCGACTTGAAGAATTATCGTCACGTAAAGTATGCGCAATGCTACTCATCCATTGACGCTTTTTCTTAGGTGACATACTCGTCTTGGCCTCCGTGGCCGGTTCAGGTGTATCGGGGGGTCGCAATGACGTCTCATCTCACCCTCAAAGTTGGACCTCCAGCTCTCTTTCATCCTGTCTACTTTTGTCTTAGCATCCTGGGGATTGAGAAACTTGTTTTGGTGTTTGAGTTCCTCCTCCCAGATATCCACTTTTCCTTCAAGGAAGGCATCTCTTTCCCAAATTTCGATGCAACCATGGAAATGAAGTAGGGGATTGGTAATGTTCTGGTCATGAGGATCGATGCTTAGACAGCTCAGGCCTGCTGATCTATTGGCCATGTTGATAAAGATAAACACAAGCTGGTGCTGATGGACATAGAAGAGGCGGAAGAAAGATGACCATTATTTACAACTAGCTCTCTTATAAAAATTCCTAATGAGTATGATGATTATATCTAAACATGCGCGCAGTCTTTCAGCTAATATCACCTGCATGCATTGACATTGGCGATGAGTCCTCAGCGGGTAAGCCGTGCTAGCTCATGTTGTCGGTAAGATTGTGATGAGTTATTGGCCAACAGAGACAGGGCTACCATAGGATGGTGTGTACGTTTATGGCTTCGAAGTACGGGAAACTCGGAGTACAAGTTCAAAGCAGGCAACGATCAAACCCATGATGCCTATTGGATGTCAAAGCGGCTCTCCCGTATCCTTCCTAACTCTCCCAGGCGCACATATACTCTGAATCGAATAGACATCAATCCGGACCGATATCACTCTTGGGGTTATCCGACATAACATTGAGGCAATACTTTCACAAAGTTGTCAGCTATACCCCCGAATATGCTACGGTAATAGCGGTCTACAAACGCGGTTAACTCAATAATTCTTGATTCAGGGTCTTCAAGAAGCAGCTCCAATCAATTATACTAAATACCGATATCCGGAGGCTTGATGCGACGATGGGGATCTCAGAGATAGGAAAGAGGGGTGCTCCAAACCGTAGATTTGTCGTTGGTGGGTGTGCCTTAAGTCTACTCGTGCGTGTCATCTCTTTCCAGCCCCAGCATATGTGCACTTCGCCAATGAGATTGCTGCTATCCTAATCACAGGGCTACTAGCGCATGTTTTCTCGAGCATCACAGTATCTCAGAAACTAACTACTTGAAAAACAACCTTGATTTCAAGGGAAGTATCCGTCACCCTGAACATGTAACTCCGACGATCTCTATCAGCGGCAACACCATAGAGTAGCCGGCATGTGTAAGCGAACTATTGGCTCTTTCAACCAGTGAGTGTCAGTCTTCGGCTTTTGAATTGTGGTTTAGCTTGCCGAAATATTGTATTGTTCCTATTCATTGAAGCCATAATACAACTCTGAGCTTTAACGGGTCGGTGACCACCTACCCACTCTGGCAGTGATACGTAAAAGCAAGGATTCTAAACGGCAATGAAACTAGCAGCCTGCTTCGTAGCTGAACACGAAGCTCACTTCCCCCGCTTTCGTACCGCTTGAGGCTCAACTTGGTCCAGTCACACCAAACTGTCTACCCCTCGCAGGGATACTTCGCTCATGATGCATGTGTCCCCCCACACAACAGTACACCTACCTAGTGCTGATCAATCAATTAATGCCACGGATTATATCCCATGCAGAGTCGCTTCCTTGACGACCAAATTATGTTTTCCGATGGGATGCAATAATGAACAGCCGCTTGTTGGCGGACATACATTGGAGAATAATCCCGATATCTGAAGAGGCTCTCGGTACGATCTATCATAAATACTTAAATACCTAGATAAGAATGATTAGAATGAGCACAAAGCTAACATGCGTCAATGTATCCAAAGCTTATTTAGAAGATAGAGTTGTAGCTATCAGCTCATTTTGTGTTTCATTATCACATTGAAGCCATGGAATAGGGACACCCCCTGTCAGGGACCCTGTACTTGAGGTGGGTGAAAGACTCTTGTTGTTGCGCAAAGCCTTTCTAACTACCCTAAGCGCCAACCACTGCCTATATACAAGAATGGTTTCTTTGTCTATATGGGCGCCTATACAGGTGTCTATACAGGTCTATACAGTCCCCTGATGAATCGATGATCCGTATGAACGCTTGGTATAAACGCCTAGCAGTCCGTAACACCCTCTTAGAAGATCTAGTCTGTCTAAAGCGTTTACCTAAGCGCGTAGAAGCTGCAGCTCGGGATATTTAGTACCAAGAATGAACATATATAGGAGTAAGAAATAAGGGGAGTTCTGAAAGTCCTTTGCAGATTGCTAGCACGTAGCAATCATCTACGGGATCTAACGGCATTAAATGACTCTGATAATAATGCCCAAATATAACAAGAAACTTGGGGAAACTTGGGGTTACGCCGTATGAAGCAGAATGCTTGGTAGAGAGATATTACATATCCACTATTGTGTGGCCAAACTGCTTCCCAAGCAGACACCTGTCTTGCACCCCTAGCAATAAGATCTAAATTGTTCTACATACACCTCTAATTCGACAAATACTGCCGTAGGAGCTATACAGATATCAAAACTAAACATCATTATCGAAGGTATCGCCAGATAGATAGTGCTGCCCCGATGCCACCTCCACACCACAGTGCCGCCTTGGCCCACGAGATGAATAACGCCTTCCACTGAGCCCTAAGTTCCTCAGCGTGAGCCTCTCTGTCGTTCGCCCAAGGAAATGGAACATCCGGAACCTTTTTGCCTAGAAAGGTGCAGAGCGGTTCCCACCCGGATCCAAGCTTATACTCCAACCTGCGCTCAGGGGGCACAAGCGCGCGAATTTCGCGATAATACTCCTCATATGTCTCCTGAAGGTTTTCTTCAATTTCCCTCTTGTTGGTCGCACGAAAGAAACCGAGCAAGGTCTTCCGCATGGCATCGGGTGCATAGTATTTTACCAGATGGCGGGAGATGAAGAACATGATGCTTCCTCCTATCGGGAATAGCGGGTTAAGAACCTGAGATTGGAAGCTAGACCGCCATGCCTCGAAGTCACGTTGAACCACGACGACTTTAGCTTCGGGATACGCTTTGATGAGCTGTATGTTGAAGGGCGATGCTATGTCTGTTGTGATATCCCAACCGGCCCATAGAGCGTCCCAGTCATCCCGCGTGAAGGCGGGCCGTGGGCGTGCACCATCAACTCCAGGCCATGTCGCCTCAGCAGCTCGCTCGACCCCAAGCCAAGGATTGTCAGACGGGCTATCGAGCCCGTGATGCGTTTTGTAGCCGAGAATCTCGTAAGCTTCCGCCATGGACTTAGTGCCGGTTCGAAATAGCCCCGCATGTATGACTTGAAGCCCTTTGTTCCTTTCCCTGCCCTCTTGCCCAGCCATGGTGACTACGACGGAATTTGATAAAGAAAAGCTAATGCGACAAAAGATTATTGTTAAGATTAAACCTACTGTGTGGGATATCGCTACATATATGTATCTAAAGCTAGCAAGGGATGATGGAGAGAAGTAAGCACTTAGGGTGTCCTTGCCACAACTTTGCAGTCCTAGCTGGGTCTGTTGGGGTGAGTCTATACTATTATTAGAGAATGAACTAATATTTTCGCGGCAAAAAACAAAGCAAGGAGAGGGTGAGGTACCAACCAACAAAAATCGGTCGTCCTACCTAGTCTAGTGTCTTATGCATGACTGTCATTTTTGACTACTCGGGTTTTGGGTAAGCTCTGTGCTTGATCGCGGGGATGCGATTATTATTTCGTGGTTAGCTAAGTGCTACGGTCCTGCTATTTGCACCATTTCACTAGGAGAAGGTATATTGAGTTTGAGATATTGGAAGGTTTTAACATACACTTCTCAGTATGTTGTGGCATTGGCTTTAATATAACTACTACGCTCCTTCGTCGTAAATTAACCGAGAATAAAGTTTTGAAAGTTCAGACCAATTATTCAAGTTCCAATTTCCAATAGTTTCGGTTACTCACGAGCTCATAGCCCTTTGCCAGAAAAAAAACAAGGAATCTCTTACTTGCTGAGTAGCATTATCGAGCTCCCACTATTCGTAGTATGTACTATTCTTAGAACTTGAGACGAGTCAACTCGGGGTAATAGGCATTGAAACGACAACCGTAAAATATGTAGAACTAGGTAATAATTACACTTTCACTAGGTATATAGGAGGTGTATAGACCGGTGAATAATAGTGCTGTCCGTAAATATGTAGAATAAATAGATCCCCTCTAAGGGCAATTCAAATCGTTCGGCTAGGGGTCAAAGTGCCCGTCAACTCACTCCCTACTATGAGCGAGGCGTCCCGGGGCGAGGTCTTACGTACTGTAATGTGTCCCCGCGGCCAAGGCCAATTGAACCCTATGAAAAGCTGACATCTCGCGATACCGATCCAAGACCTCGGCTAGAATCGGCCTCTGGCGCTCTGATACTCAACAACGTACAAGAAGTTAATATCCAATAGTTCCAAAGAGCCCTCGGTATGCATAAAACCCAAGAACCAGCCATAAGTTAGACTAGTGATACTACTCTTCGCATCGAAGTACAAGATTTATCCTGTAGAAAAGGGGAACAACATACTCGCTGACCTACAGGTTTTTTTTTTTTTTTTTTTATAAAAACTAAATAGTTTCCTCCACGTCCGAATGAATTACTTCTTGACTAGGGTACGTTGCCCCTAAACAATAGCCAGCCACCCGTCAACCCACATGCGCATCCAGCTAGGACGGACGGGCTCCAAACCCTGCATCGTTGGGCTGGCCGCTAGAGCTCGCTCGATAGCCATTGGTGCTTGCGCCGCACCTTTAGAGTCCTTCCAGAGCTCATCCCGGTAGAATCCAAACAGCTTCATCGCCGGGTTCGTAGCAGCCCTGGCTTTGAAGTCTGCCTCCTCGTTCACCGTCGTCGCCGCTTCAATACTCTTCTCAAGTCGGCTTAACCAGGTCTCTGGTGGCACTATCTCAATTTCTCGACCCAAGTTAGAATCAATACTCTCCTTGACCGCGGGAAGGAGAGCTTCCCAGGTAGTCTCAGTCGGATTTCTGAGGTTGAAAACCGTGGCCCCTTTGGAACCTATAGATTCGTCTCCGTTGAGATACATCACCAAGTCAACCACCACGTCGGCCAGCGCATCTACGGGTACCCAGTCAACAACGGAAAACCTGTGCCCGAGGTTGTCGGGCAAGCATCCAAGGTGTCGCGAGCTTATGACAAGACTTGGGAGCCACTCGGAAGGATTCCAAATACCCTTGTTGCGGACTGCGCCAGCTATTTGGCCTACCCGTGCGACAGCCACCGGGATTCCCAAATGGCGGGCGCCGGAATCGCATAAATGTTCTGCAAGAAGCTTGCTCTTGGAGTAGCCATTGCCGTGCGGCATATCCTGCACCTCGGTTAGAGCCTCCGGGGCAGGCTCTGGGTTAGGCGGTCCTCCAGCTACCACCCCTACTGATGAAATAAACAAGAATTTCATCTTCCGCGGGGCCGAGGAATTCGCGAGCGCAAATAGGTTCACTAGCCCTGCTAGCTGCGGTCGGAAAGCCGACAGATCTAGGTTGAAGTTGACCGGCCAGGCATTGTGAATGACCAACCCCACACGGGATCGTAGGTTTTTATATGCAGCCTCCTCGAGTCCTAGCGATGGAGACGCTAAGTTGGCCTGATAGAAAGTGACTCTCTTATCAAACTCTCCCATTGGAAGACTAGCGGCCTCAAAGCGACTAGCCTGCGCAGCTTGACCGCCATCCGAGCTACGGTTCAGGCAAAATACGTGGCCTATGCCACGCTGATTAAGTAGGGCCCATAGCAGGAATGTTCCCAGTGTCCCAGTAGAGCCAGTCAATACGACGTCGATGGCTCCGTTGTTCCTGCTGTTAGCCGATCCTGGCTCAATCTGGTGTATGAGCCCCTGATAGCTAGATAACAGCGATTGCATTGTTTCGCTGTCACCTTGAGTACTTGTTTGGGATGTGATTTCTGTGGTCAGTTCTACAATAGATGGGTTCCGATACAAGGTGGGCAAGGCTAGCTGGCTTCTTGAGAAGCTACGTCGTAGAGCTCGTACGATTTGCATTGCTTGGAGGGAGTCCATGCCATTGGCAAAGAAGTTAGTAGACTCCCCTATGCTGTTCCAGCCCGTTGTTGCGAGGACGGCGTCTCGAATTCTTTGCGTGACTGTGTTGGTATCTATCAAGCTCGACATCTCATCCGCGATCTCATATTCGGCGTCGGCATCTGAGTACAGCTTATCGAATTCGACAGAATATTGAGCGATACTACCGACACGTTGAATAGTACCTTTGCCGGTACGTATGAACGGTCGGCTCTGGTCACCGATGAGAATCATAGATTTATTTACGCGGGCGTGGGCAGGGGCGATGTTGTTTGCTTCGTGGATACTCGGCCAAATACGCTCGATTAGAGCAGCCTGGTCCGCCGTGCTAGTAGTCTTGACTGTGCTGGCTGGCTCGATGAGAAGTGCGGCCTCAAATCTCTGTGCGCCAACAACGAGAGCCCCAGTTACCTCGGGATTTTTTGCTACAATGCTCTGCTCCATTGTGACTGGATTAGTCTTTTCGCCGTTGAGGAAGACTATTATATCATCGCTCCGAGCCCGCCAGCACCAGGCATCAGGAACTGTTGGATGGGGCTCGAATAAATCACGTGTGCGGTACTCTTCCAGCTGCTGTTGCCCTAAAACACCAAACACCGCTTGACTGGAAGCTAGAGAAGGTTTCTTACGGAACACCAACTCATATGTGTCATCTAAGGTTTTTTCAAATGAAGCGCCGGCACATGGGTGAAAGCGAATGTAGCGCCAGTCCTTCGGCCCCAGTTCAGATGGCCAAAGCTGGTGAGCGAAACCAACTTCAGATGCGCCCCATTGGCAACGCAGTGGTATCTTAGCGGCCACTGTAAAATGAGGGTTAGTAAGAGGTATAAGGGAGCGGCGATATAGACTATCATAAGTAGTAGCTTATATATGCGTCGGTGAACACCCCCCGGTTACATTATCATTTTTTATCGGGCAGAAGGCACGTGAAAAAATAACTTACCACGGTCCCCGATAGCTTGTGGCAAATCACCTCCACAGTACAAAATTAACTTGAGATTAGCTGCGACGTAATCAAGCAAGGCCGGGTTCTGAGCCAACTCAGCGACTACTGATGGCACTAATATTGCGACATCAGCTGGCGTTTGTTTAAGCGCGTCTACGACGCCCTGAGCGCTGGGAATCGGCGTTGCCGCTGGTGCAACTACAGTACTGCCGAATGGAATAGCGTAGAATAAATGTTGTCCCAAGCCGGCACCCTAACCACGTCAGTTTGGTTTATACCATTGAAGTCAAGTACACATCTGGTTTGCTTAACTTACGTGGAAAGGCGGTAGAGTTGACAACACCCTCTTGCCACGGATGAAGTAATCGAGAGAAGGCACTCCTTCCGGTGGCGTATTATCCCCGCAGTTCTGATGGCGAGTGACTGCTTCAGATGTCCAGACGATGGGCTTTGGGAGGCCCGTCGATCCAGACGTGTGGCTACCAACAGTTCAGATAAGTTGCCGCATCAGGGGCGAGAAACTCACATTGCCCAAATAGGTTCCTGGGCATTTTTCTCATACGTCTTATGGCACGTATAGTGTTGGTGGATCCTGCCAAGGAGTTCGTCGACACTGGGAAGAGTGAGCTTCTGTGGCTTGACGGCCTCAAGTATCGTGAGCGCCGGTGGCGGTACCGGGTCCGTGGTTACGAGCGTTCTACACTTTAGGGCCCCAAATAGCGCACTGTGTGCTGCTGCACTGTTGCGCGGTGATGTGAAGAAGACCTGCTATGCATCAGCAAGGCACAGCAAGCCGTGCTCGGAACGACTAACCACATGGCCCGTTTTGATAGCCGCTATTAAGAGGCCTGTTAGTCGCACGTCGTTGGGGCCAACATCTAAGAAACGAAGTTAGCTAATGAGTACTTACACAACAACCCAACAGTATAGGTTACTAACAAGTGATGACATCTCCTTGGCCTGGTCCAAGATGCTGCTCAAGCCACCATGCCAGGCCATTAACAACATTGGCTAACTGAGAATAAGTGACAGGTCGGAAGCCCGCTTCATATGACGTCGGTAACGCAGGCCAGAGACCATACGCGATATGGGGTGACTCCCGAGCTAATCTATCAACGATATGCGGGAGCAAGTCATCCTGCCAACGTGCGTTGCTGGAGTGCGTGGTGGCCATGGCGGCAGCGGCAAAGGAATTAAGCTTAAGGGACAGTGCTCAGTCAGTTAAGTCGGATCATGGAGGAATCCGCTGCTAATATACATTCTAAGGCCCTCACATGTCTATTTACAGCCGGTCCTTTATCACAATCTGTGTCGTACTCACAGCCTCCACTGCCTACAGCCACGCCAGACAAAGGAGACACGTCGTATATTATATTAGCCAATAAAACTGCCAGCATTAGACCCCCCCAACAGCAAACAAAAAAATACTCAAAACATCCCTCCATATTTGGTCAAAGCGCTAAGGGCTAGGATCGGCAGTCTTATCGACAATTGTATAAGGTATATATTCTTATCACGAACGGGCTTTTGCATCTCTGCCAGCCTACTTTAGTGCCCGAGCCTTACGGCGTTGAAGCCGAAGTCAGGCAACGAATAACCTGAATCCCTCGGTGTACCGCGTTACAAGTTGTAATGGTGGAATGATTCTTAGTCTTAGATAAGGGTTGAGACATTCGGCATATCGTACAGGTTACATCCGCCCCTTGAAATGCAGTTAAAATACATACAGCTAGAGAAAGGAGTACGCGGCCGGATCACTCGGATCCTACACTCCACGCTACCGGCAACGTATAGGGAGTTAATCTGGTCCCAGGTGTTAACAAGAACTAGGTGGATCTATGAATGAGAGACTACGCCTTCCGTGTCTCATCTCAAGGACAGAACTAAGAGCTGGCTTACTATGACCTACATACTAAGTACTTACTAAGTACTTTCATGACACCCGACAGTCCGATTAGCTCGGTCGTGCAATCGATTGTATAACACACCCTGATTATAGTACATACAAGTAGGTAGTGAACTGTTTTCCGCCATATGAACCTATCATATTTGATGTCTTAACTTAATGGCGTAGTACATAATATGTAGCCAACGTTTTAGGTATCATTCAAAGTAGTAAATAGGTAATTTGAATCCTAATTCGCTAGGCGCCCTAATAATACGCAAAGTTCTAATAGAAACTAAACCTACATATGTCCACCACCCTGCATAGGTTCAACTCTCCTACATTACCAGGGGCTGAGGCATCCCGGGACCGAGAAGCCTACTAATGTATATGCTCAAAATGATAGGTCACTGCGGCTTTGACTTTTACAGGCAAAGATTCTCTACCCGCTGTAGAGAGGAAGCCCTCTTCCATACGGCTATGTGTCACGAAACTAAAGCGAGTTAGGGGCTCTATATAAATTAACAGAGTAGGCCTATTAGCATCGCCGGGAAAACAGACTATGGCAGGCTAACACAGCATATAATACTCAAATCTATATACCTCCAGGACTGAGCATACCCTTGACGTAGACGAGGTCAGACTGACCGTATGGTTGTTCCACCTCAGGTATTAAGTCAAGATGCTAGGAGCCTAAAAACCTTCTCATTAGAATATAATATACCCAGTCTTACTATCCTAACTGCAACTACCGCGACCTCAGATGAAATGACGTTAAATCTGATCCCATGATTGTTGAATTACCGTAGTCCGCGTAATTCTACCCTCATTAACATCAACACCCCTATCTCTATGCGATAGAGTAGGGATCCATGGGGCCTCCGATGGATTGAAATTTTAGAATGTACGACGTGAGAAGAGGTTGAGAGGGCCGTTAAAGGTGAGTGATAAGAGAAACTATACTTGGTTATAATTATGATTGCAATTAACTGAGAGCTTTAGGTGCGCTTGCAGCTTGATTTGTAAAGTCTTGTAATTGATAACTGCGGACGATGATCTTATATCGATAAGTACTTGGGAAATTGGCATGGATTCCATTATTTCTGTTGATATCTGTACTTGGCTCCTCAAGTAATTTGAAGTCAGCGTACCGGTCCTTAAGATCATGGGCAATAATACATTGGCTAGTCTAGGTAAGTACGTCGCGGATAATATGCCAAATGCCCTGGTACCAAGAGTCAGTTGAACACGAGTGAGGTATAGACGATAATATTGAGCATTCATCCTAGATCGACAGAAATTCATTATGTATTGCTGAACTAGCGCCCAACTTAACCTTGTGCTTCCTAGATACTAATTATCTCACGCTGGCGATCCCATTCGAGGCGATTTTGGATGCTCCAATGAAATAGTTACATTCTTTTGAGGGTATTCTTTTACTCGCAGATATTGGCCCGACCTATCTCCCAGCCAGTAACGTAGCCTATTTGCTCGAGTTCGTAAACGCGTGTTTCAATGTCTCCGAGATGCTAGACGATCTACGGCCGGCGGCACCCTCCTTCGTCGGCGACTCGATACTCGCACTACTCAATCGCCTCCGTCTTCGCTCGACAAGATCGTACGCATCGTGTACTGTCGCTTGATCACGTGTGCCTGGGATATGAATACCACATATTAGCCCCTTGCCCTAGGTTATTCTTAGTTGAGTACGGGGAAGTCGTACGGATATTCCCTGCGCCTCCAATGCCAAACGACTGCCTTCTCTCCTTCTCCGTCACGGTTTTCTTTACTTGGGTTAGACTTGATAGTAGAACCATGTTTGGCGGTGATGTGAATGATGTATTCTCATTCTCTTAGTATTGTGCGCTTATAAGACATAAGATGATTGACATCCAGATCACAATTTGAATACTAGAGCACGAATGGTTCTTGGGTAGAGCTAACAGCTGTATATATGGTCAAGAAGGTCCTGCGATGAACGTATTCGCGATAAGGCTAGTCAAGCTTATTGGCTCTAGGTAGCTCTTCAGATGGGTAGGGAGGGTATGCTTCACCGACCACATATACGGCGCATATAAGAGGTGTGTCGTCATCTGGTCGAGTTGAGTATGCATGAGAATGGCCTGGGATGATAATACACGGCAATCTCATTGGCTCTCGATTCATCGCACATGCTACATGGCCCAAATAGGAGTAGCTAGTTTACGACTATCTGGGTTCCTGGCGTGTTTATTTTCGTCGTGCCAGCAACATGTTATAATCAAGTAGTGGATTAGGTCTATCTATATATTAAGCTTCAGCCGGCAGCCATCATGGTAATCTAGAATGGGCTAATTCCAGTTGCACTATTACCAAACGGGACAGGCAATGACTAGTTACAGCATGTGATAGTTGAATGAAAAACATACCTACGATCAGAGTAATTAGCTAAAGAGAATGATACGAAAATACTCGCGATTTGTTCTGACGTAGTCGCGGTTGGAGGTGGCAACATTTAGGTAGAGTGAGAGTCGGTCTTTTCCCCGCATTTGGTACAGTTGGAGAATAATACCTTGTATATGAATACTAGCTATTTGGTTGCATATCTTGGCACCTGTAATTCGAACATTGAAGCTGTGACGACTCAGGTTAGGCCAGCCAGGTAGCTACATGCCACTTACACTTACAGGAGGGGCCTGATAACCTGACCAGTACCCCCCTCCCCCCATATTCTGGCGGGGCTTGACACAGCCAATTAAAACCACAGGAATAGCCCCACCCGACCAGTACTAATATGTTTTTAATTTCTTATAAAATATAAAGAATTAATTATTAATCGATTATTATTTAATTATTTTTTTAAAAAATAATTAAAAAATAATAATAATAAATAAAATAATTATAAATAATAATAAAATATTAATATTATAATTAAATAATATAAAAATAATAATAAAAATAAATATATATAAATATTAATTAATGATAGTTAAACTTTGGGTTTATTGCTGCTTAAAGCGGTACGTAAGGAGGAAACTATATTACAGGGAGCCCTAACGGCACATTTACAGGCTGTATATAGTGAAAACCACCTAAACCAGGCCTCCTTCAGGTCCTCTAGGGGGGGTGGTAAGGTCCGATTGCCCTGTTGCAGCGCCCTATATATAAGGGACAGGTGGTTAGAGGGGTCTTTTTTGCGCCCTGCATGTTAGATAACGCGCCAATTCATGCCAGCTGTCGGCGGCCCGTATTTCCGCGTTAGCGGCCCGTTTGCGGCAGTGTCACGCCCGGCGAGGCAATTAGCGGGGCGGTAAAGTGGCCGATACACGATAAGTCGGTTGTTGGCAGCTGCGCATACTGCCAGGCGGCTGTACCAATTGCCTGCTGGCAGCTGTGTGCAGCTGCTAGTATACGGTTGTAAGAAATCGGTTACATAAGCAAAAAGCTTAGCCACATGTGGCTTGTATGTGGCTTGCCTCCCTGCTTCCGTACAAGGAAAGTCGTCGCCCACCTTCCTGTTCGCTTGCCAAGCCTCGGCTTAGCTATTTGGTTGCAGTTTATCCACTTGCCTAGGTGGAATATATAAATATTAATTAATTAATAATTAATTAATAATTAATTATTTATATTTTTAAATATTTAATTTTAAAAAATTAAATTTTATATTATTTTAATATAATATATATATATAAATTTATTTATTTATTTATTTTTAATTTATTAATTTTTATTTAATTATTTTTTTTAAAAAAAACTTTATAATTTTTTTAAAAAAAACAATTAAATAATAATTAAACAATAATTAAATATTAATCGATTATAAATTATTTTATTTTTTTAATTTTAAATTTAAATTACTCAACTAATACTAGTATTTTAGCGCTGCCGATCGGGCCCACTTATACTTCCCGATTTAGGTGGTGGTAGGTTGATCAACCCCCCCCACTGGTCACCTTATGTGTGTACTCCACTTACAGCTGTACACTACGAATCGTCATGCCACCATTATTACTTTCCCACGCCAAACAATAAATGACCATGGCGACTAGCTCGCTTGCTCGCTCCCATTCCATGGAGTCCGACATCCGGCTAGAAGACTATCTCGACGACAAGCTCCAATCGACCGCCGACTTCGAGATCCTCGACAGTCTAATCGCCAGCGTCGAAGTCCAGCGCAGCCAGCTCCAGACCCAGCTCGAGGATGCCGTGCGCGAACTCGAAGATGCCCGCCGGTCGGCCCAGGATCGCCAGGGCGGCCTATCCCAGTCCATTGCCGAGTTCCAGGCGCTCCAGCAGAGCATAGACGCCCGCCTCAAGATCGTCGCAAACTCGGCCGCCCCAGACGAAGCCATCCAGCGCCTCGAAGGACCCATGCACCAGCTCCATAAGGTCGAGCTAGCATACCAATATGTATCGCTACTTCAAGATGTGGAAAATATGCGACTGGAGGCGCGCTCCCACCTGCCGCATAGTCCCAAGGCTGCGCTCGAGCCATACACACGGTTAAAACAGCTAGGGGCTCGACTCAGAGCGCTTCAAGGCCCTGCGGATGGGGCTGCCACACATCTCGTAGAGCACGTCGAGGCCACAACAGAGACTCTGTGGAAGGAAATGAAGGATATCATGTCCCAAGAGATGGAGGCTGTTCTGAAGAATCGCAATTGGCCACACGAGGTCGACGTGAGTAGCGAGATGGATTCCGACTGGCTCCAGTGCTTTGAAAAGCTCGTCGATCTACAGGTCCCCGAAGTGCTGTACTCAGAAAGCGCTGTTACTCTTCTGCCGTTTGAGGTGATGGCGAAGCCCTTTGCGCAGTGGTTCAGGTTTCAGTTCATGGGTAACAACGCGACTAGCACTCCACAGGCGTTTGGCACGTTTTGCATTCCGCAATTCATATCGCTGATTGACAAATGGGAGGGCTTCTTCCGGGAAAATGTCGGACACATCTTATTCTCGAGATTTCGCGACACGAGCGTGGGCGACATGTCCATATACGTCGACCCGGCTTGTGCCCTTGTTACGGCGATGCTGCCTGTCATGAGAGAAAAGATTGACGTCGTGATGCAAGAGGGCCTCAAGAACCCCCAGTTTCTGAGTAGCCTTATAATACAAATCATGAATCTAGATGATGAGCTGCGCTCAAGATTCAACTACGACGGCGGAAACCAGGAGCAGGGCTGGGCTGGTCTGGCATCTGAAGTCCTGGACAAGCACTTCGACGTCTGGTTAAAGGCCGAAAAGGAATTCGCTCTTGAGCGCTTTCGCGTTATACTTAATTCACCCGACGCAAGGAATATCGACTACGACTATAGCACGCCTGGTAAAATGAAACCCACATATGGCGCTGTGCGCGTGACAGACCTACTCAGGACCATTACCTCACAATACGAACGTGTCCGTAGATTCACCCACAAATTGCGATTTCTCATCGACATCCAGCTCGAGATATTAGACCAGTATCACGATCGTCTCAAAGACTCTCTAGATGCATACTACACTATAACATCAACAATTGGTCGAACATTACACGGTGTCACACGAGAACAATTGGCGGCTCTCGAAGGGACAGGTGCTTTCGAGACGTTATGTAAGGTCCTCGGGAGTTCAGATCATATCGTCGCCACTCTCAAAGACTGGAGCAATGAAGAGGTAAGCATGTGCCTCAAGCAGCCACGGTTTGAAGTTTGCTAAGCATATCCTATCTAGTTCTTTATCATCTTGTGGGAAGAACTTCAAACGCGAGCACGCAAGAATAGTGGTCAAGAGACTCTGGCAGGCGGTATGAGCCACGAAGCTGTTAAGGATCGCATCTCTTCAGCCGTTGGGAGCGATGAAGACACGGGCATCCTATTCGATGAAACTGTCGCAGCTTACAGCTTCCGCCGAAAGACCGCCGAGGAATTCCTCGTCTCGGCATTGATTGATTCCCACCAGAAAGCATTCCGGCCATACTTAGCAAAGCCTCAATGGACTACCATAAGCAGCGAAGTAAACAGTGAGTGACTCGCACTATTTCAATATGAGGGTAAATACTAATCGAATTAGTTGACTCCTCACAACTTGCAATAACCCCAGAATTAGATGAGCCCTTGAAGGTTTGTAAACCTAGAGACTTTGCGCGATCGTCGCTAACACGACTACAGATACTAAAGCGAAATCTCACATTCTTGGCCAGCGCTCTAAGTACAGCCGTATATCGCCGAATCTGGCGAACAGCGCTTGAAAAACTACAGGATATGCTATGGGGCGACGTTCTTCTACGGCAGAACTTTACGACTCTAGGCGCAGCGCAGCTTGTACGAGACCTACAGGCTATTTTCTCGTTGGTCGACCGCCATATTCCAGATGGGTCATTGATTATGAGTACGCTGCAAGATGGCGCGCAGCTCTTAAACCTCCCCGTAGCATTAGAAGGAGAAGGAATCACTCTCCAGCAAGCCAGCGATCGCATATTCACGGATAACACGGAGGCGAAGAAGACGCTCGCTGAATTAGATCTCGAGTCGCTCACCCCCGCAAACGCACGAAAGATACTGCAGAGGAGGGTCGAGTATAGCGAATAGACATAGAAACCTAAAACTATGACAACCCGCTTTCAAGCCCATGTACATATATCCCAACCATGCTCTATGTTGAATATCCGTGCCGTGAAAAGAGGCTTAGCAGCCTTCAGGCTTCCGCTTATTCTCCGTCTACATGCTCAAACGCCGGGAAAACTAAGACTCAAATACCCGCAGCAATTTTCTTTCTTTCTTTTATCTTGCATCTGAGACCTAAGTTGGCCTTCTCAACCAAGCGCTCTCCTCGTAGCCTCCACCACAGCAAACGTGCCCGCACTAACAGGCATAGCCCGCAGCAGCGTCGGCCCAATGCCCTTCCAGAACCCACGCATGCCCTCCCCGCGCCACGTCTGCGCGAAGCAGTCCCGCATGCTCTTGTACCGCATATCCTTCCCAAAGCCATCGGTCTGCATCTTGCTCTTGATGACATCGAGGGGGTAACTGGCCAGCCAGAGCGCCTCGCCGGCCAGCCCGCCGTAGAAGGCCACCTTGTACGCCGGCACCTCGTTGCGGGCGATGCGGTTGCGCGCCGCGTCGGCGTTCATCATCCACTCGAAGGCGAGGAACCACGTCCCGTACGCCTGCGCCTCGCGGAGGACGGTCACCGCCTCCCCGCGGTAGAGGCCGCGGAAGATCCCCCCGCCCCCGCCCCCACTGGAGGGGGAGGCGAGCTTGCGCACGCAGTCCCAGGGGCCAGAGTACAGACGCGCGGAGCCGTGGGGCTGCGTCTGCAGGCGGATGCGCACGTGCTCGATGGGGCCGGAGATGATTGAGTTGGCGACGCCGGCGAAGGCGCCGGCGGCGAAGTACTGGCCGTAGCTTAGGTCTTTTGATGATGATGATGGGGAGGAGTTCGCGGTCTCGAAGTACCGCTTTGCGTACCCGAAGGCGCCGAATTGGATGGACACGCAGGCGCCGATGCCGAGCAGGGGGGTGAGGGTGCCTTTGTAGAAGGCCAGGGGCCCCTCTTTGGCGTAGATTGTGCGCGCGGCGTCGAGGGCGGAGCTGTATTGGGTTGTGGTTTGCAGGCGCACTTTGACGATGTCAAAGGGTTGGCCTAGGGGGGTTGGTTAGCTGGCATTTTCTAGAGTGAGGCGTGATTCTGGTTATGCTAAGGCGATAGGCCAATTCGACGGTATGTTAGGTGTCGCAGACGGGAAAGTCTGTCGACGTCGCATGCAGTTTATGGTCTTGATAGTAGGCGGTTCGTGAGCTTCCGCTTGGAAGACAGCGGGCTTCGGCTCCCGCGTTCTAAGAACCAGTTGAAGTAAATGGCAATTGAAATTGGGCAACTAACCGATCAAGACCTGCGCGACGCCTCCTACGGCGCCAGAGAATAGATCCTTCGCCGTCTCGAGCGAGCCCCCCTTCGCCTGGGCGTCGATATCCTGCGCTGCATCCGCCATTGTCCTCTGCCCCGCGCTCGCTCTCTTCTCTCGCTTGCTCTCACTCCGGACCAATTGTCGGGCACTCGTAGGCGGGTGGGTAGGGCTCCTATCAGGAAACTTTAAAAATACTAGTTGATCGGTTGGCACTTTTAGCTGTTAAACTTTTTCATGAGAAATTAGGTGAATCTGCCCAGACAACGCCCGATAATATGTCGCCGATATAGGAGCGATAGATAGATATTGGGTCCCGGTAGAATGGTGAAAGATAAACACTTGAGACGATTTGTAGTGTGTCGAGGTACAGGTACTTTTTATCAGCCTCAGTCCCGCGGCTATTATGATAAAGACCCTTGCGCATAGTGGTATCGGTACAGCGGCAGATACCGTGGAGACGGCGGGCTGGGTGGACCCGGAGTAATAAGATCCCTAGATGACGTGATTGGCTTTTGGCTGTGATTTATAAGTTGCTTCTTGGTCCGATTTCACGTAGTATCAAAATAATAGGTAGCTTCTAATAGTGTCGAAAGTAGCGTTGCAGTGGAACATATGGGCTTCTGAATAGATTATAAAGTTTGCAGTTGTTTAAGATGCGACAGCGAAGCCAGGTTTAGAATTTCAAGCCCAAGGCCATAGTGCATCTCGCGCTATGCAGACTCTAGCTACCTCTATCATACAGAGACCGACATACAGACCATTACCTTGATACCCGGGTTTATCCTAACGTTACAGATCTATACCAATCCTCTTGTGCATATTTCTACTGCAATATCAAGATTGAGACATCTCAGTAATCCGCAAAGTCTTCATCTCTCGATGTTGTCCGAAGAAGAGCTGTCATGGGCCATTCGTCAGTAACACGCCCCTACAAATTACCATACAATATATAGTTGAATCTTACCTTGTGTCACCGTGTTCGATGCTTCGCCTTCTCCTTTGGCGTCGGCTCTATCAATCCCAAAGAGCTCTTCCATCTCTTCCAAGGACCGGCCTTTCGTTTCGACTAGGATTATCGTTAGCCGGGGATGCCTATTTCTCACGCTTTACCGAACCGCAAATGCCAAGAACTTACCAAGAGCATAGCGGACAAAAATGAACGCAAAGACACAATTAATAATGAATAATATGTAGAGGCCGTACCCCGTCGCGCTTTCAATCGGCGGTGAAACCTGGGCTACGACAAAGTTGGAGATCCACAAAGACGCAGTACACAGAGCATTACCTTTCGCCTATACCGAGATGAGACGAGCCATAGTTAGCACACACGCATGACGTTACGGTATCTCCTAGTATGCCCTCGATGGACGAAGACTACCAGGAGCGGGTTGCAACTTACACGAAAGGAAGTAGGGAAAATCTCCGCAGCATAAGTCCACGACCCAGCGCTCCAGCTCAAATTAAAGAAGGTAAAGAAGAGGTACGGGAATACCACGATGACATAATTAAACCGGCTGTGAGGATAGTCCGCGGCGTGTTGCTGCAAGACACAGATGCCTATTAAGGCAACAACCATTCCTATAAGCCCAACCTGAAACCAGGTTTTGCGGCCAAATCGATCGAAGTAGAAGACCGGAATCCATGCGCTGAGGAAGAGAGTCACGCCGATACCACCAGTAGCCAGGTTCGCGAGCTTCGGGTCTGTAATGCCACCCTTGTTAAAAAGCTTGGGCGCGTAGTAAAAGATCCCATTCGTCCCCGTAGTCTGCTGGAACATCTGGATCCCAGTGCCCAGAAGCGTGACACGCAGGACAGGCCCGCGAAACATATCACCCCAAGAAGCACTCGCATGCTCCACATCTATAACATTAGCCTGTCCTTCAACCGCATCGCGGATAGCCCGTATCTCCTCGTCCGCGGCCGCAGAACCATGCAGGCGCGTCAGGACCTCGAGCGCACACTCATAGCGCTCCTGGGAGACGAGCCAGCGCGGAGACGGCGGGACCCAAGTCCAGCAGCCGACGGCGAGGACGAGGGCTGGCACGACCTGGATGGCGAGGGGCAGCCGCCACCAGTCATCGGAGTCGAGGAGGAAAAAGGCGTAGTCGACGAAGAAGACCACCATCTCGGCGAAGCACAGGATCATCATCAGGATGCCGAGGATGCGGCCGCGGAGCTTCGGCGGCGCGATCTCGGATATGTACAGCGGGACGCCGGCCGAGTAGGCGCCTACGCCGAGGCCGAGGACGAAGCGGCCGGTGCTCTGGCGGGATTCAGTATCAGCCCGGCGCACCCCATAGCAGGATCGGCTCTCTTAGGGATACTTATAGGCTACGTGTAGTAAGGGGGGTATAGGTGGTATGGGGATGAAAAGGAGCAAAAGATCCTACGAATCATACATACAATCTGAGGAATAGTATTCGATGCAGCTTGCAATAATGCACCGATAATAAAAACAATACTAGCGAGGGACAGGGTGCGTTCGCGACCGCATACATCCGCGAAGAAACCAATAGTCAGTGCGCCGATAACACAGCCGATATTATAGATACTAATCACAAATCCCACGCTCCCTATGAATAGAGGCACGCATCAAGGTGCCCGAATTAGACATGTTTTTACTAGCATGTTCGGAATACAGGATTAGTAGAGCGCACTCACAATCATTAGCCGGCTGCATCAGCCTCAACCAGCGCTCATCTGCAATAATCATAGCCATGACACCCTGGTCCCAACCGAACAGGAAACCGCCTAGGGACACGAAGGAGGTGAGGCCGTAGACGTAAGCCATGTTCGGCGGGCGAGACGGCGATAACGAAACTGCCCGATCGCCATCATGATTCGCATCATCATCCTCCCGCGTTAATACTGCGCTGTATTCAGGCCTGCTCGATGGTGGTGGCCGGATAGGGGCCGTCTGCTTGATGAAGTTCTTCATCCTGTAGCGGTAAACAGGAGTAAGTAGACTAGCGTGATGTCATGTCATGGCATGGCGAGATCAGTATGGGGACGCGACAGCCTCAAAACAGCAATGAAGAAGCTCGATATCCGGATGGATAGATAGATCGGGAAAAGTTCCCAGCAGAAACGCTTACTCAATGAAGTTTATCTACCTTCACGGAGAGTATGTGTAGACCACGAATAGCTACTTACGTCCTGAGACATCTGCCATTTACAGCTGATCAGCACTACATTGGGGTAACAGCAGGGGTCACCATCAGCAGGCCAACACTGCAGATAGGTACCTAAATAGGTATACGCAGGTGTCTATGTAGGACCGTCCAAGTCATCACGTGACCCCCCTAAAGTACGTAGGTAGACAAATACCTTAGGCACCTATCTTCATACTTCATACTCCATACTTCATAAATCAGTTAATATTGTACAAGATTACTAGATAGCTAATATTTGCGTGAATTACAATAAAAAACCCCCAAAAATTTTCTCTAATAAATAGTCAGGTAAATGCCACATGAAACCCCTAACCATCGTGAAACCATTCCTTCTCACTTAACGACTTAGCTAGTTAGCAATGCAGTTACCTACCTACAACTAGGCTCAAAATGATTACTCGTGGCAAGCTATCCAGTCTTAGTATTCAATAGTCCCATTCCCATAACCTATTACCATTATGCCGAAGAGTGCACATTGCCTTTGTTTTCGCTGTTAGAGAGCCAGACTCACTAGCTTTCATATTTCATCTTGTGGCTTTGTTCGAGGCTGAGTGACGAATGCGGCCATGGCTTCCCTTTTTACTAGCATAATGTTGATTTGTACTGTACCAGATTTGATATCCGATCAGCGAGTACCTCTACCTACTCGCCCTATCCTTTTTATAGATCTAGATAGGAAGTATCCTGGCCTGCTACAATACTCCGTCTACGATATTACGCCGAGACGCCTTGCTAACATACAAGCTCATCTCGCAGATATACTAATACGCTATGTCTCGCCCCAAGGACGCACCACCAGGTTCACCCTGGCTAAACCGCTTTGAAGGCTTTCATGAAGGGTTTTCGCGGCCCGGCTATTTCTTCGAATGGGATGGCGTGCAGCATTCCGGGTTCGCGCCCGAGCTCCCTAAGGTCGCAGACCCAAAATATTACCTCGAGCCGCCTAATAGATTGCCAAATAGTGGCGTCCCGAGTGACGAGGAATTGGATCGAATGTTTCGGACCGAGGAACATCAAGCAGCGACCCTCAGGGGTATGACGACGTATCAAATAAATTCAATGAACCGTTGGGTGCAGTTCACTCCAGAGCTGCCGCCCATGTCCGGGGGACATCTACAGAGCGATTCCACGCCCGCTGCTCAGGCGGAGGCCGCTAGGGTCTGGAGGGAGTACGGAATCAAGGTTGACGAGAGCAAGTGGTTTTCATTCTTTCGGAAAGAGAGGTGGTGTGACTGGACATCAACCTCCCCGCCTTCCAAAAAGGAGGGGATAAAATGGAGTATGGACGACCCAAAGCTCTTCGAAGCTTTTAGTCCCGCCTTGGAACTGGCAAACCGTGTTCTCCAAACACTCGTTGATCAGAAACATCCAACTGGTAAGTGAGAGGTGCTGCTGCCCCAATGAAGCCGAAAATCATGTGCGTGTTACCCGTTCAAGAAGCCCGACTCTAATCCCTTCTATAGTGAGCTAAGATTCCACAAACCTTTGGTCTACAACTCGAATTATTCTAGCACTCCCTTTACAGCCCTATAAAGTACTTGCTAACAGAGTGAGGTGCGACATACTATAGCTTGGGATGTTTCTGTATGGCCGTGTGGACGACTGGTCAAACCTAATGCCTGATGAACCAGAGCCATTTGAAGAACCCATGGTTTTCGTGAGTCAAGAAATGGAGGTCAAGTTGGCGGAAAAATATAATACAGAAGTCCCAAAGGATGAGGCTGCTTCGAGAGATAAGTCTGAG
Source organism: Nemania sp. FL0031 (assembly GCA_022432375.1). Lineage (NCBI taxonomy): Eukaryota > Fungi > Ascomycota > Sordariomycetes > Xylariales > Xylariaceae > Nemania > Nemania sp. FL0031. The sequence goes on along the minus strand of JAJKKK010000064.1, from coordinate 108,638 downwards.
TGGAAAGAAAGGCTAGAAGGGCTTCTCGAAATGGTGATTTGGGTACGTAGCATGCATTTCATTCTCATTATAGGCATTGAAAAATATGGATACAATTCCCAGCAAGTAGGCCAGTATGGTTTATTATCGGTGGTCCCGACGTGCAAACAATGATATAGAGGCGGCTAATAAGGGTTACGTTCAGAGCTTTTTTGACTCGAAACTTATCGCTGAGGGATTAACCCATATGACAGTAGAGCACTGCATCCCGGCAATTATTACGATGGATATTAACAGACTTCCTCCTTTAATGGATCCTACGATCACCATAGCAGAGCGCGTTAGGCTACTTTTTAAGGTATCATGTACAGTAAGTACTATCCCCGAGGCTACTACTCTAGGGCTATTTTGTCTGGTTATTTTGCCGCTTACCATCAACCCTCTAGATCGTTCACGAACTCACACATGCACTTGTAGCCTGCCGACTCAACAACTATGTCCCCGGCTCATTCGAAGATCACAAAAATAACGGTAGAGCTGTGCGCACGCATGATATCGTAAGTTTTTACACTAGTATTCTCAGCTTGCCCTCCAATCCCTAACAGTATTTTAGATAGTAGATTTCCAGGGCGTTGCCGAAGCTGGCCTCCACGTAGAAAACGCCTATTACGGTGGAATACACCACTTCACACGTAAGTGCTTTGCCCACTCTAGGAACTCTCTCTCACCACCTTGCAAATTATGCTCTGAGAAGATAGATCCCCCAAGCCTCTTGGACAACTTGGCTAATTCCGCATTTAGTGGCTGGGCTTCCAATCACCTCAATAACGCACGAGGCGCCTAGTGGAATGTTAAAACGGCTATATGCATTTGTGCCTGGACCTTGGAGTGAAGACGGCGCTTCCTTTAAGTCTACTGTGAGTGACCTTGAGGGTTGTTTCTCGCGCTTTTAGTGACTTCGGGAATACGACGCCCCATACTCCGACTAGCACCATCTACGAATTTCGCATAGCTATAAAGCATTTGGAGACACCTGAATCACCAATCACTAACTATAGTGTATGTATATAGTATGTGCAATCATCATATGCATCGAGGCTGCTCTCTGAGGCATGGTGGCAGGATCCAGATCTGCCAGTGAGAAGTTTGGACTATTTCCACAAACCTTATACGTTCACATCCGAGGCGCGAACGGGTGAACTTCGAGTATGTCAACTTAAATACTGTTCTCTACGTCGTACAATTTATATAGATATTCATTGTTGCCTGAGCCCACTCAACCCTATTAACGCAACGCTCTACAGTGGGACCCCCCAACTATTCAAGAACCAGAAGCGTCCGACCTCTACTACGGCCCAAACAAGCGCGATTTTGACACTTGGAATGAGAGAGAGGCGCTTCGGAACACTATTCGGGAAGAATGGTATGACATGGAATTTGGTTTTGTGAGTCGTGTGACTATTAGCCTCCTATCCTCACGCCTATAAACATCCGCCTTTTACTTATCTCACTTGTTATGCATGACATCTGTTCAGTTGCAGCTACCATAGTTGTTCTCCCATGACTCTCACCAGAGCTCGAAAAAGGCTAATATTTTCTACAGTGGCTGAGTTCCCCAGTAAGTCGAGATCCATTAGCGTACCTTAGCTCATGCTCTACTATATTCTATAATAGCTAATACCAATTATCGCAGTGGAGCTATACCGATTACATGTTGTTCATCAATGATTTCGCGAAGCCTTTTGCCGAAAAAGACGAAGTGAAATGTGCCACCTTAGCGGAGCAACTTGTCAGGGCTACCGTCAACTGGAAGAATCCGGACAAGTACTGGGATAATTTTCCACAAAATGAATGGGATACGGAAACAACATATATGCACCACTGCATTGGCAAGTAACTTTATAAAACTAAATCCCACCTCGGAATTCGTTATTTCTCTCATATATTTACTCTCTCCCCTTTTCTTTTCAGTTGGTCGGATACCCGACAGTAGCTTGGAATCAGAGATAGCTCGACACTAATAAAAAATTGCTAGGGCTCCTCATGATGGCATCGATTCCCATTAGGCGCGTTGAGAAACGAAAAGACTTTCTGAATACCGAGGTGGAGTATGTAATGAAGCCTAGCAAAGATGCACAGGCTAGTGGTATGACCGAAGATTTTACCATGAGGCTATCAACATCGAAAAAACGCACAATGCGCGTTCCCGCGAGTCAATTCTTCGACCATCTCAATCACCGCGGCGAGGTTACGGACGGGTTTACACAGTTCGACTATCTCAAGAACGCCTTCGAGGTAGTAAAGCTTGTCTCGACTGGTACTCTGTCTCACTTGACGTGGGTACGTGCGTTTGTCCAAGCTCACGACGCCCTCCTTGCAGATCGGCAACAAATCCAACGAGAGAATGGCCAGTGGCACACGGACTGTTGGGCGACAGAATGGTTCTTCAAAGTCCCGCCATATACGAAATTCCTTGGCAAAATGGAAGATGGTCGTCCCCGCGAAATGAGGTACAGCCACGAGAAAGAAACGTTTGAATATGTGGACGGTAATCCATGAGGACGTAAACCGGTAATTGAACTTTTACCTCACAGGTGGCTTTTGACGTAACGAGAAATGATTCGAGGGGGCGTCTCTTGAAGAGGAAGACGGGCCATCTATTGGATCGGCTTATTAGATGACTGGTTCCCTCTCAATTCATATCCAGCCCGCATACCAGAGATCCAGCGGCCAGTGAGCATCCGGCCTGGATCTTAAGCAGGGAGCAATAGTAAATAAAGCATTAGGATGTTATACGTCAGTACTAGTGTCTAGACATGAGGTCATCTACAGAGCCTCATATGTATACATATATTCCAATTATGAGAACTGCCCGAAACTCTTCTATTTTCTTAGGCTCATGAAAGCGAGAATTCGTAGGCGGGCCCTCCGTGTACTTTTCCGCGCTCCAACCCTATGCGGCTTTAGGAGACCCAATATTAGCTTACCGAACACGAAGTCGCTTTAGAACGGAGTTAACTTAGAATTATTAGAAATAAGTTATAACGATGACGTGGAATTCAGGTTCGGGCTCGGGTTAGTCACGGGCCGTGCCGGGGTTCCATCCGTAAGTTTACGCCGGCGCGATCGGGTCCGTAATTGTTCTCGTATCGCTATACTTATACCTCTACTCATATCACCTAAAACTTACTGGATTCTGCGCATACATGGATACTAAGTAAGTTAGTATATTAAGGTGCGTGTATTTCTATACTTCAAGAAACCATCAGAGAAATGTTCACGAGCAATGTACCTAGAAGTACGTGTAATGCTTACATTAAATTGGTAGTAAGCAGAGCTAGTTGAATCCCCCTAATAAAAGAGGTACGCATATGCCTATGAAATCTATGAGACGTAAAGGAGCCAGATCTCGTCATTGCAAGCACATTTCACCATAGCAAAATAATATTACAATTTGCATAGACAGATTCAGAAATTCCCCTTTCGAATTCCTTAAGGGAACTATGCTGCACTCTCGGTCGCAGAATGACTATAGTATATTAACAGGCGCATACCTGGGTATCTCGGCGTCGTATTCTCTTAGCGTAGCTGATCCGCCTCACCCTCGGCTAAGAACAAGGTTTACACTTATATGCCTTAGCACCTTGGCATACTTCTCTCCATCCAGAACCCCCTGAAAAGAAGCTTCTCACACAAATCTTACACATTCAACCATGAAGTCAGCAAAAGCGTCGGCTTTTGCGTCCTAATACCTAGACGATGCTAATACAATCGCGACTCGGTGGCCTCGGTGGGCAATGGAGACAGCTGTCAAAACTAGGCAAAGTTGTCTTCATATCCGTCTCTTTTTTCTTCATTCTTGGTATGTAAATGCGGCCCCACCTCCCACGTGTAGGCTGTCTAAGACACGTAAAGTATAATGATGCTGACGCTTCGACGGCAGCTGTTTTATGGGGGACAGGCACGGTCGATGTCGACTATGTGCGCAATCAATTCAAGACCACGCCTGTGGACGAGCCTATACCACAAGAGAAAGATGACACGCCTATTATCGACGGGGTGCCGAACGATCAGAACGACCGACCCATCCCCGACGGTGTCATAGAGGAAGCAGAGGACAAGCAGCCGGCTAAGGTTGGGAGCGTCGGCGAGGGCGCGAGCAAAGCCACCCCCGGAAAGCAAGATGCTTCTCTACCGATTGACACCGAGCCGGTGAAGATCGGGTCGGAGAAGTCACACGAGCAGGACCTTGCTCCGTCGCCATCAGTCCACGCTGAGCCAGTCACCGAATCGCAAAAGCCCGACAAGCCGAGCGCCGCGCCGACAATCGACATCATACCCGTGAATACTTCCATACTGGCAGCACCACCATCAAAAGCCATCGGCGGCGGTGTCCCCTTGCGCGTGATGTTCATCGGAGCGTCGATGACGCTAGGCGACCCGCGACAATCAGCATACCGCATGCAACTCCGCGAGTGGCTCGTCTCGCTCGGGAACGCAGTCAACTGCGTGGGAACGGTACGTCCACCAACCCACATCTACCCCCTCGCCCCTCTCAATTGATCCAAAACTAACACAAGTCTCACTCAACAGGCCCGCTTCGGCCATTTCAAAGACAACGACGTGCAAGCCTTCGCCGCGACCCCGATCCACATCCTGCACGAGAAGGCGCAGAAGGCCGTGCCAGAGATGCAGCCAAACCTGATCATCGTGAACGCCGGGTCCAGCGATTGCTTCCAGGAGGACCACTGGGGGTCCGCGCACGGCTACGACTACACGCGGAACCTGGTCGACTTCCTCTTCGAGGCGTCCCCCCGCGCCACGGTGATCCTGTCCACGCTCGTGACGAGCACGAGCGCCAAGTACGAGCGCTGCATCAAGAGCATCAACGCGCAGATCCGACAAGTCGCCGTCGACGTGCGCCGCGAGGGCAAGCACCTCGTTCTCTCCGAGCAGCACTACGACCAGGGCCTGCCCGGGCGCATGACCCCCGAGTATATCAAGGAGGACAAGATGCATCCGACCTGGGACGGCTGGGCGATGATGGGCGAGATCTACAAGCAGGATATCCTCGAGGCGGACGCCAATGGCTGGATCGTCGCGCCTGCGGAGAATGGCATCATGGACGATGGCGATGCGGAGCGCGATCTGGAGGATGCGGAGAAGGCGAAGGCGGAGCAGGCGGCGAAGGAGGAGAAGGCCAAGGCCGAGAAGGAGAAAGCAGAGGCTGAGAAGGCGAAGGCGAAGGAGCAGGAGAAGAAGCCTCAGGAACTGAAAGTGGGTGATGGGAAGACGACAGCAGCGACGACGACGACGACGACGACGATGACTGCTCGAAGGTCACGGCGGAACCGCGTGAGGTAAATAAGTAGTTATGACGATGTGTATATTGCCTAATTTCTGTACAGTATGTCTTTCTGATACCCGGTTGCCCCTAATATTCTATTAAGATCGGCGACTTAGAGAATATATTCTGAGAATAGTCACTGGTGTGGAAATATGTATACCACTAAGCCGTCTCTCGGTGTCGACCTAGTACAAGGTATTTCTTAGGATGCTCCATGCTATGTTTAGGACGCTTTATAGGTCGACGATTGTGACATGTGACATGCTCTCTCACATGGACAGTGTGTAAATAACACATGCATGTATGCAGGCGCAAGCCTCTTGCTCCAGCCTAGCTATATGGAGGGCCAGTTACGTTAATACTAAACCGTACTTTCATTCTCCCTGTCTCTTCCAGATAGTAATTGCTCCACGCCATAACAGCTAGAAATATGCTCAACGAACCCGCGCCTTGACCACAATTTCATACGTATCGCACGAAGCGGCCGCCATGCGTCTATCCCCGGAGGGACAACTTGTGCGTGAATACAGTCCGGTAAGGCATTACCAGCCATGTACTCGCAGCCCCGACATAGACGCCCGATATCCTTCTCTTCACCGTGAACGTACGGAAAACGAATAGCTGCCATGCCCTCAAAATGATGGCCGGCCGCCGGCTTCATTGGCTCCCGCGACAGATCGCGGCCCGGGGGCTCCAGAGGCGCGTCATGGAGCCACTGGTACACCGGGTTTGGTCTGCAGTGAATTCTCTCCTTGTATTTAACTCTTATCATTCTAGCGGAGCCGTGTACCTTTATAGCGAGTTCCTTAGTCTGCTTCACGCTCACCAAGGGTTCCTGCGAGAGTCTTGTACGCTCCGACCCCTGGATTGTGTACGTGTCAGGAACCGCCTTCATAACCGGCAGGGCGAGGACCTCTTCCTCCGTCAATGAGAACCAGAACCGAGCAGGTCTGATGGCGATCATCCAGTAAGCCTGGTTATGCCAGAGACATGTGATGCAGATTCTCTCGCAGGTCGGCAGGAATAGGAAACCGCCGAATTCGAAGCACGAAGCGCATTTCTGTGACAACATGGCATTGTGAAGGGTAGAAATGGAATGGTATTTTAGTGTGTCTGTCATTACCATCAATACCAGTTCCACTTGCGCATGTTTCGTCAAGGCCGCATAAGCAGGGAGGGTCTCTACCACTATCTTCCACTGCCGAGAAACGCACATCAGCTCCATAAGGGGTTGAAATTCGAGGAACCCAAGGACGTAGTGGACTAGTTCCATAGGTAAGGCGTCCAGCGACCCGAGGGATATGTGCACGGGCTCTTGGCATCGTTCTCGGGGCTCCAGGATACCAATACCGTCTCGTCTCGATACTCGTCGAACTACGGCCCAGACTTCATTGTTAGATGTGAGTGAGTCGATGAGCTCATCTGAAAGCGGACGCCCGTGCAGTTCCATGAGACTAGAATGAATGTATGTGCGCCGTGTGCCTTTCCTCCCCGAGTTCCCCGTTCGGAATGAGTGCTAACTATATAGATGAACTAGAAGAAGCTTTGACTGTAATCAGCTGCTAAATCGCTGGTTTGAAACTTATTGTTTTAAGTCCTATTTATTCGGTGGCTCACACCTATTGTCCCAAAAACGCGTCCCTCCGCCCATCTCTCTATCTAGCTCTTCCAATAAGATGTGTCCAATACTCAACACGGGACCCAAAAGAAACGTGAGCTAGTTGAAACTAACAAGCCACATGTACCATTATACCCCAGGTAGCAGGTGCCGGGTACTTGACATTTTGCCCTAGTGGTATATTCTTCTGAGCTCGTACAAGTCTTATCCCTCGCTCCTCATATATAAGAACGCATATAAAACAACATGAAATCCGATTCCCTTCTAAGTAGTCGATGATACACAGTTAGCCTAGGGCCCTCGCCTAGGCAAGTAAAGCCTAAGCTAAACCACATCTCCTCATGATGAAACCGAGATTCCCTGTTCTATTCTACTTTCTTTTCTTTTTCTAATCCCGGTTTTTATGCACCCCCGACAACTCCGCCGGCAAAACAAACAACTCAGCAGGTGGCGGTGGCGGTGGCGGCGGCGGCGTATGCAGCTCCGCCACGCTGGAGAAAGTCGACAGGGCGCTCGGACTAACAGGGAAAGGCGGCGACGACGACGACGCATCATCACCGCCGGCAGTCCTAGAAGGGAAGATAAGCGAGTCCTCGAGCTCGGCCTGGGAAGGTGAGGTGACCGTGTTCTGATGCGGCAGTTCAATAGGCGGCTTCCACTCCGACACCGCATCGAAGCCCCCGCTCGGGCGGGACACCGTCAGCGCCCGCGCCCTCCGGCGCGCGGCCCGCCGCTTCAGACAGCAGTATGCTAAGGCCCCGCAAAGAAGCAGCGCCGCAAGCGTGGCGACGACTGCCACCGCGGCCACGAGGCCGACTTTAGTGCCGTCGCTCCCGTTTTGCGATCTACTCGGATCTGTGGATTCTGCTTGTGATGGCGTCGAGAGGGGCGCTGTTTCAGAGGACACCGTCGATCCAGCGTGAGATGTCATGCCGGGCGGGAAAGCGACTAGTCCTAATGACGGTGATGTTGATAATTGTCCTTGTGGAGTTGAGAGCTGATGTGATGCAGAGCCTGATATTGATAGTGAATGGGACTCGGTTATGGATTCCACTCGGTTAGGAGCCTTGTCATGAGTTGAAGAAACCTTTAGCTCAACGCGTTAGTTCCCTAGCCATACAAGCCCTATTGGAGAGACTGACTTGGTCTAATGGCGTGTCTTCTGTTCCTGGCGGCGCTGTTGCTGCCGGTCCCGTTGGTACTGGGTCATTTACCGATTCTCCGCTAGGGTTTTGATATAACCCATCATCGGTATCACCGACGGCCTGAGTTGGCGACACGTCTCCTTGAGTAGCAGCCGCGGTAGTTTGCTTCGACGTCGGTATCGGAGCCGCAACATCTTCGGCAGGATCCTTCGCCGCGGCTGTTGTCGGAGCAGCTGATGAGACCGTACTCGGCGGTGGCGCCGCCACCTGAGTCGTGGTTTTCACGGGGCAGTTGGTGGCTGGGCAAGAGCATGCTGATACGTAACGTTCTTTTCCCGTGCCGCATGCTGCGACTGCTTGGGTTGGATAGTTGGTCGCTGAGGCGTCTGAGACGGTAGCGCAGTAACCAACCGCCTCTGTCACGATCCAGGGGGACGGACAAGGGAATAGGGCACGGTAGCAGCTGTCTAACCGTCAGTATTTATTCACGCCGCCAACTCTAAAATGGAGACTCACTTATCGGCAGAGCAATATGGTGCTCTCATAGCAAGTGGATTGCGTTGTTTCATAGATAAGGGGAACTCGGTCATAGAAAGTGTGATGCAAGGGGACCCCATCTTAATCAAAGGGCATCGATAGAAGGGCCGAGATCGTCTCTACGGCACCATTCCGAAATAATATAAAAAGGTACCAGAGATCAAATAGAAATCATAACGGTATACGAGACACTTGACGTCTGCGACTATAACATCGACGAAGTGCTAGTGTTAATGTCTGAGTCGGTCCTTTTCCTGTGAGTAGAGTAGTGAAGGTGCATTAACTCTTAATTAAGGGGAGTAAAAGGATCAATGTAACCCGCAATAGGAGATCTAGAGCGCCCATGGGTTGGATTATTAAGGAAAGATATCTCTTCCTCTATAGTAGCTCTACGGTGAAGCTGTCCTAACACCTCCGACTAAGAAGCTGGCGGCGCCGGAGCAACAGTATTGTCCGGGCATCTCGTGAGCCCATACGATGCTAACGGTCCTAGATTCAGGAGAGTGCAGTATGCAGTGTTCAGTCAGGTCAGGCGTCTATCTTACCCCTCGAGACCAACGTTGCTGCATAGCTTTCGACAAATACGGGAGCTGACAATCTCTCACCATAAGCCTGTGATCTTGATCTCTACCATGAAGTCAAGGCAGACTTACGAAACTGCACGAATAGATGGCCTGCAGACGGATTTAGCACATGGTTAGGCGGCCAATTAATGGTCAGTTCTCGGTCAATTAATATGGAATGCAACGTAGTCGTTATTTACACGACACGGTTTGCAGGTCTGCAATGTAACCTAAGCCAAGGATACGCTCTCATCTACTTGCTCGCTGAATATATTCATATCAGCAACCACTATGATTACTCGTAAGGAGGCAAGGGGTTTCTCTACGTTTAGAATAACTTGTCCAGGCGAGGGTAGGGGATTGAAGCAACCCTGGTTTTGATGTGATGCTCGGAGGATCTATCTGCCGACAAGGAAAACCAATACTGGCAATAGTATACCCTAGTTGGGCAACGGTAGAATCAATCGATCCTATGATCTATAGTATGCATGATATATATAGCAAATTCTGGGGGCTACGTCGCCGAGAAGAGTAGGGCTAACGAATGGCCAGAAGGATTGAAGATGTCGATGGTACACTACAGGGACAACAGCACGGTACTTTTGATTTTCAAATAATATCGCCAGCTTTTATAGGGTATAGTTTCTTCGATAAGGATATTATGAAAAATCAAGCTATAAAGATGAATCCCATAACTTTAAACTTACCCGAACCCCACTATGTGCCCGAGAGTGACGAGATTTCTATACACAGTTTCATTATCATTGCAACTCCTTGCCTTCCCTTTCCTACGCAAACGCTTACTCTTCAATTTCAACAAAATCCGTGCACATCTTCAAGAACCTGTCCCTATATTCCTCGCTTTCGGCAGTGATACTCATCGGTCCCTGCTCGTCGATAAGATTGTACCCTCTAACGAGCCCAGTCATAATCTTGGCATGTAGGGTGTGCTTCGCCCAGAAGAAATCTAGTATTGCAGCCCTATATACCTCCGTCGCATCGCTTGAAGGAATGCCTGTTCGCCAGGTGGGGGAATTTGGGGGCGGCGACAGCGGCTGTGCGGGCGTCATCAGCTCATCCCCCTCTTGGCCTGCTTCCAAAGGCACCTGGAGCTGGGACGCAGGCCTCGACCCATCGGCGGCCGAAATTCTCACGAGGAAGAGGGAGTAGTCCACGGTGTTGCTATTGGCGAGCATGCGAGTGTCTTTCTCTAGAATTTCTCGTAGCTGGGTCGCATGTGCTTTCGTGAGCTTGATCTTACCGTCGAACTCGTCGGCAAGCTTCGATTTAGTGGCCTCGGTAGCTAGAGCGCCTCCGGCAACATCCCGTTCGGGGTAAAAGAAAGAAATCGGTTTGAGATCCCAAGACTCCCATTTCTGCCTAGGGCCGCCTTCCGATTCGTGGTGTTGGCCATATAAGAGATTCTCCATGACGATATGGTGACTTGGCGCGAGGCCGAGTAGCTCACCGATGCTCTTGTGGGTTCTCTCAAGCATGTCGGTGATTCGAACCAGCAGGCTCGAAGGATTCTGCTGCATGTATTCCGCATAGGGAAGCAATAGCTCGTTTTTGAAGAAGTCATGCTCGAAGCGCCGTGGAACGGACTTAACAAGATAAGCGCCATCACTGGTACCAAAGAAGGTCGATCCGCTATAGCCCATGTCACCCAAGGCATGCAGGACGTCTTTCTTCCTCGCTTTCCTCTTCTTCTTCCTGGTACTATCTCTATTCTCATCGTCGATGCTCTCAGCGCCAAAGCTCAGTCTGTAATCCTGTTCTTTGATCTCCCAGATTCCACGTAGTGCCCGGAACAGATCAGGTCGAACCAGGCGGAATGTCAGCCAGAAAAGACGGAATACTCTGAAAGCTTTTGATATAATCGAAGGCTTGCGAGCGAGATCGCCATTAGGTAGTGAGGTTAGGATGGCGTATACAATCGAACGCGCGATGAGAACCTTACGGCGTGTCATATTGAGCAATGTCGCATCTTTATTCGCCTTATTAAATCTGGATTGTAGCAGGCGTGGGGAAGATTGTACCCTTCCTTCTTTTACTACCACTAAGGATAAACACCAACTAAGGAATAATGCATTACAAGTTGAAGACTAGATAGAAGCTTCAAAGTTGTACGGAAAAGTAAGGTGACGTCATTACCTTGAGGAGATACTTAGGTACCTCTCAACCTTCTATAGTAATACTATTATAGGTTGAGAGCCACACTTAATCTATGAACTTTTCCTCTTTAATTTTTTATCTCATTATTTAATTTGTAGTCTTAGGCTGCGAAGTAATATGTGGCCACGTCTAATATTTTCTTTCAAACAACTAGGAGTTGTGGCATAAAGGGCAATTAAGTCTAGGTAGTTACTTTGATTATGGCCCATGTCTAGACTCAAATATGAGAGAGTCAAGCATGCCCAGTATAGAGAAACTAAACTAGTTCCACAATTACCCGTGGCGCATTCAATGGTTAATCTCCTCCTAATATCAGACATCTAACCGCCATCATATACTTAATTATTATTCAAGCTGATTGATCTAACTCGTAACTCAGACTAGCAGGCAACAAACCCAGCCGCCGGAGGTAGCCAAACGAAGACCGTTATCATCAGTAATCTTAATCCGCAATCCGTAGAGATACCAAGATATACACGAAGCATAGCACTCTTTCCTGTGGGGGAGTGCGTTCGACGACGTTCTACTACACAGCGTAGCCCGGAAGCTCTTGCATAGTTCCCCATCCGGGGAACTCGGCGTTATCCGCGCTGACCGAAACGCCCGATTCGAGGAAGAGAAGCTCTGCCCGCTGGTAGTATGGCCGAGAGAAAGCCGGCCGAGTACGAGATATTAGTAGTACAAGCCTTAGTCAAAGCTTTGTACGATGATTCCTGTGGTGTTTGAAATCGTTTTGGTACAACACAAGATAGGCGACTAGGTAGGCGCTTAGGAGACAGCTCGTCGCACGATTAGTCGTTCAAAATATCACATACCAATGGACATCCTAGCTACTAGTTTACTAGGGAGTATATAGAAGACGTCATGCCGAGGCAGGACACATATGACGCCAAAGCTTCGCTTATATAAGTGTAAGGAGATAATAGCTAGTTACCCTAAGGAAATGACTAATAATTGACCGGTTATACCAAATCTTTTGGCGCAGTAGTATATCTGATACGTTACAGCATCGCCGCGGAAATATTTAGCGCACATCAGAGTGTAGAGTCCGAATAAAAGAACTTATGAAAAGAATACGAGACTTCGCTATTGACAAGATTAGCTAGAAAGATGCTTTGTATCAAAAACGAAATCAATGAATGGGCTATAATGTAGTGTATGGCCGCGGCTATTGTTTTGCGCGGGAAAAGAGTAGTTTCACAAGGAAAGTAAGGACACAAAAATAGCTTATAGAGACGCAACTTACTTCGCCGTCTTTCACACTCAATCAAGCGAGTCGATGATTATTTAATCGAGGACAAAGCTTAAACTTTATCCGCAGCATCCTCGGGACCAGTTCCCCTAAGTACTACTCTAACACTCTAATATTCAAGCGCGATAGGCGAAATAAAGAGTAGGCACAACATATTGTGCCAACAATGCATAGTCCGATTTGAATCTTCCCCTATCCCCATCTTACCTTTATTTGGCACCCTTTCAGTCCTAACACTCTTTCACCTATTCCCTCAAGCTATCCCCATCTATATAAACCTAAGCCTACGACTCAACTCCCCTGATACACAATCATATTATCTTCTCTCAGGAAGCTTACTAGCTATAAACAATCACAGACCTAGAAGTATCACGTAAGTAAGCCCTTACTGCTCTACTTACTAACTGCCTCCAGGACTTAACCATTCATCCACTCACTCACCCACCTCGTCTATCAGGCAGGTCCTAACACGACGACCTCAACCCAACCACAAAGCAAAGCTAAGTACCACTCATCTTATATCAACCCCCCAAAATGCCCAAAATTCCCTACAACCAAACCTCCCCCCTCCCTCCCTTAATAACCCCCCAATCCCCAACCTGGTCCACCGCCCACCCTTACGCCACCGCCTCCATCTCGACCCTCTTCCACCCCCAAACAACCCTCGTCCTAACCCTCCTCTTCAAAATCCTCATCGAGCTCTCCCTCTTCGCGCGGGAGCTCAGCCTCTTCCTCCTGGTGTGGGTCTGGAATAAATCCCTCGCGTACCCGGCCCGTCTGGCCCTGATTGCATTCGGGTGGGCGATGGAGCCTTTCCAGCACGAGGCTGTGGACTTGTATCTCAGCGTGGGGCTCGATTAAAAAGTATTGACTGGTAAGTGCTGGTAACGCTTGGGGCTTGGGGCTTGGGGGTGGTATGAGGGTAAGAGATCGATGTGGGATGAAATTGGGATCAAAGCTGTTACATGTGGGTAGGTAAGTGGCTCCTATGGTATAAGGCAAGTAATACACTGCATACGGTCTATTTTTAGGGAGAAAGTGGATTTGAGAGAAATAGAGAAACTCAAAATGCTAGTTTGGACGAATACTTATCTCTTAATATATTGGGACTATTCACTTCTAATATGAGATGATAATGAAGAAAAGAAATCGTGTGCTCTTGATTGTTGCTGTCTGTGTATATGAAACGAGGGTTTATGACCCCATTTGTGTCTCAAAAAAATTAATTTAGTATACATGAATAGGAAGTATTAGAAAAAGTAGTCGCCATGCAAAGCCAAGTCGTTCTATCGGGTATCAATAGTCGTTATCTTCAACAATTCCAAAAAGGTAGCCATGAAACTCCAATCAAAGCTCCTATTCAACTTTAAGCGTTATATCAGCTTGTCCGCTATGCGCGCTCGACGAATCGTCGATTTCCTCTCCTCTGGCCGCCCGTCTTGCATTCTCACGTTCCGTGTAAATCTCATTACGCCGCTCGGTCGCATGCTGTAAACTGTCGACGTACGTTCTAAACTTGACAATCTCTCGGAGAAGATAACTACTCTTCCGCTCCCAATTTGCCATAGCTTTATTAGCGTTATGGCCGCGAGGCGTGAAAGCCAGGAGCATGGGCGATCTCAGTTGATTATGTTGCTGTAATTCGTCCTCGACGGATTTCACATATGCCAATAGAGTCTCAAGCTGCTCAGACTCGGAACACTGGCTAGGTCGTAAGGATTGTGAAGGCGGTGACCACTCAGCGATATGTATTCGATCACCTGGTAGCTTGGCACGGGTGCTACCACCTACGTCGAAAGAGGAACGCAGGCTACTTTGGCGGCTCCCTTGACGACTATGTGTGCTCGTCCGGCCAGCGGCAGCACTCCCTGGGCGCTGAGGTATGGTTGGCTCTTCTACCGGCCCAATCAAAGCGGTATTAATCACCGCATCGCTCCAACCATACTCTATGTTGCTGATGCCTCCGACAAGCGGGTGCGTGCTAAGACGCGCACTCCAATAGTTAACTGTCAAAACGAACTCCTTGCTTATTTCAGGTGTACCGACTTGGAAAAGATGGACGGCACCGGAAGGAAGACTCAACGCCCAGACATGTGGACGAGTCCGGGAATAGCCTGGAGGCGGAAGCGCCGACGCAAGAGTCTGCCGCAGCGAAAACGAACCCAAGCTCGTGGCATTCTCTTGCCAATTTCCACCACCTACCACAGCACCAGCAGCGGGCTTACGACCAGTACGTGCTTTTTGACGCATCGACTTGGTCGAAAACGAGAAAAGACTCATTGTTCCTTTCTGGACAACGGCAAACACTTCGTTCCAATTACGGTCTTTAGCCTTCTTGTCAACGCCATCAAGATGATGTTTGTGAATGACGATTCCCTCTTTGATCCACGGGGGCCCTAGAAGTTCAAGGGATTCATCCTCAAGGAGTTGAGTACCCTGAAAATCATCACTCATGATAGATTGGGAACTATTGCCAACAGGATAGTCGTCTCTAATAATAGCCTGGCTAAGCGCATCGGCGAACCCAATAGACCGCTGATAATCGCCATTAGGGTATCCCGAGCCAAATGAGTCTATAGACATAGATGCTTGCGTTCGCCCGAGTGAGTGTCGACTCCAAGTAGCGGATGATGGGGAGGGACTCCAGATAGAGTTCCCATCTTCAAAGCTTGTTCGGCTCGACGAGAAACCATTACCAAGTCTTGCACGAGATCTACTCTTCGACGCCCATCGGTTTCCTGGGGCGCGGGTAGACTCGTGAATCCTCCCACGCATAGAAGCCTGGCTTTCCGACGGCGCCTTGCTTAGCACGCTGGGAGTGCGTTTGAGCCTGCCAATCACAGTCAAGCCACCTTGTGGCTGTGGTTGTTGATAACTTGCGTCAGCGCCAAAGAGGGGCAATTTCTGGTCACGAATAGACGTGTATATATCTTTAAGCACGATTTCGACTTGGCCTTCCCAAGCCCGAATAGACCCTTCGAATGGAGCCTTGACTAAAGGACCACATATGTCCCCAGACGCGCCAGAGTCGGCATGAAAGCCGAGCGAGGACTCGGCACGAGGCAGGGGGTTGAATGACGCGCGCCAACTCGGCTTATCCTGCTCATAATCAGCCACTGTGGGTGCTTCCGACTCAGTAGGGCTCAGTAAGTTCTTAGAAGGAAGACTGCTAGACCGGTTCATTGGCCCGGGAGCTGAATCGGCCAAGGCTTGAGTAATGGTCGACATGGTATTCTTGACAAACTGACTTCGAGTCATCTTTTGATCAATATCCGCTAGATGAAGGTCGGTATTCAAGAGCATAATTGAGTAGCACATCGTATGTATCACATCTGAGAGGGTAAAGTTAGAGGTGTTCAATCTTTAGGTTGAAGTGAGCTTACCACTAGTCTTGAAACCATGATTTGGGTTGCAATCACACCAGCGCTTCGAGAAAGCGACCAAAATACGATCAACCTGCTGGGTCTCTGCTCGGAATACAAGCCGAGAGCAAATTTGCCTTAATGCAGCAATGACGCTCTGGTTCTCGAAATCGTAAAGATCCATGTACGCTCGCAGGGTTCGCTGTCTGATGGGGCCCTCTTCTCCCATCCAAGCAGCTGCCTTTTCCTTCTGAATGAAATCTTCGTCGCCGTCAAATATGCCTCGGGCCTTTTGACGGTCGTCCTCGGTCGGTTCTCCCACGGTCACTTCGGGCTCATCTAGAGGCCCGCTAGGTATTCGAGGGCTCGCCTGTGAGCTATCGAGCGTCACACTTGGCACACTGCTGCCTGATCTACTTAACGTAGGTCGGGAAGAAGACTTTTTAATGCTACCTGCGGGGACCTCGAGACTAGCAGGCGTTTGATCACCGTCGCCTGTGTTTTTCTGGAGCAACAGACTGAGTGAAGGCTTGGACTTGGGCTTGGGCACGTCGGGTTCCGCGGACGGTGGTGTCGTCCTCGACTTAGAAGTCGTTCCGGCCGAAGGAAGCTTACTCGTCTCCGCTCGTTGCCGTTGCTTCCGTCTAGCACTAGATCCCTTCTCTCCATCATCACTACTATCATGTAAAAATGTTGTTGACTCGGAATTGTTCATTGGCTTAGTAGGAATATCTGGCGGGTTACGCATCGGGCTGTCTAGCTGACTCCGCCATCGCGACTCCTGGTTTTTCAGGGCCGATGTGGACTTGACAGTTCGGATAGTGGCACTTGGACTAGGCTCATATTCGGGAGAGAACCCTCTGACCTTCCGATTGTACTCGACACGGGTATCGCTGTCAAAAGTGTGTAATGTACTATCCCGTGGTGGAGCTACTAGATCTTGGGGTGTGGCAGGGTTGCTGCCTCTCAGATATGGAGTCATCACCTGGCGCAGACTACTAACAGGGCTCGGTTCGGCTAGGGGAATAGAAGCGTCCGTTGCTTTAGTTATGTCAATCTGGTGTGGAACGGGAAGAGGCGGTACTGGAGGCTCAGCAATTGACTTCTTCCTTCTCCTGAAGAATGAGGATTTCTTCTGAATCACATGTGGTAACTGACGAGATGCCTCCGAGTCCCGCGTTGGCGGGGCAGACAGCGGTTTCTGAGACACTACATTGTTAACCTTGTTCGTACTACCTTGAGGCGGCTCGGTAACGGCTGAGGAAGCTGGCGGAGTGGAAGGATCGACCGTGGAGCTTGGACTCGATCGAGAAGACCCAAATAGTCTGCTAAAGAAACCCTGCTTCTCTTTCACTGGCGGAGCGGATACTGGCGCAGTTTGCTGGGGTTCTTTGGATTTTCCGTAGCCAACATGAGGAGCTGGAGCTGAGTCGATATCGAGTGAGGGTAATGGAGGCGCCACTTCGCGTGTCGTGGCATACTTAGATTGCGTTGTCTTATTCGTACCGCTCCGAGATCTCGTATCCCTTGTCCGCTCGGGGGTTTTAGGCTCGTATTCTGATGGAGGTGCTGGCGGATTTACAGCGGAGGGGGTTATCGGCGGGCGACGAGGACCGCCTGGGATAGTAGGGTTAGGAGCTGCTTCGTAATCGTCAACCAAGAAGGTATTATTTGAGGATTCGGTCTTCCAGGGACCTGGCGAACTGAAAGACGGTCGCTGACCAGAGTCAAAACTTGATGACCTACCACCAACCGTATGACCCCATCGTTGCGAAGGTAAGCCCTGGGCATATCCCCCACCTCCTATTTCGAAGCTATTGATGCTGCTGCTCTTACTTGTCTTGCTGCCCCTTGAATGCAGGGTCCGCCTGCCTCCCATGTCGGGATGGCTCCGTTCGCGCATGCTGCTGATCCTCGGTAGGCCAGACTGAAAGCCTGAGCTGCTGTCACTGCGACGCCCGCGCGAGAATTGGCTAGATATCCTACTCGCGGCGTCGTCAAAGCCCTCAAAGTCTGAACTATAACTGTATCCGTGACTGTGGGGATGTCCATGGGGATTTGCAGAAGAATGTATAGTGTTTGCAGGTGGGCGAGAGGTGCTCGTCATGGACCTGCTAAAGGGGTCACCTCGAGGCACGCCGTAGGGATCACCGTCGTCTTCGTAGGTAGTGGCAATTGGTGGTGCACTGATCTGACTCAAAGAGAATTGGTCGAGGGAGTTTAGCATATTCCCGAGCAGGGAATCACGGGTGAATTTCTGGGCAGGCAGCGAGAGGTCGTGGGAATCCCTAGGTGGACGCCCGTAGCGGTAATCGAGTTCGGCCCTTTCAGCATCAGTGGGAGAATCATTATCAAGAAAGGATTCCTCTGAGTTCCGTTTCGAATTGGCAGCGGAACCAGATGCTGGGAGTCTGAGGCCACGGCTCGAAACAGGCGGTTTCCCCTTGGCAACGTAGGAGGGATTTCTTGTAGTAAGAGGCTCGAGAGCAACATCACGGGCTCTGTTGACGGCAGATGATGTATCTAGGTTCAGCTCGGGGCGTTGCTGTTTCTGGGGCCGTCGGGTATGCTGCTCTGAGGGATGATGCATGGCGTCTGGGGTGGATTGGCAGATGGGCGGCTCGGGGTTGGACGGTCAGCGTAGGATGGGCGGTTACACACGAGGGTCGAAGCCATGCGAAGAAGAAAGCCACGAGGGAAAAGAATTCGCAAAAGAACAAAAGTAAGACAACAATAATGACGATGGAAATGAAGGTAAAGTTGGAGTCAATACTTGGACTATTGAATGTAGTTGATGTTGAGACAGTCCAACAATCTCTCAGGGGAGCCGAGTCTAAAACAATTCGTTCTCGGCTTGTGCGATCGAGTATACGTAGACGGCGGATGGTACACTACATACCTCTAGATACCTGGTTGTCGTGTGGCTCCTGACAAGGCACAGCAGTAGGTATGTACCTATGCTGTACAGTAAATAGTGTAGTGTGTCCACAACCTAGCTAAGCATGAGATGTATGTATGTATGTATGTATGTACATACAAGATCCTCTCGCTACCAGACAAATACTTATCGGGCGAGGGTTGTTGTGTATGTAGGTATGTAGAAGTGCAGGGATCATGGACGTTGAGAATGCTCTAAGAGAAGCTGGACCGGGATTGGATAGAGATCAGATGCAGGGTGGTGATGGGGTGATGCACCCAAGGTCCGAGGGTGGTGGGAATTGATTGGTGTGTAGAGAACAGTCGGTCCAATAGATACTGTAAGTACTACTCCCTGAGATGACAAGCAGGAGGCAGGTACATAGATAGGCGGTATTACGAATGGCAATATAGACGAATACTTGTCTCGAAAGAGGGTTCGTGTGATCGCATCAGTTCAAAAATGGACGAGGCTTGACAACTCTCAATATTAACAAAGGAATAGAACAGGGGCAGCAGGGGGAGGAGAAAGAGTTCGGGTCATCGAGCTGCGAACCAAGACTGTATGTACCTACTGTACCTACTGTACCTTAGGTAGGCAGGTACCTAGCAATTCTATACAGTGCAGTTGGTACAGAAGGTCTTGGTGGAAGGAAATACCCCTGGACCCAAGCTCCCATGAACCCCATACCAACTTTACTTAAGTTCGGAAGGTAGTGTGGGTATCTATTCTTACTGTACTATGGCGTAGTGTAGACCTCCTAGTCTAGGTTAGCTCCCTGATAATCAGGAACAGCTAATACCATATGAGATTTCTTGGCAATAGCCAGCAAGTTTTTCCTCCGTGATGAAGTGCACAGACTACCTAGCATATAATATGGGCTCTATGTATGTAAGTATTACCTCGAGACCGAGATTACCAAGTAAGTAATGAATGGTGCATTGGGGTACTGATAAAATGTATGTAAGGTACCTTGGGCAGTGGTGACACAGTTCACTGCATATAACTGAATCTACCAATTAAACACTTCCGGATGTAGCTAGGAACGCGTGCGAGCGCGTGTTGTGTGAAGGGTGCCCTGAGACTAGTGACTAGTGTGGGTGGGGGGAGAGGGGCGCACCGGTCCCCCCACAGACCCATAGGCCCACATGATCAATCCAATCTATCTATGCACCTAATCTACTACCAATTATAGCGTATCGCCTATATTATATGCTGTATGCTGTATACCTTAAGTACCTAACTTACATACCTCCTACCTCTTTGTTTAACGAGTTCAATATTTCACATGATTACCTACCCATCTAAGGCGGGTTAGATATCATTGAGTAAACATGTTATATTTAGAAGATATATATTCCGTACCTGCAGATTCATATATATTCCTATATATCTGTTACTTTTTATCCTGTAATCAGAATTATTATACAGTGCTAAACACTTATAGATATTCCATAAGTCCTTAGATATTAATATGTATTAGGGACCGTGGATATTTCGGCGATGCTAATTGTCCTAGCCAATTATAGTTCCATCTGGTGGTATTTATTTTATCTCTTGAGGCCAGCACATTCACTCTTAGGTGGCAATGATATAGGAAACAAACAATACTTCACCGCCTCCACCTGTCACCACCGGATTTCAAGCTCCGCAAGTAATCCTTTTTAGGGAATCGCTGTTTGCTGTTCCTGCATGGAAGAATGCCGGCACCCGATGAGAAAAAGCTGCTACAGTCCTACATACAGTACCTCTTGGATTCTGCCCATCTCGAATCCCTTGCCGGCAGCTGCACACAGAGCGTGTCCAATGGATTCAACCTTGGCAGCTTTTGTCTCCCGCTTGCTGCTAATTTGAAAGTATCATATTATTCTAGAACCTTGGAAGATTATAGGTAGGTAGTAGTTGTGTTCCAATATGAACACACATTTCCACCCCTAAATAACATCTTGGCGTCTGTTCGTCGGGACCCCTATTCAGACCCCTGTCCATGGAATGTCTTAAAAAGTTGGACAGGGTAGGTATTGCTGCACACCACCAACGTACCCGACCTATCACATCGCTATTCGCCCGATGTTCCTGGGGAACGGACCTACAAGATCACCGCCCGAGTTGTAAGTAAAACAACAACAACCACCATCATGCAAAATCTACAACCTCGTGCCGGCATGCGTACCGGCAGTTGGCCAGCCGTAATACCACAAACTCCAATGCGTGCTACTACTGCCTACGCAATTCAACAGGCCTTGTGCTCAAAGTTTGGGCCTCGTTGCCTAGGTAGTTTCATGAAATGCCTCTCTCCCACAGTAGCGCCTGGGCCTGCATACATTGCGCATATGCATCTAGATGAATGAGGTGTGTTCGTCTGGAGAACAAATATGTGGCAACATAACACGGGGACCCGCGACACTAAGCAACGAAGGGTATCCCCGTTGGATTTCGCGCATTGATCCCGGTCAACTGACATATCGTCACTGAAATAATCTCTATAAACGCCCGACCGTCTGCCTGGGTCAATGATGTGGCATTCCCTGCCAGTGATCAGGTCGGCGAATAGATATATCGTATATCGTGTCGTCACATCTACACAGCCCGCTGTACGTAATGTTTGAAGCATGTCGAACATCAGCGAATCGATTGTGGAAACAATGGCTGCAGAACCGCTACTTGCTATCCCTTACAGCACCTCCTCCAGGTCCAGACTGCCGGCACCACCCGCTGCCGCCGGTACAACAACCCAACATTCTCTGGCTGTCCTTGTATCTAAGGCAAACATATACTCAAGTGGTCCCTCATGAAACAACCCTAACTATCAATTGCACTCGATATAAACTAACAAGACACATACACCGTTATACAATTAGGGGCCTCGGTTTCTTGGCATTTTTGACCGAGCGGCATGTTCGTCCTAAAGCTGAGTAACAGAGTACATACAACAAATTCTCACCGACTTTCCATATCGTTGAGGCTGCTTTTTTTGGTTTCAATAACTACGGTCCTATCGATTTTTCTATTGCCAACATCGATCATCGGCCATTTGCGGCGTGCCGCTATTGACGCCCAATTGTTGATGTCTAGGGATCAAGCCCATCAGACGTAGCCTTCATTCCTCCCTTCTCGGGTCGATCCGTCAAGGCGTACAGTAGTTGTTTCACTAGCAAATGGTACCGTAGCATCTCGCATCGGATGTTAGCAAATCCCAATAAATTCAGGCTTCACGAAGTCTGAGGATCTTGGCGATATGATTGCCTCGGAAACTAGGACATCTGAAAACCTAACTCAGTGTCTGAATTTCCCACTGTACTACCCTTTCAGTTTAAGGGCGATAGGCAGCGCTTTCACACTTTGGAACCTTCGTAGCAACAGAAATCAGAATATGTATGCTTCTCGGATAGATTAAGCATATTGCTACTGCTACCTACACTAATTACAACCCTCCATCCGTGAAAATGAAGTCATGCACCCAACAGCCACACGCAGCCACATCACCACTTCTTCCTACTTAGTAGATTATATGCGGGTAGGCAAATGAGATTTAGATTGCTGACTTATTCTGTGTCTGACATAAAAGAGAACTCAGACAGACTATAATATTTACGTAAACTTGAATTTTTGACGTAGTTTCCCTTAAATTTTATTTTTAGCCTCATTTTCTGAGAACTGACTAGGTAGGTTGCATAAAAGTTAAGCCGACGATCACCGGGTGCATCTCCCGCGCATGCAGAATTGGGAAATTAGACATCATCGCTCACGGTAATTAGAGCCTTACGCCATCCAAGACCATGCGACGTAACGAACGTATTCATATTCGAGAGGTACACCTACTATGCCACCACAGCGCCCTACTATACAGCAATTAGTCTGGCGGTCAAATTTAAAGCCTCTTGAACTTACAATTCCCATTATCGCTTTCGGCGCCAGCCACACTCCAGGCTGGGGATAGGTTAGGATTGAAGACTTATTTAACGCGTGGGTACGATACTCACAATAGAGTATCTGGCGATGCGTATCTTGAGGGCTTCAGTGAAGTGTTCACGTTTGCGGTGCTTTCGGTATCAGAGGTTTGGTGGCGTTAGGGGAGGTACAAGGGACAGATGGTGATAACACTAATTACATCAATATTCCTCACTTGCTTCTAATCGCCTACTATAATATTTCCCTTGAGAAATGCTGAACGCGGTGTTTTCCAGGCACAGTTCCATTGGTCAAGATTTAGCTGAACTGATCGCTAGTTCAATCTAATACGGAACGTGTCATAATGGTGGTACATTTCCTTCGAATACTGTGCAGTAGCCGTCTTCTCTTTCTCCTGGATAAATGATTTCCCCCGTTGCGTATAAAGCTGTCCACTTCACCGCCCGATGTTTAACCTGTTCCCGATCAATAGCTAATGGGTCCGTGATAGGCTCATACCAATTTGGATCGTCGAGGAGCGAGGCAATGCTCGTGACTATCGACCTCATCCCGTTCGCCGGCGACCAGTCTGTCCCCAGCTGGTCGCGGGGCAGAAGTATGGAAGCACAAATCGCACCTTTTGAGTCAACGTTAGGATGTAGGATCTTCGTCAAGAACCACACGCGTGACGGCTCCCACGGATGGTTAGGATCGCATGCGACGTGCTACCCCCCCCCCCCCCTTGCGACATGCTGGTGGGGTGGGAGTCGATGAGCTCTGCGTGTCCACGACGGCGACATTCCGAGTCCGCGGCGCCTGTGATCGTGTTCCGATTGCAGCGCCGGTGACACCGGGCCTAGACGGACCTGTAGTAGGAGCGTCTGCTTGTACCTCCGCCTGACCCGAAGGGCCCTGTTGGGCCCAATGGCCCCGTTGGCCGTTAGCCCATGGGATACTCCCGCTGCATGCGGCCGGGCTGCCGTTTGCGATCTGTATAGTCCAGCGGGCGGCGGACTCCTAGAGCGCGTGTGCACCCTGCCACCTTCTATATCCACTACTCCTGGAACGCGTCGTCCGTCTCCCACCCAACCGCCGCCGCCTGGTGGAGGAGGCCTCGGTCCCATGTCCCCCATATCTGTATCCGAGGAGTAAACTGACTTAAAACCTCCATAACCTACGGCCCATCCTGACTGCAGGTTAGATCTCTTGGCCAAGATGGTTCCGATGTAGGCCGCCGAGCCGGGTACAATGGCCTCGAGGAGTAGGACCAGTGCGATAACGGTGTTGGGCGCGACCATGTCGTGATGGCCCCAATGTGGGTATCAAATCGGTTAGGTATACTATTAGTGCGCAAAGCATCGTCGGCGATTAGGATCTTGAAGGACCATGACGGGTTCGTGTAATTAGTATAGTAAGGGACGTAGGATGGAGACGATACTTGAGATCAGGAATTGAAATATAGGTATGCGTTGCTAACACAGACACTATGTACTTCATCCATTTTCTGGGTATACTATCTACGGACCCGTTAGCCCGGTAATATCTACAACGGTGATATCTATAATATCAACCTCCCTAAGAAATTTGCTTGATAATAACGTAGGATTTTTATGATTAGTCCGTTAGAGAGGTAATATGCAGGTCTATCACCAAGTAGGGGCAGAAATTCTAATATGGGACATAGCTCGTGGGGGCGGTACGCCACCATAATGTTTGCGCCCTCAACACAATCCGCGTTCGCAGAGCTGAGATGAATGATAATCTCTTGGATGTGACTACATCTGCTTAGGTTTGGGGGGTTAAGTGGTTAATTTCAAGCGTTTCGTGGCTCCTTCTTCTTCTGAAATAGATATGCCACGCTTCAGTCTGACGTTACTAACGATGATTCCAGTCGCCGAACTCTTGTTGATAAGTGCACGTGTCTTCTTAGCCCATTCGTCTTCCTCCGATGATGGTATAGGGGCCTCCGTACACTGAGTCTTTTCCTTGAGAGCGATAAATCGGGCTTCGCATATTCTGGCATGTTGGCATTTTAGCCCAGCCGCGTCGAACATTAAACAAGCAGCATGGTACAAGGCTCAAGCAAGAGCCAATCGACCTTGAAGATCGAGTGTATAGGCCAGCTCTGCAATGGTTTCGTAGTGATGCAGGACCAGTATAGCCACCCTTAGCCTTGCGACCTTCCACAGCCTTAAAATACATCTCTATAGCCTCATCGTACTTTTCTCGCCTGCGCAAGCATCTAGAGCAGTTCTCTAAACACCCGAGGGTCTGTGGGTGGTTCGGAGGCGATATGTTACTAAGGCCGTAGAATGCCTTGCTATGCGCGCTTTCGGCCTCCTCAAAATCCCCTTGTTTCTCAAGCACCCTCGCTAGGTTGGTCAAGCAAATCATCTCATCTTTGCATGGAAGGCCGGGGCGTTGTTTGTGACCGTCCAAAACCTGTCGATATACATGGCCTGCTTCGCGATAGTGATGCTGATCTCGGAGAATAAGAGCTAGATGTAACTGATAGTTCAACAAATCTGGGTGCGTTGGAAGAAGCATGTCGTCTTCGAGCCCCTTGATTGCTTTGCGAACCAACTCTTCAGCCTTCTGGTAGCTCTTGCAGGTGCGTTGCACCTGAGCGCAGGTTCCAAGAATGATTGGTGCGTAGGAGTTTGCTATTGCTCCCACGTGGGCTTGGAACGCTTCATACGCCTCATCACTTAATGTTTTGGCGGCTTCCAGGTCTCCTGATCTTAGCATCATCAAAGCCAGAACACTCATGTTCATCAATGTATGAGGATGCGTTTTTCTTAAGACAGATTTCCTTCTAGTGAGCGCTCTTCGGTAGTACTCTTGCGCCGGTCCAATATAACCCTCATTATGAAATGTCGCTGCCAGGCCATCCAGGCTCTCTATTGTTTCTAGATGTTGGTCCCCGAAAGCCTTTTCCCTCCACGCCAATGCCCGTGCGAATAGCTGAGCCGCTTCCTCATACTTGGCCTGGTGGTTCAGACTGAGTGCGGAGCCGCCCGTGCCGAAAACGACAAATCTTCGTGCACCGTCTACTTGATGGTCGGAGAAAAGAGCGTTTGAAATGGCCTTTAGCCCATCGTCGCGCCCTACAAAAGGGCTGCAGATGTTGTGGGGAACATGGTACTGAAATTCGGAGTGCCAGTCTCCAGGAGAACTTGAGGCGATGTTGAGATTCTCGATATTATACTGAGGGGCACCGTGGGCTACACGCGCACTACCCTCGTTGGGGAAACTTGGTCTGATACGGTTAGTGGTGGCTGCATGAGCCCGGGATTCGGGGCGCTCTCCATGTATACCAGGGACAGGTGGCTCGATCTGAACGGTACGATTGAAAGATGAGATATCAAGGGAGCGACTGCGTGGGCCACTTAAACAATCGATATTACTACCTAGGTACTACACATCATACTCAAAAAAGGGAATAGAATTCCACAGAGAGGCTCCGATACTTAACGCACCCTCCAAAGCTAAACCTCCCTTCAGCCCCCGCTCGTATACACAGCAGACAAGAGTAAGCACAGAAAGTACGCTATAGCGAGCTTACATGATACCGAAAATCTGTAGAGACCAGAGAAGTTTAAGGACTATCTATGACTACCTAGCAAGGCTCTACTTCTTGTTTGAAATTGGTTTGGGAGCCACCATATACAACCTGGGTGTCGTCTTTATTGTCGCCTTGATGTTTGACTCTCCTGGTGCCTGCATCTTCCGCACCGGTTGGTTGGCCCGGCGCGTGGAACGGCTGGTCGGTCTGGTGCCTCTCTGGACATGCGGCGTCAGTAATGTTGAGCGGCGATTCTGGGCGTACGTACTTTGGGGTTTGATGCCCACGTTGGTTTGAGTTCCACCGTAAGCTGCCTGCGTGCGCCCGACATTGTCCCCGACATGCTCCACCATCCGCTCTTGCTGCTAAAGAACTATCAGCCAAATTCCCTCGAGTTAGCGTTGGGGTTGCTCACATTTTGCTGGGGTGCTTGCCCTAGCGTTCTGGCGGGGTTCGTTGCGGGACGCGTCTGCGTCTGCGACCTAGTACCCAGCCTATTGGTACCTACCTAGTAGTTAAAGAATAGGTTTATAGAATGTCATTGAAACGTACGGTGTGGTATTTAGAAAGCGGCCATTGCTGTCACGAGTGTTCGTCTCGTTACGGACCGAGTAGTTACTCATATTGAGTATTCGTAGGTTTGACCGTGGTGATGCTAGAAGTAGACTTGTTAATTCAGATCTTAGTAGTTCTGTGATAAGGCAGAATCTTAGGATGCCCCCATGGAGGGATGCGTTACCTACTTATACTCCGCTCCGTTTTTGGTGGTGTGGTGGGGATGAACCTGGGAATCATGTTTGAGCTCCGCCCCATTTAGTCTACATAAGGACCAAGGTGGTATACGGCGGTAGCATGACAAATATGGCCCCCGACTCTCTCAGAGCCTGTCACGACAGCCTTGTAGTATGATAATCGTAGGGGAGCGGAAGAGAGCGACGACCGCCTGGGTTTCAGGAGCGGTAGCTATATACCCATCACGCAGTATAAGACAGTGGCGAGTTGCATTATGCATTATGGTTCTTTTAATTTAATCTTTATATTTTAAAGTGAATAGACCTCGTCGTGGTTATCACGCACGTTCAAAGGGACTGGAACAGTCAGTAACTCTCCCTTAGCGAAATGCCTCATGTCTGCTGCTCCAGAAAAAAAAGAGCCTTGCGCCACTCCGCCTTTCGGGCTCCATCTAGAGCCATACTACACGATCGGCCTATCCAGATCGACCATAACCGGCGCCGTATCTTCCGCAGCGTCAAGATCGATAGGTATATTGTGTTGCTATCCTTTTAAGAACCCTCCTAGCACAAGCCCTAGTGTTCCTCTCAGCGCCAACCCTACTTCTCACCACCCTTTCATCTTATCTTTTCCTTGTCTTTTAGTCTTGCCGTTTGGGCAGCCGCTTGTCCATGAGCCTCCTGACTCGTAGCTTGTGTAAGGGCAACCAATGACCACGCTGACGCGACGGAACCTATGAAGGCGGCTAGAGCGCTATAGCACGTGTTGAAAAGGGGGTAGATGACGATGGAGATGATAGCCGCGCAAAAGCCTATGGCAAAGGAAAGCCAAAACATGGCTCGCGTGCCGTCTACGCTACGGTGTTTGAGAAGAGGTTTAGCGGCCACTAAGCTACCGAGTACGAACATCGCATTACTCTGGCAAAGATACCAGAAGTCAGCGTCTTCAAAGCTGCCTGCCTTGTCCTCCTTCCATGATATAGCGAACCCTTTGGTGAAGAATGTTGTGGAGAGAATGAGGAATAGGAATACTAGGCTAATAAGTGTCGAGGTCTGTTGTTATCCCGTAAGTTGATATACATCAACTTAGATAGGGAGGCTTTTGGGATAGCTCCGGCAAGGGGATCTCACCTCGCTGGACGTGTTATTAAAGCTTGCTCTGGGGACCAGCCCTCTAGAACAACTTCCTCCGGGTCGTTCATCTATTATATCATCGTCTAGGTCTTCGAGGCTGATAGTACTTCCCAATAGTACTCTATCGAGAAGTTCTAGCCGTTGCTCAACACCTTCAATTACAACCTGGACTCCTTCTTGTTCTTCTGGGGTCGAATTCGAGGCCGCTTTACTGGCTCTTCTCATCTTTTTCCGACAGGTAGTTGTAATATGGGTCAGTACGTAAAGTATCCCATTTGCACATACATGGTTAAGGTTGATTTGTCGCCAGTCCATGAAAGAATTAATCATGAATTCCCAGTAAGGTATCTCTAGCGCGTCTTGTAGGTACTCTATCTTATCCTCGTCATTCCGGATTTTGGGGCAGTAGTGCGCCCATTCTCGATTCTCACTGGGGCGCTTCCACGCAGCGAATACAGATTCGCAAAATTTGCCGAGGTCCCCAGTATAAAAGCTGTCGGAAGGTTTCCGCCGTTGAACCGTCTGCCTCGCATGCCTGAGAAGTTTGTGGACGGCCTCGCGGTCATCGGAATACCCGGCAGCTTGAAAATATTCCGCAAAGCCACGATCAAGATATTCGATATAACTAGCTATCTCTACCAACCGTATTCGAAGTTTAGGGTCTTTAACGACAGCACAAGGAGCAAAGCGAATGGGGTTTAGCTTTGCTGTTTTATTCTATACAAATTAGAAGCTGATAAATAATTATTAGAGTGTTTTCACTTACGACCCGGGACTCGCGAAGTGCGTCTTTAT
The DNA here is from genome assembly GCA_022432375.1 of Nemania sp. FL0031. Classification (NCBI taxonomy): domain Eukaryota; kingdom Fungi; phylum Ascomycota; class Sordariomycetes; order Xylariales; family Xylariaceae; genus Nemania; species Nemania sp. FL0031. Next base: position 79,627 of record JAJKKK010000064.1, on the reverse strand, counting down.
CGTCGCGTACAGCAGATGACAGGGTCCATAACGTAACTCCAGTACTAAACATGGAGCGGTATTTGACTTTATTCGCATCTTGGATGTTCTTGGGGAGTTCTGGACTGGTCGTCTCGAAATTGGCTGGCTGCGGGCGCTGAATTGAGCCCTTGGGGTCAGCATTGGGTTGAAGATTCCTGCCGCCGTCGATCTTTAAGTAGGCAGGGTATTTAATATCGGATAAGAAGATTGGCGATTTATCTTCCATAATAGCATCGGCGCCGATGTATTTCACTTTTTTGATTTAGACGTCTGCTTGAGTCGGACTATCTCCTGTGTTTACTGACCTAGAGCAAAAAGAGATGCACAGATTCTGACATTAGCTTGAGAGGAGCGAGAAATAAGGTCTCTAGTAGCGACCATAGCCTGCTTACAGTAGTAGGTCCAGCTTCTTACGATGTAGAAATACTACACTATGCACCAATTCTCGCCTAACAGCAGAGCCACAGTATACTAGGCAGTGCTTGCATATATCTAGCTGCGTAATCGCCCAATTACATCTCCGCATTATATATCATGCTGTCTTATCTACCAGAGACAGACGTGAGCTCTAAGATTTACAAAATGCAATTAGGCCCTGTACATAGATACGATTCGAAGTAAGTATGGCGTCGGCCAACCCGCCGCTTGCTGCTCGTTGAAGTCGCCTTCTCGCATTCCCATGAAGCCATGTTGAGATACAGTATCAACTATAGATATTCAAGGTAGTATTGAGAGCTACTCCTAGAGAAAACTAAAAGGTAACTAGCCTAGCAGATGTTTCATAGGTCTAGAGATATGGAAGCAGCTTTCTCATCTTGCACATTGGGGGGGTTCGGGCTGGGGGGTACCGCGCGCCGGGACTGCGGGAAAGTGATGCTGAACATACAACGTGACTACGCAAATTTGCCATTTTAGGCTCCTCTGACACTTCAGAACGTGCGCTTTATGCTTCTAAAGTAAAGCGCGCCCTTTTCGCTCCCGAAATTCCTCACGAGCTAGTGCTCCCAGTTCCCCCACCATTCTGATTCTGCCTAGGCCCATGCTGTACCGCGAACTGGCGAAACATATTCATATCGACTATATCTAGTGCCGAGTCCTCAGTAGCATCTAGGTCGACGCGCGGCACGCCGAGGTTGCTGACCTTACCACTCCGGTAAGCGTGGTACGCCTCGAGCCAGCGGGTGGTGCAGAGACACCAGCGGCAGCCGCCCTTGACTAGAGTACCGGAATTAATTATCGCTATCCTGAGTATCATTTACCAGAATCTCGGAAGCTTCAAAGTACGGCTTTCATCAAAAGGGGAAGTCTATGCTCTAGGTAGGTAGAAACCGCTAGGGCAGGAAGAAAATGAGCCCCGAAAATACTCACGCCCAATGGTGCGCAGATCATTACCGCGCGAGGCCGAGAAGTCTAAGAACTCGTCCGTCACGACCCCCGCGACGGCGTGATTACCGGGGTCTCGGTCCCCGCCCGTCCGGCAGTAGCCGTCCCGGAAGTACCCCGTCATCGGCTGCTGGGAGAAGAGCTTGAGGGGCTGTTTGAATACTGGTGGATGGCGGGGGCTTGTTAGTACACCCCGGTTCAGATGTGTGGACTTGCTGGGATGGCGGAGTGGCTTACCATTGAGGCTTCTGGATGCCATCTTGAGATTAGTTGGTTTGAGCAAGGTTGTACGGTACTTTCAAGTGGCTGTTAATCGGCATCGTAGGGATGATGAGAGGGGTTTCATTATTGGGGTCGTTTGAATATCCCTTGTCATATTTTAGGTTTTGGCCTCAAAGAGTTATACATGACGTCACCTGGCACTCACTTACACGCTCGAAAGTAAAGGTGTTTGATGAAATGAACTCCCATCTTGTTTCATAAACATCTCTGATCTCAATCTTACTGCCCATCCGTTGAATCGCCATCTTACATGAACCCCTGCTGTGCCTCTCTGTGCCTCTATCCGGATACCACGATAGCATGCAGCAGCAATGGCTAGCTCGCCTTTACCAAGTCCAGGTATACATACTTAGTATACTCCACACTGACTGGAGCTCTGCACTAGTCACGAGAATTGTTGCATCAACTAAGTAGATACGAGTTGTTCGTCCTCTCCAGAAACGGAATCGCATTGCATCTTGAATATTCGGGTTTGGTAAGAGTAATCTCGTTGTGGATGGTGATAGCAACAACAAAAGCAAAATGCCTCGCGTTGATTTGCTCATCTTCGTCTTCCGCAATTGCGCGCATTGATATTCGGCAGCCTGCTGACTGAGATGAACAGGATGCATCCGCATCCCACAATCCAACATTTCGTGCATCTTTCTTACGTCAACAATCCTGCGTCCTCAGTTGCCCTTTCATTTCCACGAACTATTCATTGCCTTATAATATTAACCGTTGTGGCGTATTTTCGTTTTCGTCCAATGCAAATCACTTCCCCGATACATAAGTCGTCGAGCGCGGCCCCCGGGAAAAAGAAAACGTAGCGGACGTAGCAGGTGTTCTTATAGGCCTAGAGACGCGGGACGTGGCTTTCTCATCAAACATCAAACTGTGCGACGATGCATCGTGAGATGGGGGATGGAACGCTGGGAGCATGCGTTCAGCTGAAGGCCCGCTATGAGAGAACCGAGCTCACAAGGTGCCAGCGATTAGCCGGTTGGCTCACCGCTGCGGGTGGCGGCGGTGGCGGCGCTTAGAGGTCTCTCGCACGATGGGTTTAAATTTCCGAGGCCTTTTCACAGCGTAGTATTGTGTATTTCGCTAACTCGATCCATAACCATCGAGTATCTGGATCGAATCCGCCCCCGCGCTTACCGGCTCCCTATTTTTACCTGATACTTGCTGAGTAGCGTTGCCTTTTTGCGGTAAATACCAATACCATCGTGAACGCTGTGTGAAAAAATCTGGTTAGGCGATTATGTTGAGCGTCGGGCTTTTACATGCTGGCAGGAGACTTAGGCCGACGACCCATCACATACTTGTACCAGATCGATTGGTCTGCAGCTCACTATACGGGATGTGAAATGTATGTAGTCAAAACAAAAGGCGCCTAGCCTTCCGTGAGGTTACACGCACATGTGGCTTGCTCGGGGGCGGTAACCGAATTCGAATTTCTCGTAATGTTGAATCCTAGCCCGGCAGCGAGCCCCTTTTGTTGCTCGGGCTGCGAAATTGGGTATAATAGCTGCCCATATATATCTATCGCCTTGACGGGTGGCGACCACATCTTGCTTCCCTTTGCGTCTCTATCATTGTTTTCTTTTTGGTAGTCACACTTCTTAATACTAGAGTCATTCGCTTTGCTCTTAATCTCTTATACCTATATAAGAGTTTTTGTCGCCTACCTGCTAGACATAGTCCCTCGCTTGCTGGATTCTTGTCATATTTTCCATTTTCGCATTCACTCGTTTATTAAACTTACGACTAATTATCAAAATGCGTGGTTCCTACTTGGGTGCGAGCGCATTTGCCCTCGCGGGTATTACAAATGCCTCCTATGATAGGCGCTGGACATATCCCGACTGCGAACAGGACAACTGCTACCGGGCTTTTATCAACCCTCAGTACACCGACCTTGCGCCGTCTTTCTGCCTCGAATTCCTTGCGTCCACTACAACTGACGCTGCCGTTATCCCGACTCCATTCCAGGTAAGTATCGACTGCGACATACCCTTACCCATATGCCTTGGGGATATAGACATAAGCCCTATGAGACAAGACCTCCCTTACCCAGAGCTAACCAAAAGAGCAGAACTGCGAGGGCGATATCACTGCTGTTAGCTCGGCTTGTTCGTGTATCACGTACACTTACACGCATACCATGACAACGAGCACTCCCGTTGTTACACCTACCTCATCTACTCCGATCACCACACCGGAGTCAACCCCTACTGAATCCACCCCGGTGTCAACGCCTTCATCTACTCCTTCTGAATCGTCACCTGTCTCAACACCTGCCGAGTCAACAACGCCTGTTGAAACAACACCCACATCAACGCCTGTGACAACGCCAGCCACAACGCCAACGTCAACCCCGGCTGAATCCACACCTGCGGAGTCTACGCCCGCGGAGTCTACTCCCGCTGAGAGCACTCCCGCCGAAAGCACCCCTGCCGAGAGTACTCCTGCCGAAAGCACTCCCGTTTCAAGCACGCCAGTCACCTCAACAGCAGCCTCACCTACATCCTACCCTGTCTCCAGCAGCAGCAGCGCAAGCACAGTCGCCACCTCGCAGACAGCCGCACAGTCAGTCCCAAGCAGCTACTGGAGCCTGACCACCTCAACAGTCTACTCGACGACTGTATTCACGGTGACTTCGTGCGCGGCGACCGTCACGGACTGCCCGGCGACGACCTCATCCTACGTCACCACCGAGACCCTCCCCGTGACCGTCACCGTGTACCCGGTGTACCCGTCCTCGTACCCGGTGTGGAAGCCCACCACCACGTCAGGCGCAGCCGGTCCGACTGGCTCGATCCCGACGAGCAGTGGTAGCTACTCCGTGATCCCGACGGCGGCGGCCGCGCGTGTTGGGCTGAGCGATGTTGCCATGGCAGTTGGCGCTCTTGCTGTCGCGCTTTGGTAAGCGTGTACCTAATGGGGATGGGATGGGGATATGGATTGAATGATTGAACGGTTTGGGGTACGTTATTTGATTGGAGAGGTGGTTAATGGGCTGTAATATTCGCAAGACCAATTGAATGTCTAGATTAAAATATCTAATTAAAGTTACACCTGCTATATGAAACAAACACATCCAGGTCTGCTTGTGCGCTGTTCGGGTTTGGGCGTTAAGGTAGTAGTACGGAGTAGGGATTGTTGTTGTCTTATCCTGTTCCTGTTCTAGGCTTTGGAAGAGGAGTTTTCCAGGTCTTGGCATAAGCTTGGGAGCAATCAAGCAAGTCCTAAGCCGGCAGCCCGTCTGTTGGAGTACACTAACTACCCAACCAACTAGGGACCTACCTACATGGTAGATAGCTGGGTAGATCACGCCCACATACGCTATCTAGATTAGGTATTTGTCAGGTGGATTCACACCTCCTTTGCATCCGAGGAATGGCTGTACGGGACCATTTAGTTGCAGCTGTCGCCTTGTGATTCTAGCGCCATGGAACACGACTAGAACTTGAGTTCCATTGCATATAGAGCGGAGTAGAGCAGGGCTGAGTCTAGCAAGGGATGAGCGATACACATGGACAGTGGTGTCATGTGTGCCAGACTCAGTACCATCACCGTCGTCGTGTCTCCGTGTAAAGGGTGGGGGGGATAGTACTGTACAATTAGCGATTCCACCAAGCATTAACTCGCTCTCCTCCTTATCAGAAGGAAGGCGAAAGGAAATAAAGAACCCGCCGTATCTGCAGATGTTTTAGGTTAGGACAGTTCGAGTACTTTTAAGGCCGTAAGTAGTCCCGGCTCGGGCAACAAAGAGATTATCCTCCTGCGGTGATGAGGTGATGGCGAGCTGCCAAAGAAGTCCATAGGCCGAAATCCTGTGAACCCCGGATCTTGGCTTTGGCCACTGTGCGATGGGCTGGTCCTCGCCGAGATTTCCAGCAGTATTATACCTAGCTGTGCATACCTAGGTAGGATAGGTGACTGGCCAATACGGGATCGGCAAAGCCGTGGGAAACCGGATATGGGCTGAATGTGTCGGTTACCGTGCGCTTGACTCAATATAGAAGGTCCTGTTGAGCCTATAAGCAACCCTAGCATATCCCAGCATATACCAGCGGAATACGGAAGGTCAGCATGATAATCTCGACGAGTCGGTCGGGTACCATGGTTGCTGTGAGCCGCGCGATCGTCTTGTTGCGTGCTTTTCGAGTTTGCCAGTGAGCAATGCCCAAAGGGGAGATAAGCTACTGTGGGCAATCAGAACCCCTGGACCGTTCCTTTGCGGGACCAATGGCTTTGTGATATATAAGAAGCGAGCCGTCCGTCTGGTCGCCCGCGGATTGGAGAAAAGGTCACCGCGTTCTTGCGTAGGTGGTGTTGCTTGGGAACCCTTTGTCAACCTCCTCCGGTCACACACCGACAAGACAAGACACGATGAAGTCTTTCACAGCCGTCAGCCAGCTCTTGCTGGCCGTCGGTGTTACGGCCAGTTTCGAGAGGACGCGTTTTGGTGGCATGCAAGTTGGTCCGATTGAAGACTTCATGTTCGCCAAAACCGCCGCCGTCTCCTCTTCTGTTGCCGCGGCCACCAACGCGACCCCCGTCGCCGGCTGGGGCTTCTTCGACCAGCTGCTCGACCACGCCAACCCGTCCCTCGGCACCTTCAAGCAGCGGTACTGGTACAACACGCAGTACTGGAAGGGCCCCACGTCGCCCATCATCTTCGTCAACCCGGGCGAGCAGGCCGGCGACGGCTTCAACGTGACCTACCCCACGTCGGCGCGTCTGACCGGCAAGTTCGCGCAGGCCATGGGCGGCGCCGTCGTCATCATGGAGCACCGCTACTGGGGCCAGTCGTCGCCCTACGAGGAGCTGACCGTCGAGAACCTGAAGTACCTGACCCTCGAGAACTCCATCAAGGACAACACTTATTTCGCCGCCCACTTCGACGCCCCCTTCGACACCACCGGCAAGAGCACCGCCAAGGACGCCCCCTGGATCTTCACCGGCGGCTCGTACCCCGGCGCCCTCGCCGGCTGGATCGCGAACAAGGACCCCGGCACCTTCTGGGCGTACTACGGTACTAGTGGCGTCGTACAGGCCATTGGTGACTTCTGGCAGTACTTTGTTCCGGTTCAGGAGGCCACGCCTAAGAACTGCTCTGCCGATGTCAACAGCGTTATCGAATATGTCGATGCTGTCCTCACGCACGGTAGCCCTAAGGAGAAGACTAAGCTGAAGGCCAAGTTCTCGCTCACTGGCCTTGAGGACGCTGACTTTGCCTCGTGAGTATCTGCCTAGAAATACTGGTGAGTATACAAACTAATGTCGCTTTTAGTGCCATCGAGAACGGCCCATGGACATGGCAATCCGGCCAGTTCTACAGCGCCAACAGCCTGGGTTACACGCCCTTCTACCGATTCTGCGACTACGTCGAGGTGAGCATTACTCTGATTACTTCATTATTACGAAACGACCCGAGGTCACACCCATACTAACTACAGCCCAGAACATGTGGCCAAACTCAACGAACAAGGTCCCCAGCGCTAGCGGTGTCGGCCTTGCTAAGGCTCTCAACGGCTACGCCAAGTGGTTCACCGAGACACTGCTCCCCGGCTACTGCGAGAGCTACGGGTACTACGAAGGCGAGCTCAACACGGAGTGCTTCCAGGGCCTGAACGCCTCGAACCCCATCTACAAGGACCTGACCCCCGGCAACGCGGGCAACCGACAGTGGAACTGGATGCTCTGCAACGAGGCGTAAGTCCCCTATCCCCTATCCCTCTCATCACTCAGTCAACAAATCACCAAGACAATTCCAACTAACACTGGCCTCTCAGCTTTGAATACTGGCAAGACGGCGCCCCGAAGGGCCAGCCAACCCTCGTCTCACGCCTCGTGACTAAGGCGTACTGGCGCGCGCAGTGCCCGCTCTGGTTCCCGGGCCACGATTTCGGCATCGCCAAGGGCAAGTCGGCAGAGACAGTCAACAAGTACACGGGCGGCTGGTTCGCGACCAACACGACGCGGCTCATGATGACCAACGGCGAGTGGGACCCGTGGCGCGACTCGACCTACTCTTCCATCTTCCGCCCCGGTGGTCCCCTGGAGAGCACCGAGCAGCTCCCCGTCCGCTACCTCAAGCACGGCACCCACTGCTCCGACCTGTACGGCCCCAACTGGGCCGTCAATGCTGATGCTCTGGCCATCTCGGACGAGCAGACCGTGCAGATGACCGAGTGGGTGTCGGGTTTCTATTCTAAGTAGACACGCGCATTGTGACTTGGATCGATAGCTAGACGATATAATAGATTCTGTTAAATGTTTAACGTCGCTTGTTTAGATGAAATGTGACCTGTCTCGTTATTTCACATATTGATGTCTTTAGAGTTTAATGGTGATTTACTATCTATCCGCCAAGACACCAAATTTTATGCATGCTGGATACCCGGAGCTAAAGACTGCGTGCGGCCTGGACCGTAAATTAGCCAGATTAAGTTTCACCCTCTTGGCGAGTCGGAATACTCCATCTGGAGAAGGAGAGCATCATTGGCATGAGGCTCTACATAAATGTCCATGCCAAGATCACAAAGGCCATCTAAATTCACGATATTTATTTATAACTGTGTTTCTTTATTATTGAGCTAAATTTAGGTTTCCACTACTTGGTACGCGGAGGGAGAGAGTAACCTCACTCAAGTCTTCGTAACCTGGCACGTCGCAGTAGCCGAGACTTTGGGATCAGACTCCGATGTAGCCGTGAGCGTTACCACAGCGCTGCACTTGGCGCTCATCGTAGCGCCAACAGCAACATTCACCGTGGTGCCCTTGCCATACTCAGCGACGGCGAGCGCATTAGGTAGCTCGACGCGCCACCCCTCGCCAGCGACCGTGGCGTTCAACCGGTAGACATCGGACTTGAGATACGCGGACAGATCCTGAGGATGAGTGGCATGACCATCAACATACGTTCCCGAATTCGTAAGCTCGAAAGCACACGTGACGCCCTTGTCCGTGGCCTTCGCCTTCGCCTTCTTGTCCCCAGCAACAACGCCCGCGCCAAGCGTGACACCATGCGTGCTCGCGCCGCTCCCATCAAGCGAGCGCACCGCAACCGTGTAATGCAGGACGCCCACACTATCACGGCGGGTATCCAGCACGTAGAAATGGAGACTATTCGGCTGATCCACGAACTCGAATTCCGACCCGGACCTCGTGCCCGCGTGGAACAGCGCGTCCGCCAACTGGCGGTAGTCCCCAATCGTGAGCATAGACGGCGTGCCATCGGGGCGGTAGAAGTCGACGACATTAATATCCTGCGGGTTCGCGTCGATAACCCACTGGAACGGCGCGCTATTAGTACTATTCTTCGTCTTGCTGAGCATGACGCCGTGGTCCGGCTGGAACGAGTCCGCCCCCATCCGGTCGACGACCTCCAGGTCGTAGCTGGCGTAGCCGCCGCCGTCGCAGTACGGGTCCGTGGCCGTGTTGCACGCCGGCGAGAGGTCGCGCCCGATGGAGATGTGCAGCCCCATTAGCTGCGTCGCGTCTGGACTCACGACGCGCGAGGTGATCTCCGCGGCCACGAGGCCGGAGACGGGGAGCGCGGTTTTGGAGACCATGAGCACCTTGCTCGCGTCCACGAGGTCGATCCGCAGCTTGTCGCCCATGGTGTGCGGGGATCCGAGCGAGCTGCCCAGCTGCGCGGGGATCTGCCAGCGCGTGTGCGGGCCGCCCGGCCCGTTGAAAGTGCCGCGCGACAGCATCGAGAACGGGCCGGCGTAGTCCCGGCGCGCGGGGACGCTGTAGGGGTTATTATAATTATCGCCTATGCCTAACAAATGGCTCAGCTCGTGGGCGTAGGTGCTCATGCCCGAGGACTCTGCCTGAGTCGAAGAACCGCCGCCGGCATTGGGCCAGATCGCGGAGGCGGAGGCCCAGGAGGTCCAGTTGACGTAGCGCGTGTGCGCCCAGTTGGGGATCGAGGTGTCCGGGGGCCCGAACTCGGCGGTCACGTCCTCCGGGGTCTGGAATTTCATCTCGCCGAACTCTTGCCACGTCGAGGACTCGTCTTGGCCCGCGGAGAGGATGAAGGCCAGCTCGAAGGCGTCGGCTGTCTCGTTGCCTACGTCGGCGCGCCAGGCTGCGAAGGCGTCGGTGCGCAGGTCGACGGAGCAGGGGCCTGAGGCTGGGCAGCCGTCGGGGTTGAAGCCGCCTCTTTCGTCGTCGATTCCGTATTGGTAGGATAGGCTGGGCATTTCGTAGGCGCCGAATACTGTCAGATCCACGCCTGCAATACAATTAGCTTATCCATAATCTATGTAGTCACCAGTAAGAGAAGAGGGTAGCTATACCGTATCGACCACCGCTGTCTTCCATCCAGTACTCATGCAAGGTGTGCTACAAAAACTGCGAGTTAGCTATCGATATTTCAGAGGTGATATATAAATATGTCCAAATTGTAATAAGCGCCTTGGGGTATAGCTCTAGTCCGAAATGAGGTCTTTGCACTCAAATTGCTCGAGCAAGAAGAAACCAACTCCAAGAAATACTCACCATATGATTAAGCTCGCTAGGCATATTCAGAAAATCGCGGTAGAACGTAGGCACCTCGTCACGACTCAGACCAGACACAACAGGCTGCGGGTTCCCAAAGGGCGTAGCTCCAGCCTGTTGAGTTATAACAAACGGGTGATCAGGGTAGTCGACGACAACAAGCGCGATGTTGAAGTTTCTCTCGGAGCCTTTTACGCTGGGATCGGACCACGTAGTTCCAGGAGGCTTCACGTAGTCAGCCCAAGTCATGTTATCCGGCAGGACAATGTTCTGCGGATCGAGCACCGCGAAAGGATCGCTCTCGACCTGCACAGGGCGCGGCGCCGCAGTCACGGAATCGGCCAGCATTGAGCTAGCCAGGACGGCCGTGACAGCCGTCCGGGCATTGCGGGCGGTGTTGAAGCCCATTTTCCTTCAATTGGGCTCTGGCGACCTTATTGTCTCCTTGCACGTCACCTCGACAGCCCACAAACAAGGCGCAAGCTAAGGGAGTGGAACAGGAAAGGCACGAAGTTCCCATACCTACCCGTAATCACCGGGACACAAGCTTTTAGTACGCCCCGAGCTCTGGCTCATCCATCCGCTCAAATCCGCGGGGTTGGGGCACGTATCATCGTACATGCAGTTCGAAGCCCCATTGCCAAGGCTGATAACGACGATATTGGACGTCGATCTATATTATACGATACCTATATACCGGTATACTGATATGCAGGTATGTATTTGGATATGGCCCGTCCAATCCGCCACTAGCATCGCGACAAGGAGTTTCCCTCTCGGTAGATAGCTGCCCAGTTCGTGCAGCGTGATCGTGGCCGATACGGGGCAGCGACCGTCGGGGTAGGCGGCCCAGCCATTGCCAAGATGCTCATTATCACCTCTACCTGCCGCAATAGGCAACTAGGTAGAAGGCCACTAGGGCCTTGCCTGGGAGTGAATGTAAACGAGCTTGAGTTGCGCATACGGAGATAAATCTTACGCGAGAGAACGAATGAGTTCGAATTTTCCCTTCATCTCAGAGAATCGCTAAAATCACACTATTAGCAGTAGTCACAGCTTGTTAATATACGTGCAGACACACCGGTCATCTCTCCAGTTTGTATTAAACCCGGGGAGTCCAAATAGTAGTCAAACAGACCTTATACTGGTAGCGATAGTTCTCGAGGTTTCCTTTAGAGAAATAGAATTTAACCATTTCTTTAACAGCGCTGCCGAGGCTTCAAGTTCTAGCATTACGGATAAAAGTATTATGGAGCTGGGTGTCCTTCGTGGTCTACAGTCTCTACAAATGCGTTGTTAGCTAGAAAATGAGTAGACTGAAATTTTCCTGATAATTCAACATACATCGCCCTTGAATTACGTGCTTCTCGAGCTCTAATAGAACGCGACGGAGCAACTCAACTGCCTGCTTTACACATGATACGGAATATTCTTGAGAAGCGAACAAAAATGTATTAATCTGCGATTACTAGTGGATCATGTTAACTGTTATGAAGAATTTGCCTTATCCGTGAATATAGGGTGTTATCTTCCCGCCGCCAGGTTCTATTATTAGGAAAGACCATAGCATTTTCCCTTAATTTTTGTATGTTCAATCTATCCTGACACAAGATAGTCCCTTGTTGCTTAATCTGTGATGGACGCCTTGTACTGCCACAAGTCACGAGCAGATATAGAGCTCCTTAGTATGTAGAAGAAGTAGATAATTGTTTGCGGAAATGATAGTAGAGTGTTCAAAATCGGGACTAGGACTGTTAAAATCTCATTTTAATGTATAGCTTCAACACTCCTCTGTTAGTACAATAATGATAGCTCTTCCTCGTTCTATATTTTCTCTGCTTTTAATGCCTCGGTTCGTACCAACTGTGTGACCAGGGCATTAAAGTAACTGGGGGAAGACTGGATAGCCTCAGATAGGAGGGGAAAGGGGAAAGAGAAAGTGAGGGAGATAGTTGCCTCTAGGCTCGTGAATATACAGTTGATCTAGAAGTTATACCGAGGATGCCTTGCCCTTCCCAGGTGCAGCCTCAAATTTCGATCCCCATTTGTCTTCTTGCTTGAACATAGCTATACATTGAACAGCAGATGGTGAGCCATATTCCGGGTCCGCGCCTCCCTCAAGCAACACCTAATAGTCGTCTCGTCAGCAAACCCGATATATATATATATACCTCTCACCCAACACTATAGATTCAACTTACATCAATCACGGCATCCTCCTTCTTGAAGACAGCGCCTGCAATTGGGCTCTGGTCCCGGTCGTTTAAACGATTTGGATCAGCGCCGTGCTGAATGAGTAGCTTCACAAGCTCCGGGTGACCGTAATACGCCGCAAGCATCAACTGCGCGTTCATTATGTTAACTTTGGTAAGAATGGCCTCCTTCTCGTGCGTGCACGTACCAGTGTGTCACCCTTCTCGTTGGTAAGATTAGGAGGCAGACCGGCTGGTAACGCCTCTTTGAAGATGTCTAGCTGGCCTTCCCGGGCAGCGTTGTACATGCGCGAGGCAAACTCGATGGCTTCTGGTGGTATTTCCGCCGCCGTTGTTGCCCCCTCTGGGGACGTAGATGGAGCGCTGCTATCGGCCATATTGTATAAGATTCAATGGTGTAATCAAAGTATCGATACTCTAACCGTTATGAATTTTCATATGTTTTCAAGTTTGAACAAAGTTCTGATGTCAGAAGTATGAGACGACATAGAGTCAGCGTCACCATCAATCCATCAGCCGCAAAGCATCAGCACACAGGCACAGGCTGACAGCGCTGTACCGTCAGCTGCCGCTTATTATGGGTTACCTCGCAGCATGTAGACTGGAGTTTCTCTGGTTACTCTCAATCTCCTGAGTCTTTAATTATTTTAGAATAAACATTTCAATGTAGAATCCTTAAATTATCTAGATAAGCACTTAGGTAGTCTAATGAGTGACGGAGGTCTGGGGCTATTGCCCCTTCTCAATTGTTAAGATGTACCTAGCTATGTTTCTATAAGCCCCTCTAATGCCGAGGTTAACCGCTAGAACCCTTAGTGTCGGCTTAGAGCAGCCAGATAGCCCAGTAAATAGACAGCAATGACGCAGTCAATTGACCTACGAGCTCTCACCCTCCCTCCATTACAAGACTACCCTCACCATGCCTCTCCGCCCAACCCTCCGACTAATTGCGCCCGTATTCCGCATAGTGCGGCCATACTCAAGCGATGCAACCGGTCCCCTCATCAACGTCATAAACCTGCCGGCGCCAAACACGGGGCACATCCGCGTCCTCGAGCTCAACCGGCCGTCCGCGCGCAACGCCATCTCCAAAGCCCTCCTCGCAGCCCTACGAGCCGAGATCGACGACGTCCATGCCCAATACACGCCCGATGGCGACGAGAAGCCTATCGCCCCGAAATTCGGAGGTGTCGCTGGCATCGACCAGAAGGGTCCGACGAGGGCGCTGATCCTCGCGAGCGCCGTCGATGCGAGCTTCTGCGCCGGCGCGGATCTGAAGGAGAGGAGGGGCTTTACACAGGAGGAGTGAGTGCGCGCTGCCTCTTCATCGTGGCATGCATGATTCAAAGTACTATATAGGTATAGGAGGACTAGATAGCTAACACAGGCTATCTGTCTCTATCTAGGACCGCGCAATTCCTCTCCAACCTCCGCGGCACCTTCTCCTCCCTCTCCAGCCTCCCTATTCCAACAATATCCGCCATCTCGTCGCTCGCGCTCGGCGGCGGCCTCGAGCTGGCCCTGTGCACGCACTTCCGGGTCCTCGCCTCCACCGCCGTCGTCGGGCTACCCGAAACCCGGCTGGGCATCATCCCCGGCGCGGGCGGGACGTACCGCCTCCCCGCCCTGATCGGGCTGCCGCGAGCCAGAGACCTCATACTCACCGGGCGGAGGGTGTCCGCGCCCGAGGCGTACTTCCTCGGCATTGCCGACCGGCTAGTCGAGGTGCTACCGGAAACTGAGGAGCAAGAGTCTGGAGCGGTGGTTGATGAGGAATTGCCCGCGAGGGCGAGAAAGGCTGCGCTGTCTGAGTCTGTGAGGCTTGCGGGCGAGATCTGCGAGGGCGGGCCGATTGCGATACGGGCTGGCCTGCAGGCTGTGAGTTGGGCGAGGGAGGAGATGGAGAATGCGATGTATCAACGTGTGGTCAAGAGTGAGGATAGGGATGAAGCGCTTCAGGCTTTTAAGGAGAAGAGGAAACCTGTCTTCAAGGGACGGTAAATAAACATAGGGGCGAGAAGCAATTGCCTGCTCATCGACGGCATCGTTATGTCGAACGTAGAGCATTTGGACACCTGATCGAAGCAGCTAGGGATGACTAATAGCTAACGCTTAAGGCTTTGGATCTTCAAATCCAGCATAGGTATAAATCAAAGTATAAGCCCTTAAGCTATGATACAACAGGCTTGGCTCTCACGAGAATAGAGGGCGGTGGTATCTCTCATACGACACAGTCGCCGTGGATTGGGATATAGTATAGCTAACCTATCTATAACTGGCCCGTGTTATAACACACGCATTCAGACACACAAACTCTCGCCGTCCTAGTCCCCGCTCCGAATCTCCGCTATGTAATGCGAGAGTGCGCCACCGTGACTAGCTCAGCCCGCCATAGGTATCATGACTACGTGTCCGTGCACTCACTAAATCGCCGTCGTCATCGTCGTTAGGCGGCGCCGAGTCCTTCTCCTCAGTCTTGTGCCTGCCGGACGAATCGTTCTGGCCCTTCTTCTCTGCAGTAGTGGATTTCTTGTCGCCGTTGGTCTGTTTGGACCTTTCAGCCTCATCCCTATTCTCTTCTTCTTCTCCCCCCTTCTCTCCTTTCTTCTTATCCTCGTCCTCGTCTCCGTCCTTGCCCTCGACCTCGTCTTCGTCATCTTCCTCCTCTGAAGTCTCCGAACCATCACCCCTGTCTTTCACATCCCCACCCCTCCTGACCTTCTGCTTCTTATTAGCCTCTTTCCCGCCCTTCTTGACCTCCTTCCCATCTCCGTTTACAGTGTGTGGATCTCCCGCGTCGCTAGCCTCCCCCTTCTCATTCTCGTCTTCTTGGCTTTCGGCCTTGCGCTTGCCGCTAGCATTTTCGTCATCGTCTCCGTTTTTAGTAGTCTTGCCATTGGAGGAGGAGGAGCCTTTTGATTCGACGGTAAGTTCTGACGCTCGCTTAACCACGTCGTTTCCGGATCGCGCGATGTGCACGGCTGGGTTATCCGGCGAGGCGTTCTTCTTGATGGTGTTGCCCCGCTTGGATTTGATCGCGATCGAGCCTTCGTCTTTGGTCTCGGCAACTGTGCCGCCGGGGGCGCCGCCTCTCCAGTTCCATGAGACTGTGAGTAGATTCGCCGTAAGCAGACCGATTCAGTAGGGTGAATGGGAGATAGAGTGAATGAGATAAGCCCGGTTTAGAGTTGGCATATGTGTACCTTTGTCTCCCTTTTCCGGCTTCTCGGCGGTCATCGTGTTGAGAAGACAGAGCAAGATTTGAGCAAAAACGTACAATCAAACTTCTAGAAATCTATTGTTTCGATCGATTAAGATATGCCATGTCAAACGCTGATTGTGTTCGCATTCTAAAGATCTATGGTGTATTATAACTTATACGCTGAGACTTATTGCATTATAACGATGAATCATCATCGATTTACTAGTACGAGATTATTCCAAGGTTGACATCAGTGACTCAAACAAAATGCAAGCTTCCGGGCTATAGATAATTTGTCTCTCCGAAGAAGAAAAGCAAGCTGCAGCCACTGACGCATTACAAAGAATTGAAGAGTAACGATCCGGCGTGTAACCCGATATGCTCTTTAAGGTCTTTTAGCTTTACATACCTTTCTCATTCTCGCTTACAGACTAGATAGGTAACACTGTTTATGGGCTAGGGCGGGAACTGTGCAACTCGTATTGTGCACGCACACTCGTTCTGCTCTGTTCTTGAAGAGCTACGGCGTGGCGCGCGCAGTGCTGTAGCGCCCTGTCACAACCGAGCCTGGGTTTCTCTACGTCTACCAAGAGATAACAGTACACCGGCGGCTACTATAAAGGGGGCAACGCCTGGGTTAGTTACTGGCCTTTGTGACAGGTTGTTTCTATCTGTAACCTGGAGACGACCTTTGTTGCGGTGAGCTGAGCCATTATACCTACCATGAGAGGAAAAAAGACTGTTCTGGTGACCAGTTGCCCGCTGGAAGTACCGGAGGTGCTCTAGCCCTCGCGTTAGGGCCGCCAGGTCATCGCGACCGCGCGAAATACACCCAAGATCGGCCACGAGCTATCAGGGCATTCTAATGTCACTATCTTGGAGCTCGACGTAACGTCAAGGGTCTCCGTCCAGGCGGCGGCAGAGAAAACAGCAGAGCGCGGCGTCGATGTGATCGTCAATAACGCCGTAGGCGATTATCCGATGCCTATCCTCGACATCGACATCCACAAGGCAAAGGCACCGTACGACACGAATGTCTGGGGCCCCGTACGGATGATACAGGGTTTTTCGAACCATTTGATAAAGAGCCGGGGGCGCGTAGTTGGCATGAACAGATCTGCTAGTATTCTCAATGTGCTGTGGAGGGTGAGCCGCCAATCTTCTTTACATGATCACGTCGTGCCTTGACCCTATGCGCATGTTAACCGAGCGGCCATACCTGTCCTCAAAATGCGCCTTGAAAAAGATCTCAGACGTCTTACGTATTGAGCTAACACTGTTTGGTGTCTCTGTGGTCACGGTCATGACGGGCATTCAGGGCGTCTATCGTGTTGCCTCCATCTTCGCAATATAGCAACATCAAAGAAAATATTGAGGCCGAGCTCGCTGGGAAAAGTATGCCTGGAACCCCTTCTTTACTAGAAGAGTTTGCTAAGTCCGTGATGAATGATATTGTTGGAGATGATGTGGAATCTGTTGTTTGGAGAGACACCTTCGCAGATAGCTTGAGAAATCTCTTGAGGCTCCTAATAGAACAAATTGTAGGTAAACCTACTGTTGCGCCCCGAATATAATGCTGATCTGTGCTTTCAGGCCTGGAAATTTTGGGGAAGACTCATAACACAGGGGCCTAAGTCATTGCTAGGTAAAAATATCGAGAGGAATCTCCTTGGTTAATCCGATCTTATTCTTCATCAACAGATGCAATACTAGCAGTGAGAATGGGCTAACGCCACACTAAAACCTTCCTAATCTAGTTCTAACAAGCTTCCATATGTAGACTAGAAGATTATGCGCCTCAGGTCCGTCTCTAAGAAAGAAAGGTACTAGAAATTTGCCTTTTAGAGGTATTGCTTCGTTATTCAATACCCTCCGCTGTCTCATCTCATAGCCCCCCACGCAGGCCAACCAATGGGTATCACTAACAGCGCCCCTACGTAGATCGTCCAAGAGAATTAGCTCTCTCAGCTTGCGATTATAAATTCGTGACCGATGGTGGGTTTTCTCCATTCCGCCGAATAATATGACGAACGATATACCTAAATGCCATTATGCAGCGACTAGAAGTGAGACAGTCGTGGTGTCGACGTACTTCATGCACACTGACGTTCATAGTATGATATATAAATACGTTCGTGACATAAAAGTTAGGTAACTAGATATTCAAAATACCGCGGAGCATTTACCAGGCCGAGTACACAAACAAGCAAATCGGCAGGATTCCCACATGGCAGCTCGGGTTTTCGAGGAAACCACTCAAATAGAGAATGTATCGACAGGGGCGCTCTACCGCTAAGGGGAAATCGGGGAACCTGACCCAACTTGCAATGCAGGAGATTCTTGGCCGCATGTCGTAATCCAATTCTATTGGAGGCCCCTGCCCTCCGCTACCTACCGACCTGCATGCTGATCAGATTAATGCCCGGGATCCCAGTCAGTGGTTGTCCGCTTGATAGTCCAGGCCAGAGCTTATCAAGGTGACACGCTGGGTCTCAGATACCTAATCGGGTTTGATGGCACCACATATCTAGTACGAGGTAAGCATCTCAAGACACTACCTAAGGCAGCGTCGGGAGTACTGGAGCGTTGTGGTGGTCGGGAGGAATCTTCTCGATAGTCAAAACGGTCAAGTCGAAGGATGAGTATAATTATAAGAAAGAACACGCGTAGCCCAGGGTGCCATGTATTTTTACCCTACAATTGGATTCGCAACAGGGTAGATAGATAAAGAATACCACCACCTTGTCATCAAGCTGGGGTCAACCAATCTCCCGGGTATGACAATACCCTCACGTAGCTGTGTCGGTAGGCTCATGATCCATGCCAGTTGCATACGCCGTTCCAACCTGGCTCTCCCCCATCATCATTAGCGCAAACCAAAAGTTCATAGCATTTAGATAGAGAACACCCAATGGGGACGGCATAGTTATCAACTATAAGATGATATCCGATTTATAGTTCGGATAAGCGAGAGCTATTCTCAAAGTCAGGCCATCTAGATAACCTCGCGTTCAACGCCCTTTTCCCAAACATGCGCCAGCGCCAACTTGTGCTAGTCATCGTCTCACCCCCGAGTCGAGTCTAACGGATAACAATCGTGGTGTGTGTGTTGCACGCTGGGGCGAATCCTGGGAGGAATGGTTGGATGGATCATCCTTGATACCAAAAGCCTTGGCTGGCCATCATCTTGTGTCACACATACATGTTGCCGTACAACAAAGATGGTTAGAGGCCATCATGTAGGTAGGTAAGAGAGCGTTGCGCAATGCTCAGTGTTTTAATCGATAAAAATGCCTTCTACAACATATGGCCATGCGTCTCCCGGCACATCTATGACGACGCGCTCCCCACTTTCGCGCAAAGGTTGTTGTGATGGTAACATCATTAATCTCGAACACGATAGAGGCGAAAGCAAACCAGCCCGACTATAGTCTAGCGACTATAGCTTAGCGGGTATAGGATCGAGTCTATACCCATATAACTCTGAGCGAACACTCCACACCCAAGAGTTAGGGAGCGTCAGCCTCAGACCCGATTAGAGAGGACCGGGCAATCCGTGCCGGCACCTGTTGCTGTTGCTGTCGATCGAGTTAAGTGTTAGTCGCGCCTAGTCGACGTACAGGAGCGTGTGCAAACTCGGCAACACATCTATGTTAATAGTATCGGAGCCGAAACTGGTCCGTCGGATTCAGGCAACGCAGACGCAGCCTAGATCGACTAGTAGATAGTATTCCCCCAGGACGAGCGGCGTTCCTTCACATATAACCCCTCCCAATACCCGATCTGTGCTTTATCACCACAGTCGTTCGTCATATACCCATCTCGATCGTAACGCTGTCGCAATGGGAGCGACTCTTGTCGTGGAGTCGGCCGTTTGGTACGGCATCACTTTGATAGTAGTGGCAGCAAGAATGTAAGTTCCTCCCTCCTTTTCCCGTCGGTATAATCTCCGGCTATCCGGCTCACTCTCATCTCTGTAGCGCATCCCGCAAAGTGTTGTTGGGATCATTCCGGAAATTCCAGACCGACGATGTCTTGATGCTTGCAGCTGTGGCCACAGACACTGTTCTGATGGTCACGATAAATATCCTGGCTGATAAAAACAGCAATCTCATTGATCCGTCTCATCCTCCCTCGCTCACGGCAGAGGATATCGCGGAGAGGACATACGGCTCTAAGCTGGTTTTGGTTGTTGAGCAAGCGCAGATTCTCACTACCTGGCTCGTTAAAGCATGCCTTTTGCTTATGTATAGCCGTTTAACGTCAGTGCCATTGGTCGATATCGCATGATCTCTGCTGACAACCCGAACAGGTTCAGCAAAGTCCAAACACTATGTGTTAAGCTTGTGGCAACTTATGTGGCATTTGGTTTTGTCCTGATGGAAGTAAGTAATTTATGAACGATTCATTCGTGCCTTTTGAACACCTTGGAGTTACCTGGGGTATCGTTGAATAATTGATTGACACCTTATTTTTTAGATACTATACTTTGCCGTATGGTGCCGGCCTTTCCACGAATATTGGGCAGTTCCCACAAATAACAGTATGCGGATGCCCTCCTACATATCGTATTGGCTCATGCTAACTTGATACCTTAGTCCAATGCTCCGCGGCAACAAACCATCTCATCACGAACGCAATTCTGAACATATCCTCAGACTTGTTCATTATCGTCATACCAATGCCTGTTTTCCTGCAAATCAACATCGCTCCGAAGAAAAAGGGTATCCTATGTGCTGTCTTCGCCCTAGGCCTCTTCACGGTAAGTCGAAGAAGACTGGCATCCAGGCTTGTCTAGACCTCAACTCTAGAGAAAAGAACTAACACGAAGCTTCCATTTATTCAGATCGGCGCTGCGATCGCGAACAAATACTACAGCTTCAGCGAGCCGTGGGGTAGCCAATGGACGTACTGGTACATCCGCGAGTCGTCGACGGCGCTCATCGTGTCGAACATACCCTTCCTGTGGACCACGCTGCGCTTCTTCTTCCGCCTGACCTCGTTCCGCGGGCCGACGGCCTCGAAGAACGCCGTACCTCCGAGCGCAGGGACGCCGTACGGACACAACACGAAGAACATAAACCACAACACTGTTATATCGCGGGGTTCGCAGGGGGCCGACCTCGCCGCGGACTTCCATCCGCTGGATAGCCAGGAGGATATCAAGTTCTACAACGACCATGTGCCGCTGAAAATATACAAAAGACAGGAGATCCACATCACGACCGAGACGTCGGGCACTTCGGAGCTCTCGCGGACGGGTAGGGATCGGGTGTCGTTTAGTATATAGTGAATGCTGATGTTGTGTGAACTTATTTTGAATTTTATTCTCTCGCTGTGCGTTGGCACGGGGTGAGATTAAGGCTATTGGACCTTCAACGATTCTTGCCGGGAATAGTCCCGAGAATTCACGTCGTTTACTGCCATTCCCGTGATGGCGCAACAGACGACCGTAGACTCTGTTTATCAGAGCATGAAGTTACTCATCCCTATTCAACGGGGCCTAGGTTACAAGACCGAAATGGAGCAGGAGAGGACACCGTCGGGTCGTCACTCTGCATATATCTCTATTCCTACATGGATATGTCGAAGGCCCTTCACCGCTCTTCTTCCGTTTCTGTTGACGCCTTGATACCCAGCTTGGTCTCCAATTCTAACCGAAGACTCCGAACCACGTCGAGTATGTAGGCAACCTACAAGTAGCACAGAAGAGACACTCGCACACGAGAAGTAGAGGCCTCAGCACACCAAACCTCTATCATACCTCTCGATTTGATTACGAGGGAAAACCAGAGCTCCGTATGGCGCCGCCCTGACCTTTGCCAGAGGGACCGATTCGTGTTTGATAGGAAATACAGTGGAGAGCAAGGACCATCAAACGAGAAGAAGTCGGTGACCGCTATTAGGCACTGCGCCGCACAACAGGACGTCGCGGCGAATAACAATGCTCATATCTGCCAGATCTCCCGCTGCACGATTAGTTTAGGGACGAGTCCCGGTTCGATCCCCGGCATATTGTCAGCTGACGTTGCAGCGATATGGGGCCGGGTTCGGCACTTGAGAACCAAAGCGGGAAGGTGTGCAAGAAGATCGTCGCGCAGGCGACGAATGCGGGAGAATGAAGCAGATTAAAAAGGGAGGTCGCTTAGCCTGAGGATATATATACTACTAAGTAGTATATATGCTGAGGAGTGGGTGGTTGGAAGGTATACTTTGGACGCAGAAGGGAGGAATAGCAACATATGCTTCAATAGTAGGTGTAAATAATCAACAATTTGGTAGTGGGGAGCTTGCAGATAGCATTGTATGCTCTACCTATTACAAGCACGAATTAAAGCGTGTTTTAATATTGTATGTTGCTTAATTTCCGCAATGGTTATTGGGAGTTAGCTAGGTCTCTCAACTACTGAATCACCCGTCTAAAACACCGGTTACAATGAGGACGAGCCGGTGGGCTTACTAGATTCACCCAACACATCCTACTACCAGAATACTACCAGAATCGACGGGGTCCCTAGCTCTTTAACAATTATTGATTGAAGTTTTCTCAAGCATACGTAGTGGTGCTGAAGAAGTGACGGGCAATACCTCAAGCAAGACAAGCTTATGGCTTATGATAGGGAGTCGTGCCATTGGCGTAACACCGCGGTGCTACATGTGTGATTTATGTATCACAAGCGTATTGTCCGGGGATAGACGGCCGCCTATCGGCGACGTGTTCACGGAGGGGCTGATATTGGTCGGTATTACAATCATGGTGTATATCGACCTTGGCTAACGTCATATAAGCGGTGGTATATGTCTGGAGCAGACCTGGAGAATGCATATACAACTGTCTACTTCCAGACGGACCCAGAGATAGCAAATCATCAATGGTCGGCTTTCGCATACTGCTCGCATACCTATTCGTCGATCCCCTGAGGGGAAACACCATATACCCCGGCTTGTTCCCACTACGTATGTCGATCACGCGACCGCCTCTTCTTCCACATTACTCTTAAATAGACGACAAGTGCTGTCAATATTGTTCTGTGTGCTATGCTGACTGTTATGCCTACTATGCAAGCCCGCTTCTATATGCAATAGTCAAACGCCGAAGGGTGACCCAGACCCGGGATATAACGCCAAACCAAACGAGGGCGCCAGCGAGGGCTAACCACTTATTTAATACATGCTCCCATCCCATCCCATCCCATTTTACCCCTCCCCTCCCCTTCCCTATTTCCCGTCTGTCTATCTAGATCTTCACAAGCCGGAACTTAACCTGCACCGCGCGGGCGATGACCAAGAAGATAGCGCCCACTAGAATCGTCAAGCCATTAAAAAGCTTGAGACCCAGGTACTCGCCGTGCTGCGCCGTGACGATGGCGCCACCGAGAGGCGAGCCCGTCAGCGCGCCGAGCGAGGCGATGAAGAGCAGGGCGCCACTGCGGGCCCCGATCTCGCGCAGGTCGCTGATCTGCGCGATGACAGCCGGCGCGAGCGAGATGAAGCCGCCCGAGGTGAAGCCGTAGATGGCGCCGTAGGCCAGCGTCGCGCCCGTGGTGGTGCCCGGGATCCAAAGCGCCAGGGTGATGATGCCTGATAGGCCCGCTACCATGATCATGGTGTTGAAGCGCCCGACCTTGTCGGCGAGGATGCCGGGGATGATGCGTCCGGGGATACTGGTGCGTTTGTCAGCATGGGTGGATTATCTACCTAGAGGAAGAGCTCTGTATAGGGAGTCTCTCTCTCTTAGTGTGTATGGGTGTGTGTGTGTCGGGGTCTAACTTACCTAACGGCGTTCACGATGGGCAGGATATACGGGATTAAGGTTGGGTTGACACCCTGCTGCTGCGCTTGGATGTTGAGGTAGTTGAACGGCAGGTACAAACCCCAAAAGACGAAGAAGGACGCCACGACAACAAGCGCGAACCTCGCCTCCTTAAACGGCCTGACGAGCTGCATGAAGTGAAACGGCGTCGGCCTCGGCGGCAGACGGGACTTAACCGTGAAGCACGCCACACCGCAGCAGAAAAGCGCAATGAACCCCAATATCCTGACCGTCCAGGGGAAGCCAATCATCGGGATAAGATGGCTCATCAAGATCGGCAGCACGATGCCGCCAATCGAGGACCCGGCCACCACAATCCCCAGCGCCGCGGCGCGGTACCGGAAGAACCAGGTGATGGTGGAGTTGCTGGCGCAGTTGAAGACGGCGGCGCCGCCGACGCCGCAGATGATGCCCTGCGTCAGGATGATCTGGTAGTACTTCGTGGACAGCGAGAGGAGCATCAGGCCGAGCGCGTACACGATGGTGCCGATGGGCAGGATCCACCGCGTCCCGTAGCTGTCGAAGATGCGCCCCATGATGAGGTTCGAGCCTGTGATGAGGAAGGTCTGGAGGGAGGTGATCCATGTTATGTCGGACGAGGTGTAGTCTGACAGAGGCCCGTTGACGTAGTACTCGACGAAGACGCCGGAGCAGTTGATCAGGCCGAAGGAGCAGAAGAGGATTAGGGAGCCGCCGAAGACTACCAGCCACTGCGATATATACGGTCAGTAACTGTGTTGGTGGGCGAGGTTATTTCGAGAGCATATAAACCTATCTGGTCTCGTGGGCAGAACGGGAAGGTGTTGATATCGACAAGAGCGAATGTAACGGCACGAGGAATTTGGAAAAACTTACGGCATCGAGCCCGCCGTCTGGAAAATCCGCCGGGTTAAGACCCGGAGGCGGCCCGGGTTGCCCTTCTGATGCCGAGTCATCGCCGCCTTTCTCCAGATCCGTCTTCGCGTTTTCCGTGAACGATACTTGTTTGAAAGTCTCCTCTACGAATTTCTCGTCCGAGGAGTCTACCGCTGGACCGTCCGAGTCTGTTGATATGTCGAAGTCTCGATCCGGGTGGATCGTAGAAGATCCCGTATCTGAAGCCGGCATGTTGTTTGATGTGAGTTCTTTCCTTCCTCTCTTATTTTCCCCAGCTCTTCTCTATTTCCTTATTTTCCTTTCCGACTTTTCGTTTGCCGTCTGTGCAAACGCTCTTGCGGGATAATATTCAAGTACCGCTAGGCATGCATATACTCCGCTCGGGTCAACAGCTGTACTCTGCTCAACTCGTACTTGGCACAGCGTTGTTGCGAATAAACACGGGGGTATGAAAACAAAACAAATTGCTAGCGCGATTCGAAGAGTTTTACGATTGCTACTTTACGGAATATGTATAGGTAGGCAGGCCCCGTATCAAACGACAGTGTTTGCATGCTATAATTAATTGTACCAACACTCATTTAGACAGGATCTCCTACCCTGGACCCGATCCCCTGTTGACATGACTTCGGGGAAAGAACCCTTGCCCGAACCTCGGGGTTACGATATCAACATCGGGAATTGCTTCGTCTGCCTGTGTGCGTAACTTTGTACATACGCCTACATACGTACACACAGTCGGTGCCGCACAGGGATTTCTAATAAACGAGCCGATGAACCGACGGCATAGGCAGATACCTACCTACATAGCTAGCGTCGACGCAAGGAACGCCAGGACTTTACCGGATTTATACAGATGGCGTTCTCTTACAGCTACGATTAGGTACCGCCGTCCCAGGTCTGGCAGGCAAACCATACCACTGCACGACGTGATAGGGCGGAGGGTTAGTGTTGAGCGAGTCGCGAAATGCCGAAAGTCGAAAGGGTGGCGCTCTTGATTGGAGATCCCTTGTGATTCCTTCTCGTCGGCCGACTTTATTATCTCCGGCAACCGTCTCCGCACTTCTTCCGCACTAAGTAAATGGTTATTAAGTGCCCCCCTATTCTGACCAATGCCGTAACTGGTACGCTTTCAGCTGTAATGCATGGTCCAGCCCTGCTTCAACATTCACCAGGTAAGACATAGTTAAGTCTCACTGCAACTGTAGAAATAGCGGTGATAGGCAGCACCAATTCGTTGAGAAACTACTCTCAATACCTATTTTGTAAAATAACTTTCAACTAGCATATTCAACTATGTGTGACTTCTAGTTGTTGTTTAATGAGCCCCTAATAGTAACCATAACTCATATTAGCTGATTCCACGTGGGCAGATAAATCATCCCAGGCCAGGGAAATGCATGCTTCAGCGTCGTATTCTCGCTGCGTATAAGCCCACTACAGATGCAGTGTATTACTACGCATCCCTGCCGCCGCCCACGCCATACACGCGTAGGATTTTGGCTCAAACATCGGGGACACCATATCACTACCTATTGCGTATAAGTCCTATGTACGGTATTTATAATGTTTGAGCGCGTTATACCACCCGACTTCGACTTCCGTATTCTGCGTACCCCGCGGGGACGAAATCTGGTTAACTCTTCACGAGTCACAGCGAATCAAATGAAGCCAAACTGAAACTTGCACGTGTATTCCGCTAAATATAAACCTTCTTTACAGCTTCTGTCGATCTATTGTGTTTCTAGAAGGGATCATCACCGTCATCATTCAGCTACATCTGTCCCTATCTCTCATCTCTCAACAATGCTCAAAGCGACCTCGCAAAATAATGTGACATTTAGGTATAGGAAGTTAAACAAAAAATAACGTCACATTGAGGCTGCTAAGCATCTTGGCGTCGAAAATGGAACGCGGGAAAACCGCGACACTGGGCCTGCGGGCTGTAGAGGATTTGATCAATACCGAGATGGGACGCCTTGGTTACGCCACCGAGTGCGGCAGTTACCCGTGTAAGTGATCAAGGTAGCAGCCTGGGGATCTTGGCTATTCCTTTGCCAAGTTCCCACGTGACGAGATAGGTTGAGATAAAATTACAAAGTACGATATTAATTGCACACAATCATTTTGAATTGAATATTTATTTCCAGTCCTAAGCCTCCTACTACCATAAAGCTCACATTTGACCAATAGTGGCCATGACGCGACCGATCCTACGGTTCGAATTTTTAGGTATGCAAAGTATGTGGGGTATAGTTCTGCTAAGTTGTTACAAAAGGGAGCTCGCGTAGAGGCTTCTCTAATATACACGTCTATAGCTGTTATTTACTAGTCGTACAAGTCGTAGAAGGTCGTATCCTGTCGCGGCCTCACCAGCTTATTATTTTTCGAATTCCTTTAGGCTCTTCGTATCCTCAAACGTAACTTTGCCGTCTTGTCCAACACTGGCAACGCTGATTTTCACAGGCGCCTCCTGCGTTTTCGCGGGCTCTTCGGTAGGTTTCGGGTTCCTAGCCAATTCTATGGCGGCGGGCACCGCGCCGGGAGGAGCATCTGCGATCTCGTCGACCTGGATATTTGTCAAGACGTCGCTGACACGCGAACCCCGGCTAGACATGAGAATTGTCATGGGACCGCGGAACTGTAAGAACAGCCTGTCGCCCCAGATAGTGCGACGGGCAACCGTCCGCATCCTGAAGAATAGCTGCGCAAGGAATTTGTAGGTTTCGGTCTGTCGCATATTCTGGAAGAATTTGGTTGTCTCCAGCCATGTTGTAACCGACGGTACCTGGAACCTGATGCTAGAGCTCTTAAATCGGAATGGTAGGGGTGGATTTTTGGTGATCGTGTAGGCGACTACGTTGGAAGGGTGCGCGACGAATTCCTCGCTGTCGCCGAGCGTGAGCTGGTATATATGACCGGGCGCTGAGAGAGCGGCGAGACCCCGGCCTGTCAGCTCGGAGGAGCCCCAATGAGCTAGAGGAAGTCGGTGCTGGATGCGGGGGGTTACGGCGAGGGTATAACCTGTCCAGGCGAGCAAAGCGTTCCTTTGCGATACCATCCAGTCGGTGGTTCCATCTAGATGTAGTACGGAGAAGGTGGTAGTCGGGGATTTCGCGGATATTAGGGCTGTGAGGGGAGAAGTCGAGGTGATTCGTTGGTAGAGGAATGGCACGCCAGTGACAGCTCGTGTCAATGGGGAGAGCACTGAGAGAGTCGATTGCGCCTGGAATTCCAGAGTTAGATGAGTTAAACGAAGAGCCATGTGATTGTTAGAAATCAATTGCTAAGTGCTGGCTCACATTTTGTGCTTTCCCCGATACGGCCACCAGAGTACCGCGCCGGGTATAAAGTCTCTGTGAGGCAGATAATGTCACCGAGAGGAGGGAGTATGATGTACCCAGCACTTCAAACCGAGCATCTGCTTATATGTTAGAATAATGTAGCGGAGGGGTAGTGTTGCAAGCTAGCGGGCATATTGTGTGCATGCATACCGGCAACGTCTCTCGAGGCATCAAGCGGCGAGGCGAAGGGATCTCGGGCGGAGGGCGCATCGGTTGTTGGTGCGGCGCTGATCTGGATGGCCCTGCATTGCCGGCAGACGTAGCTGCTTCTAGCGCCTATTCGGCCTAGCTGGCCATTTCTGACCAGAGAAGAAGAAGAAGCAACACCGCGCATGGCCGCGGGTGGTGACGATGTGGGTAGACACTTTCGGGTCGTTGCGTACTTTACTTAGTGAAGCTCGAGCTTGTGCCTACAATTACGGCATAATGCTCTAATTCTAGCGGGAGCTAGCCGGGACTTGTTTTGCGCATAGCACTCATTTATCAAATAATATCTTTTCTTCGCATCAATTACATGCAAGCTACAGGTATATGTACTTAGGATTGATATCTCAGTAAATGCATATAGGTTTGGCCAAGCGCAAGTCACACATCGAGACTCTTTGTCGTTCACTTTTATCCTGTCTTATTATCAACTTATGGAGACCTTGTCCTGATGATAATGAAAGTTTGAAGTACAGGCACATGGTACCTATTTAAACTTATTTTCAGCAACTCTTGGCGAACGCCTTTCAAAACTATAATTGAAGATACTTGTTGCTTTCTTATCCTATAATGAAAGGCCTTTAAAGTAAATATAAGGTCTTTTAGAAGACAGCAAATAGAAATAAAAGATATCCCCCAAAGACGGTCAGATGAAAGATCACAAATGAGGCGGCTTTCACCCAAACGTTCATATTATGTAGAGACTTCCCCAGATCGTATATCGATCATCTCCCAAGCAACTATCATCTCACATAAACAAAATTTATTCACCATGAAGCCCAACGTAAAGCTCACCGTTTACATTACTACCACTATTATGAGCGAAGCACTGGCATAGCATCAAGTCGATAAGAGTCGCAAAAATAACACGACACTGCGACTGTACCAACTGTATTCAAACGAAACAATGTATCTTCGCTTCCCTCAGCCATCATACAATTGAAGTGATGCGGCCTTGACCGGGAACAAGCCCGTAGGAGAATTAGGTTGCGCCTCGAGTTTTCGACAACTCCCAGAGACTACATGCTCGAGTCTCGATCGAGAGGGAATGGGGGAAACAGGATTAGTGATCTGAAGGTCTGCAAGTGGGAGCGTGGCGGTGTGATATAGGTCACAGGGATGATTCCGGGTGGATGAGCGATCTGTAAAGTAATGTATTGTACATGTTGAATTGAATCGGATTGGATTGTGCAGCGACACTCTACCGTCAGCGCCATATTGAATAGGATTTGTCTCACATTTTGTCATTACAGAAACTAGTTTTCCCTAGTGCATGATAAACGCCATCTTCTTAGCGCAGGTCGCTATATTTCTAGCTATGTCTCGTGGAAGCCGGAGCCAAAATACCTACCTCAGATTCATCTGTTGCTACCGAAGTCGAGGTAACGCACTCATACCTTATAGATTTAGGCACCAACCACTACCTGAATACCATAGAGGGCGAAATAACTTGCGGAGCTCTGCTCTGAGCTCGCCGGCGCCCAGTCTAGCCAAATACTCCAGGTTTGCCAAAAGACAGGTCATATTCAAGCGATGCCAAATGTACGGCCCGACAGTCTAGACTCTCCCTTTACTCCCAAGGCTTAGAGACTTGGTGAGTCACAAGTGGCGCCTGTGCCTCTTTCTAGTGTGCGTTATAGCTTTCTGAGTATCGCAATGATTGCCAACTCATCTTTTTCGTTCAATCAAGTGAGTTAGAGATGTTATGTCTGAGCAACTCTCATAGGTGGAACCGCAGTATGTGACGAATGCATCCTCTGCCTACTCCTCTAGGATCTCGCATAGGCTTATCGGAACTAGCTCTCGAAATGGTAAGGTAGAATAGTGGCGGACCAGGCTCCATCATTATCCGTGACATTTCATAACCGTACTGAGCGTCTGCGTAGAAGCCTAGAGGGACTCACTCAGACCCTCGATTTGCGAGAATTGCCGATATGACGATTCCCCAAAGGCCGTGATAATTCTCGCGCAGATATTTAAGAGCTGCCGTGTGTGGCTTTTTCGGGGCTTCGGCGTGAGCCCGGCATGTACAGAGAGTCTTTACAGAGGAGGGACAGCTAACCGCGACAAGGGGGGCTCGACAAGATGCCTGGCGCCAACTCTTAACACAACTGCTTAGTGTATGGTACCTGCAGCTACATCTGGCGGGCTGTGGCGGGCGGCGATTTTCCGGCCGACCCTGGACTACTGAATTTTGGCGCCGGCCTACGTCAAGTGGCGCTCTCCTGCCGTCGAGCTAACCTCTTTTCCTCGAGTAGGACTCGCACCCTGGCATCGATGACCGCCATCTTGAGCCTTGTGTTCAACGCGAGCAGGGCGATGAAGTTCGGTGATAGTATGGGTAAAGGTCCAATTAATTTTATAGCGCATGTGGTTTCTTGTTCAACTCAATAAGCCCGCAATAGGGAGTGGTGCGGTCGTGTATTTGAAACGACGAGACGGACTGAAGGGAGGTAGTGAATAAAAGCTGAGTCTTTGACGGGCATATATACACGAAGTAGGTGGCATGAAATATATAACATAGGGATGGGAATGTGATGTATCCGGGGATGGCTGCACTAAAGGGCCTGTCATAGTCTAATTGTGGTAGAGCGTGGAATGGGGAAAAGTTTGATAAAATCTGGGTAGAAACTACGGTCGCCCAATGAATGCAAGGTTCAGATATGTATGTTTCGTATGCTGATTTTCTATATTGTACTCTTAGGATTAAGAGGAGGAAATACATAAATCAAGAGCATAACTACCTACTCCATACGTAAAATAGGCTTGGTTCAGAATAACGTCCCCAGTTTGGGCTTGTGCTAAGTGAAGAGATGGGAATTGAAGGCGGTCCTATAGTCTATTTCTAATTCAACTACACTTCATTGGTTTAAACAGCCGAGCATACCTAGGACTACATAGCAAAGGACTTGAAAAAAAAGGGTACACATACCCAGACTTCTGCCCAGACTGACAATAAAGAAAAACTTAGGTTGTAACCAGACCCACCATCCGCCGAGTGCGGTCTGAAAGTCCGGGAAGCGAACTACGCATACGTATATGCGACAAGATGTGATTCGATAACACTAGATACAACCCTAACGACCCTTCTCAGGCAGATCGGAAGCCCTTGACTGATTCAATGATACAGTTACCTTGCAAGCAACCTTACCCCATGGTGCGGCTGCCTGTACAGAATATACATAGCATTAGCCGGAGGGTGCATCCGGGCCATTATTCTATACCGTCTCGCTCGATGTCGATGTGCATGCTTCGGCCGTATGTGCTGTAGTTTTCTCTCCCCTTCAATGCATCCATGAATCATACCACATAAATCTATACTTTAGGTACCGACCTCATTATATACACACCACACAAAATTCTTCTGACCGCCTATTCTATACCTTATCTTAGATATCTATATTAGTACCTCGGTAGCCACTCGCTTTTCTCCATTCTCCCTCTGAACTCCCAAGTGACTCAGCAGGGAGAGAAACATGGCCGCCGTGAGTGAGACAGATACCAAGGGCAGTAGCGTCAAGTCGGAAAAGGTGGTGGAATTAGCTAGTGAAGACACTGGCACGAGCTCAGAACAGGAGGACAGCCCTCCACATGACGATGGCCCTAAGGGCGGTGCTCGAGCCTGGTTATATGTCTTAGCCGCCTTTTTCATCTTTGTCAACGCCTGGTAAGTAGCATCACCACTCTATACCGTCCCGCGTCAAGAGTCAAAATTAACAATGGGATCTCTTTTCATTAAAGGGGCCTTACGCAGACCTTCGGTGCTTTCGAGGAGCTCTATGTGCGGACCTTGTTGTCGAGCACGTCGCCTAGTGCCATCTCTTGGATAGGCAGCGTGCAGGTCTTTTTCGTCATCTTCCTCGGTGCCTTCACCGGGCCTCTATTCGATGCCGGCTACCTACGCCCCCTCCTGGTGGTCGGGTGCTTCCTGATCGTGCTGGGCATGGCCACGCTCTCGCTCGCTACGACCTACTGGCAAGTATTTCTCGCACAAGCGTTAGCAGTAGGTATAGGGTCGGGGCTCGTCTACGTCCCGTCGCTGGCCCTCGTGTCGACACTCTTCCCAGACTCGACCCGCCCCTGGGCCATCGGCTGCGTCAACTCTGGCGGTAGCATCGGAGGCATTATTTACACTTTCACGCTGCGCGGGCTGGTCCCGTCTATCGGGTTCCCCTGGGCTGTGCGCGCCATGGCCCTCATCAACCTCGTAGTCGCCGCCCTAGCTCTTGCCATCCTCCTCCCCTACCGCCCACCGCAGGCAGCGCATCGCCGCGCCGTGCTCGACTTGAAAGCCCTCCGCGAACCAAACTTCCTCTTGTTCTCGATCGCCCTGCTCCTCAACTACGTCTCTTTCTACATTCCGCCCTTCTACATCCCCACGTATGCAACGGCGGCTCTAGGACAGAGCCGCGACTTCGCTTTCGAATCCCTGGTGTATGTGAGCGTGGGCTCGTTGACTGGGCGGACGTTGCCTATGTTGGCTGCCACGCGTCTCGGCTCTGTGCAGGTATATCTCGCGGCCACGGTGTCGACGGTGGTGGTGCTGTTCGCGTGGATGGCCGTCCATAATGTCGGCGGCTTCGTCACTTTCTGCGTGTTCTACGGTTTAACCTCCGGTGTCCTCGTCGCAGCACCGAGCGCCGCGATATCGCATCCTATCCTGTCGCCGAATATGAGTGTCATCGGCACACGCTTGGGGATGCTCTGGATGTTTGGAGCTGTCGGAGTTCTCATTGGAGCACCGATCGCGGGGGCCCTGGTCGATGTGAACCCTGGCCATGTCGATTTCAGGCCTGCGCAGGGTTTCGCTGGCGCTGTGGTCGGTGGGGCGTCGCTGTTCTTGATTGCTCCCCTGATTGCGGTTGTAAGACACGGCAAGAAAAAGAGCACATGAAGAATCAAGAGGATTATTCTGCAACGAGATCACGGCCTTGCACGAAAATAAATATATTATGATTAGAGACAATGGTTCATACCCTAGAATCCTTGAATGTTCGAGTAATTATAGAACTATTCTTTTTGGTATCGTCATGCTTGACTTCAAATCTGAAGAGGCAAAGTAAATAGTTACAAATGCCGTATATTGTACTACATAAGAGTGGCTGGCTGCAACAAGCCCCCATCGCCTACTCTAATCTAAGGCTACAGGTACCTAAAATAGCTGCGTTGATTTACATCAGAACCATATTCTTCTATGAATCCTTGCGACCAATTCCAAGTAGTCTGGCTCATTCGAAGGATTGATATAGCCATGGCGGACGAAGAAATCAATCCAAGCAACCGCACTATTCAGCTTGAATTGACCCTCTTGCAAAGCCTTCAGCGTCTCCTCCGGAGTCCAAAGGAGGAACTCAGCCACCTCTCCATCTAACGGCTGTGGAATCATACCAGCCGGCATCTCCAGGTCATACAGTACCTGCGTTGCGGGCTGGAGCAGCCCAACTTCCTCAGGGCCGCCAGCCCGTTCGTCACGGATCGAGAAATACGATATCGTGCTCACGGGCCGCGCGTGTTCCCTCACCCACGCCTCCGGTAGTGAGGCTTCCTCATGCGCCTCCCGGGCTAGACAGCCTAAGATGTCCTCGTCAGCCGTCAAGCCGCCTCCGATCGTGTTGTCGAGCATACTTGGGAAAGTCTGCTTCGTTGGCGAGCGTCGCGGTATCCAGAGCTTGATGCTGTTACTATCGCTATCGCGACAGAAGCCTAGGACATGCACCCCAATAGTATGTACGCCAAAGACGGCGCTGCCGGCACGCGCGATGCGTACTTCGCGCCGGTCTGGGAGACCTAGGATTTTGTAGGGCTCGCCGCGCCATTTGCGCAGGATGGGAATGCTGTCTTGGTCGCGCGCGAGCTGGAGTTGCTCGGCGATGGCTTGTGTTTCGTAGGTTCTGTGGCCATCTTCTGCTGGCGCGGTTGGCCACGGAATGCTGATGGTGCGCTTGTCATGGTCGATGTGGAATTTGTCGGTCCATAGCATGGCACCGGCGACTGATGGGAGGATGTAGCCCACCGTGACATTGGATGAGCTTACATCGTCGTCTGGTTCACCCCATGTCTTCTTGAGGCGAAAGTGATAATACTCTGACGTTAGACGAGTGTATTCATCTTCATCTGGGTAGGGCAGGCTGTAGAATGTGTTAGCCGCTTGTTCATTTCCTTTCCTGATATCTCATCGACTGCCCCAGGGCGTACGTAACTAGATGAGAGAAGACGACGCCACCCTATGAATTCGGAGGCTGTCCTCTACTACGACGTATCTAACTCATTATTCTCATCACTTACGTATCACACTCTTTTACGAGCTCCAAGTAGGTCTTAAGCCGGACCGACATGGTGAATTCATTAAAACCGTTCTCTATGAATTGCTTGAACCAGCCTACCAAAGTAGTATACACCGCGTCTATGAAGTAACTCCCTCCCAATCACATTTCCAATCTCCGGATCTGCCCGCCACGCCATATCAGAAGTACTCGCGATTTCATTCTCCTGTTACCGACGATATCGCAGCCTACGAGAGTAAACCGCTATACGTATACGCACATAGACAGAGCCTGTCTTCTCCACAACCCATCTTCACGAAGTTGCCTACTCTGCGTAATCCGCCACCTCATGCGTGAAAGCATGCACGACGGCTGCATGGCTTACGACCACATCTACCCGACTCGACTCGCTTCACCGGTGACCGAAACCAGGTCCCATACCTACCTGTAACATCCACCCATCAGCCAGCGAAGTCTTTTGCCACCGCACTGCATGCGACCCGGCGCGCGCGCTAGATCTGACATGTTAGCCTGCGTATGCGTATAGAATCGGACCGTGATTGCCGGGGGAGGCTTCCAGGATTTTGCTCACGTGAGTATGTTCTATGCATAGTATGTATGTTCCAACTTCACTTAGACTTATGTAGCCAAGTGGGTAGGTGGTTATGGCCGATGAGCGGGAGTCAATAGAGGAATAGAATGTCCGTCTCGGTGCCATTGTGCAGGTACCTACAGGTTCAGCTTGCAACGCTGTGCTGCATGCACTCCACACCATGACAGCTTGTCAACGCCAAGCAGTATCTAAGCACTCTCCTATCGAAGTACCGGTATCAAAAGCCAAAAGCGTATATCTATTCGAAAGCTACATGTCATCCTGTAATCCTTCACTTGTAGAATCGCCCTCCGGTCAAGCGCTATTGCAGGTAGTCCTAGATACCTAGTTCGATAGGGACCTAAGCGCGCATGTGAGTTTCCTAGATAGTCCTTTCTAATGTGGAAGGTCGATTCTGGTGGACTTTGTAGATATGGCTGCCGGGGCCGCATGCCGGGCATCACACGGGATACGGAGGAATAAGGAAAGAGAAGCAAAAAGAAAGAGAAACGTGCAGCTAGGCGCGGATATGCCAGAATATGCATAATTCTTGCCTGCATAGAAGTTGAAACTAACTAAGAAGTCTTCATGTAGGTATACTGAAATACGACCAGAGAGCAGGGGTTAGATATTCAGGATTCTGCTCTAATCCTAGATGTTATCATGAAATAACTACGCATATCAGCCCTAGTGGGGAAGAATAGAAATTCAAATAGAAACGCAAGCAAAGAGAGATAGTAACTAGCAAGGCTTAGTACCTGAAATAGTCTAAACTAGGTACTATCGTCTCGTTAATCTATCATGAGTTTTCGTTAATCGCTAACTTCAACCACCTTAGTACACCAGCCAAAGCTATCTTCTATGTTCCCTTGCTGAATGTCTTTTAGAATAGATAAGAGCTTATCACAGCATGGCCCACGCTCGTCAGACTCGTTATTGTACGTGAACACATCGCCAGTAGATCTGCGCGTGATGCTCTTAATAGGAACAAGCGCGCCCGCCGTGCCGACAGCGAGGACCTCAGTGAAGCTAGGCAGCTCATCATACCGCACCGTGCGCGTCTCAGCTTTCCAGCCAATATCCTTTGCGATCTCACAGATCGAGTCAGACGTGACGCTCTCTATGGTCCTTGTCGGCGTCGGGATCACAAGCGTGTAAGTCTCGTCCGCGTTTTTCTTAATGCCCACAAACCCTGACATTGAGAACTCGTCGATCTCCGTGCGCGTCTTGCTGTCTAGATGCAGAAGAATACCGTATTCAGAGACACCGGCTTCTTTGATATGCTTCACGAGCGGCGAGTAGTTCCCGCCGATCTTAGCTCGTCCGGATCCCTCTGGCGCAACGCGGTCATAGTCTTCCAGGATGAGCGCTTTAATCGCCTTCACCCCATAGGCCATGCCCACGGGGGTCACGTAGACGCAGAAGGTATACTTATCTGGGGAGGCCATGGCGAGAGTTGCTGAGCTGCCGAATATGATGGGCCGTATGTAGAGAGCTGCGCCGGCGCCGTGGGGAGGGACGTAGGCGGCATTCTTTGCTACGGCTAGCTTTACGCAGCTTAGGAACCGCGCTTCAGGTACTGGAGGAACTGATATGTATGATACGGTCCGCATCATTCTATGTGCATTCTTTTGAGGGCGAAATATGTGAACCTCGCCAGATGGCGTACGGTATGCCTTCAGGCCTTCAAATGCCTGCTGGCCTAAAACGGAGAATTCTACATTAATATCTCGCTATAATCTAGAGCCCTCATTGCAGATAATAACATACCATAATTGAGCGCTGGAGTCAGCCCATGTAGTCGCAATAAAGGGTCTTTGACGAATTGAGGCTCACTCCATTCGCCGGTCTCGTTGCTATAATGAGACTCAACATGGCCGTCGACTTAATATCCGTTAGACGAGTAACGTGTAAAGCTTTTTAGGTCATCACTCACCTTCATAGACATCAAAGCCAAGTTTCTCCCAGTCTATGTGAAGAACCTCACGTCAGCAATATTATTTCGCTTAGGACCATTGAGATGCCCACCGAGACGCGGGGGTGACGAACCAATAGACTCCTTCGGCGGAGGAGGAAACATCGTGATAGTTCTACCTAAGCGAACGCAGCATAGGACTATACACGTCTTCTCAAGTGTGCTGATCCTAATGAACTAATACCACTATGCTCTAAATGCCGTCATATACGTATATGCATATCTTACAATAGAGAGGGTAAGTGAAGATAGATCTTCCTATACGAGCACTTCGCATTTATCGAAAGTCGTCGTCACAATTCGACAAGCCACAATC
Source organism: Nemania sp. FL0031 (assembly GCA_022432375.1). Taxonomy (NCBI): domain Eukaryota; kingdom Fungi; phylum Ascomycota; class Sordariomycetes; order Xylariales; family Xylariaceae; genus Nemania; species Nemania sp. FL0031. The sequence goes on along the minus strand of JAJKKK010000064.1, from coordinate 42,644 downwards.
ACCCCACCTTGTCAAACGGCTATAATAGTATGTACGTCGATATAGGTTTAGTCTCTTTCACCATCTGTATAGAAGATGTGGCAGATTTGGCTTGCCTACGTACATACTAGGAGGGGTAGTACGGGCATGCAAGGTCTTTCCTGCAGGATCGAGGGAGCACGGCGTATTCCCTCGGCACTTGGCCAATCGATAGCTACGCACCGATGCAACGCTGCGGGTCGCATTTTTGCAAGAAGAAATTGGGGTTGTGAAGACGGGAGTCTTGCTCCTCTTCGAGTACGGGCCTAGATCGTTTGCATGTTCCTTGATGTAACCTCAATCTCACTGAGCAACGGAGTTGGCTTGTGTTGGGTAGTACTCTATGTAACTCAAGTATATTGACATTCTAGTTTGGTTCTTTTGGGTCGGGGAACTTGCCTTACCTTACGCCTCGGACGTTAAGCCTCCCGACGCCAAATGACGACGGTGCCGCTGTCAACGCCCTATCATTTTCCTTTAGGAGAGCACGCATCTAATGTCTAATTACAAACTATGCTATCCTCAACACCGACTGCATACCATAATTGAAGAATACACCGGGAATGGAGTTCGTCTATTGCGAAAAGATACCGTATACCCGTGATCTAGGTTAAAACTAGGTAGCGTCTAATCAGTTATCAGCCTCGGAAAGCGAACTAAAGCTAAGAGCACGGCGCATGTCTTTGTGTACAGCTGATAGGGTGTAGTCGGTATAATTACAGCAGTGATTATTAGTAAGTAAGTCGTCGTGGGGTTGCTGCTGTATAATTCAATTATCTCCTTCGACATTGGTGGGACGGCTCTTCGATTTACCTAGGCTGACCAAATGGGCCTCTCTTGCAGGACATGGTGCTTGGCGATAGTTTAGGCCGAGATTATTTGAACTATTGATATTTTGAGATCTTCATATTTGACTTTTGTTTACGTGCTTACTGCGTTATACTTCGTAGTCTTGCCTTAACTAGGAAAGCATTCCTCTTCTTCGGATTTTACTACTATTTATGAATTAGAACGAATGTATTTAAAAGCATAATTTGTTGATGATAGAAGACTAGATAATGAACGCTTCTTAATATCCCTGCAAGATGTAGTTCTGGTAGTACAGCCTTCTTTCAAGACCGCACCCTACATATCTCCTCTCCCTTTAACGCATGATTATGGTCATGAGACTAGTTTTAGGACTTCTGGCTCACCGTCCTCTTATATTGAATACATAAAAAGCTCGCCATAATAATGCAAGTGAAATAATTGGTGGATAGAAAAACGTGCTAAAGACTCAGGGGCGAGAGGTAGCCATGTGGACCAATTATCAATAAGACTCTCAACCCCGGACAACTACTTGCTTTTGAGGGTATGCATGTACTAGGGCGCACCATCACCTGCATGTTATGTGAGGAGAAACTCGCCAAATTGTATCAGGTTAAAATGGAGACCGAGATTGACATAAAGGAAGCTTGCCTATCATGCAGGATGTCCAAGGCTAACTGCTCAAGGGTTCGGACAGAGTATAGCCGAGCTGGGTGGCGAGCGATACACCGGCCATTGGCAAGTCCTCCTACTGTTTAAATAGCGAGTAGGTTTCATTCGCTGTAGTTGTTCCCCGAGCGGGAAGCTTAGTTGCAATTACCTCCCTCCTAGACAGAGAATCGCTTTAGTAATGGAGCAGATTCAGTTTGTGTCGAATCTGACGGGCTTAGGGGAACAACGAGACTTTGCCTCGGGTGCCCCTTTGCCATCGTCTATTGATGCCAATCTTGAATCAAAATCTCCTCTATGGATTTATCTAATAATCGGCCCAACTGGGGCCGGCTTGGTATGGTTGTTCTGGGCCTTTGTCCTAAGACTTTACCTACTCCGTCGATTCTATGAGAAACAGGGCATCAAATTCGTCAACAAATGCTACGCAGTTGTTGGCGCTGAGATGCGTGTTACTGGTTTGCAAGGGAAGAATAAGAGCCACGACTGGCTATACACGGAGCGTCCGACAGATCTCTATGGTACGGTCCGTGGCTTCTCTGTGCAACTCTACAGTACAGATGCGGCACTATGTGAGGAGCTCATCGCCAAAACTGGGAGACATGTTGACCGAGATACTCCTGCTTTATTCTCTTTCGGCCGTCTGAGCCCTTATGCGCTGACCTTCCTCCCTATTGACAAATGGCGTTTCAGGGAGAGGAAGGTAACGCTCACAAGGGGCATGAAGGACAACAGGCGTCTCTACGAGATCGTTGAACGGCAAGCTGAGTTGGCCCTGGCTCGCTTCAGAGTGAAGAACGGCTCGGGCGCAACAATCAACATTCGCGAGCTCTTAAACAGCTGGACTCGCGAGTCGAGCGGAGAGTTCATCTGGGGACGAAGCAACATTAGTCGACATCTAGAAGTGCTCGACACTGACGGACAGCTGAAGGCACTTCCTTTCATGACAGCTCTAAACCAGACATTTACCGAGCTGCGCTTCTACGCGAGTCGCTTCTGGAACCGTGTCTGCTTTCCCCTCGCGGCTTTGCCGCTCACCAAGGAGTCGCGCCGACTGGATTACAATATCAAGATTATTACTAAAGCGACAGCGGACATGATGGAGACTCCAGAGGCACAGACAGTAGCTTCACTTGTGCAGGAGGCTAACGATGAACTCGGAATTCCGCGCGATATGACTCGCGATGACCTTGTGACTGCTACAATTGCTGGATTGGACACTATCAAATCAAGTGTTATGGGAACACTGTTCCACCTCCTCGAGCCAGAGAACGCGGTGTGGAAACAGCGTATCCTGGATGAGATCAATCAGCTCAAGTCGACGCCTGGAGATATGTTCATCAAGCTATCCCAGGCACCCATATTAAGCGCTTTTATTCTCGAGTCGCTGCGTTACGAGCCACCAGGGTCGCTGATCAATAACGCTGCGGTTAAAGACTTTGAGCTGACTCACCGCGGCCGACAGTACAACATCAAAACAGGCACACGGATTGTTACGTGCATCCACGCCCTGCACCAGAATGAGGAGAGCTGGAGGTCGCGCGTGGATCCTGACATGGCGCCACTAACTGAGTTCGATCCGAACCGCTTCTTGAACAAGACAGAGACCATCGTGAGCTCTTACTGCTTCATGCCATTTGGAAAGGGGCCGAGGCGTTGCCCCGGGCAAGGCGCTGGCGTGATGATGGTTAAAGTTTTCCTCGCTACGTTCCTGACCAACAATTCTAACGCTAGAATGGTGGTTCCGGACAACCAGACTAAGGATGTCACATGGTTCAATATCTACAGCAAGGCGACATTTGATATCGTCTGTGATGATAAGCCTGAGTCAGCGGAGTCCGAAAAATGAAATACGGCGTCTTTTCATACCTAACATTTGATGAAAATTAGTCGCGAGATCCGCTTCGTGTACTACCCCATGATTGCATGAGGGAACTGGCATTATATCCGAGCACGGAAAATTATTTGTATGTCTGTTATATATATTCTGTTAGCTAGAGACGGGGAAACACTGTCTAAGCCACTTAGGTAGTTTCAGGAGTCCTGATCACCCTGTAACGAACATTAACTTGTTTCGCTCAGCCTGTTGTCTCATCTTCTTGCGTTCGTTTGATGAAACTTGTTGATATACATATCTCATGTTACTACATACGAAAAACCCAATCGAATTCGTAAAATGTTATCCGTTCAATCGTATTTTAATCCATATTACGAGAAAGAAAGTGCTAGCTCAAGATTAAGCGCTTAACGTGGGATTTATCAGTGTAATTATACTTTATCATTATATGAAGATTACTGATTCAAGCTGGAACTGTTGAATCGGACATGAAAATATTGCTAAAATTCCAACTCATAGTCAACTTATTGCATGATCCTGCCCCTATTTTCGTGACTATATTACTACGTGTACTAGGTAAACAAATGCAGTTAGTATATATATATTTAGAGGCACGCTCTCCAATACCTAGGCATATGAACACAACAAACACGAAACAGTCTTCAGTCTAGTATAAGCAAAGTACCCGAGCAAAAAAAAAAAAAAAAAAAAGCAAAAAACATACAACACCAGGGATTCGCTGGTCGTCACCGACCCAACTACTAATCTGGCGGTATCCGGCTTAGCTAAGGGGGAGCAGACGGGACCCCGCGTTTTCCAGATCCTATGGTCGTATGTAACAATCTGAAGCATGAAGTCTGTATATATCCATGCTGTACAGCACAAACTACTCTAGAATTGAAGTCCGAGCAAGTCCTACATGATATTGTGCAGAATAGTAATAATAACCAAGTAAATAGCAATCATGTACTACATTGCACTATATATAAACTACCAATTAATCCATCATACCCTCACCTCCATTAGACTATTCATACTCAAAAACTTTAACCTCACCCCCTAACCCAACGCCTACAGCCCTCACCCTAGACCCAACCTCCAAAGGACTGCCCTCGAAAACAACAAACTCACTAACACCCCCATCTATCTCACTAGTCGTAAAACCCAGCAATTTATACACATTAGCCCCCACAAGATCCAACGCCTCGCTCTCACTAATCTTGCCCCCGCCATTCTTATACGCGATGCCGGCAAGCAGTCCCAGGTCTCTAACAACCCAGTCCTCCTCCAGCCCGATGGCGACCGTCACACCAGCAGCGACGAGCTGATCTACGGCGGTGCCGTTCGTAAGCGGCGCACCGGTGAGAGCCCGGCGCTGGTCCCACGATGTGCGGTAAGATAGCAGCGGGCTGAGCACGACGCCCACGTCTACGGCCGCGAGCTCGTCGGCTACAATGGGCGACTCGGCGCCCCCGATGATCACGAGTTTGATCTTAGGAATAGCACTAGCACTGCTACTTGCAACACCGTCTCCCGCGGCAATCGCGGCATCGACGGTGCTCTTCACCTTGAGAACAGCAGCGATGACATCTGCACTGTGCGCTGTTACGGCGAGAGGCAAGGAGCCCTCGACAACCTTCTGGAGGAACGCGCTCTCGGAGAACGGGTCGCTGCCTGTTGAGTTCGCCTCGACGGCCTCGAGAAGCTTGCGCCGTAGCGCGCCCACGGCGTTGGAGATGGAGGTGCTCCCGCTCTTCGCGTTGAGGTCGAGCGTGTAGTGCACCGCTACATCGTCTGCGAACACGGCGCCGTCCTCGAGAGCGTGTTTGGCGGCTGTGCGGAAGCCGACGCTGGTGCCTTGGTGTGTTGCTGTGCCAGAGTACTTGGGGGATGAGATGGCGCGCGTGACGCCGTATTTCACTGCGTAGTGCGCTTTCTTGGTGTTGAGGGCGAGACCATCGACGCCGCGGCTGAAGACGTCTGGGCTGCCGCCGTTGTCGGTGACGGTCTCGGCGTCGATTGCGTTGAGGCCGATTAGGGAGCCGAAGGCGGTGAAGGGTTTTGTGATGTAGCCGTTCTCGAGACTGAGTGTCTTGGCGCCGCCATTTTGAGCGGCACGTAGCTCTGCAGCGCATGTTCCAAGGCAGGTGATCTTGCCTTTGGAGATAATAGCTGTGAAGCTATGGTTTTCGTCATCTGCGCTGGCGAATCGTTGTGTGAGGAACGACTTTGAAACACCGGTGATGATTAGGTCGGAGGTGGAGAGCGGATCTTCCTTGGTGATGGGAACGTCTTTGGGAATATCGACGCTTGTCTCGAATGGCTTCTCCAGCTCAACTGGGTCCTCGTACTGGGCAGTTCCGTCAATCCAAACCTGCACGGGTGTAGCACCAACGCTAAGAGGGTCGCTGTCCCAAACCACGATATCGGCGTCAAACCCTGGCTTGACCTTACCAAGACGCTTTGCAAAGCCTAGTCTCTCTGCAGGAGCCGTCGTGACAGAAGCTAGAGCAGCATGGTACGGAAGGCCGTATCCGAAAGCCTTAGCAGCTTCGAACACCACGTGCTGCGCGTTAAGCACCGGATTGTCAGATACATAAATTGGCGTCAATCCATTATCGTAGAGGATTTTGCCAGCGTACTCAGATCCAATGTAAGCCTCGGCCTTATACCACATGTTGTCGGCAAAGAGGGCAGACGCAGGCGGTGAATCACCATAAGCCCGCTTGAGGATTTCCGGGACGAGGAATGTCTGATGGGCGTGGTGAAACGCGCGGATTGGAAACTTGAACTCGTTGGTGTGGTCTACAAAGGCCTCGAGATCAGGAATCGTGTAGCAGTGGGTGTTGACGTGGACCTGGCCGCGCAACACAGCGCCGAGGGTTTCCCACTCGATTTCTTGAGGCAGGTAGTTGTCCACGTTCTCAATGCCTACAGCGTCGGCTGCCGCACACCAGTCGTCCTGGGAGCGGACATACTTCGCGGCCTGCTCGAACGCGTGTCGGAATTCCCAGGACTCTCCAAGCCGGCTGAAGGGGCCCTGTTCACCGGCTCTGCCGTACACCCGCTTGGCGTTCTCGCCGCAAGCCATCTTGATGTACCTCCAATTGCGGTCAGGATCGGCTAGCATGTCGGTGGCAGAGGTTTCATTACGGCCATCTGGTTTGCCGATGGCGTGCTTGATGACAAAGGCTTCTCCACCGATGTTGTTGCCTGACCCGGGCAGAATTAAGCTAGTGGTGACACCGCCAGACTTGATAACCTCGATTTGATGATCGTTAGGGTCTAAGCCATCGATAGAGCGCACGTAAGGAGTGATATTATCACTCAGTTCGTTTGTGTCTTCGTTCCCAACAAGCTCCGGGATGTTATCCACCCCGGAATGACTGTGCATGTCAATGATGCCGGTAGTGAGACGCCTACCCTTTGCATCCCAGACTAGCGTATCGGACGACAGAGTACTGATGTCGATATGGCTTTCAACTTTCTCGATAAGGCCGTACTCTAGGAAAACATCGCCCTGAGTCCAAGAGAAGCCGATTCCGGCTCGCGCATCTTCGGCGCTTGTGCCTTTGGCCGGCTCGCCAACCCAAATGGTGGCATTCTTGATCAGCGTAGGCTTGTGTCCGTCAATGTAGCGAGCATTGCGGTCGCGGCCAGGGCCTATCGGGTCCTCCGGCTTTGACTTGAGTTTCGCGCATACGTCCAGATCATCCCGCAGCTTTTGGATAGACAGCCGCGTAGTGGCTGGCTTTGAGGCCGGGTGAATCTGTCTCCACTGCGCATACACGATGAAGGCGAGACAGGCGAGCGCCAAAACCCTCACCCCCCTCGATCGCCGCATTGCGCGATGGCGCCGTGGCCATTCCGGGGCAGCCACCGCACTATATGGCGGCAAGTCGCTTTTTTCACGCTCCATTGTATTTTCTAGTTTGTATTGATTTTGAGAGGAGGAGTTGGGAGAGAGTAATGTAGATCTAGCCGGAGAGATATACCTCGAGACAGTATTGGGCACTGTTCTTACTGTACGTATCGGCTCTAACTGCTTTTAGAACTTATCTCGCACTCTATTGGAGAATTGGGTGTGGACGTGGATTTGAGCTCCAATTACACCATTTTGGTGGGGTAACAGTGCAGCGGGGACGTGATGCAGCTATTACAGGGGAAGATTAGTATCCCTACACCAACAATAGATGGTGAGATACGAGATAGGTACCAAGATACCAGCTAGACAGAGAGTAAGACTGACTTCTGTTTCATGATAACGGTTGAAGTTAGCTGAATAAGTAATATCGACAACTTTAGAATTTTCGGTTCATGTTAACTTGACTCTTTGCAACGCCGATGAAAGACAAGATATCAGCAATCTAACACATTGTCCGATTTATGGGCGAGGTCATCGGAACAGTTCGAGCACCACCACCTATTACTTGGCAACCAGGGATCTCTCCACCATTAAAGAGTCATACGAACTGATGATGCCTTCCATATCGCGCTCGAGACCATTATCGCCACCTCTCCGAAGAACATATGACACCTCACCGGGATATAGGTGACATCACCTCGGTGAACAATATACGATCCGTAATCAACCTCTAATATTGGAGTTGGAGCCCTCCTCTACAGGCCAAGATATCCGGAGCACGTGTGCACACCGGGACGACCCCCGGCAGCGCCCAGATCTTTGACCTGCCTCTTCTATAATTCACATCGTGCAAGGTCAACTAACCGGTCACTATTTAGGGTGTATTCCAGTATTGGAGAAATTCAAATATGGTTTTCCTGGGGTTGAGTGTTTTTGAACACGGGACTCTCGTAAGGGAACTTTCAACATGGACTATGCTGCTAGGCTGCATAGAGAAAGATGAAGTAGTAAGTTAAATATCTCATGTGAATACTAATTATTACCCTGATAGTTTTGTATTTGATAATTCTAAAGACTTGGCGTTTAAGCGGTGAAAATATTACCTCTGGCCTAACTTGGTTTAAGATATATCCGAGTCTCTTGAATGTGGGTTTAACCTCTTCCTTGTAGAAGGAATGCCTAGATATGCGTGACAGAATTAGTTATTTCCGGCCACCATTATTCAAGCTAGATTTTCACCTCGTTTTGCAATAGTCCCAGGAGGAACTTTGCTGAAGGGTTCGGACATGCAGTCGCTTGTCAAGACTCGATAGAGACTCAAGTAGTTATTATCACCAAAGATAAACATAGATCTAGGCGTTGTTTCAACTAGGTTTTCTCTAAAACAACAAATGTATTATATATATCTGTTGTATTATAATAGAGTTGGATTTAGAATTCTTCATAGCTAGAGGATTTTTAAACATAGAGTATGAAAGTATGAACAAGCTAACGCTAAAGTAGAATGATAAATTTTGCGTGTAACGGGAAAAGAAAATTCCATTATTTAAACAATGACTAAATATTAAGTTATAGGAAACCTATGATATATATATTACTATAAAAATGTATTCTGTCAAATTTAGTAGAGGTCCTATGGATACTGTACTGTAGTTACTTATATAATACTGGTGGGTCTTAGGTATGATCTATAGCCAGTGATACTTCTTTTCTCGGGGTCGGGGGGATCCTTACGTCTCGTTCTCTCATTCTTCCCGTTCTTCGGTGCTGCTTGCTCTCCCCGCACAGACAGCAGTAGAAATTATCCCTTGCAGCCAGACAATCCGTATGGCCCCAAACCTTATCTTTCAACAACGCCGAAATTTTGTACGCACCCTGGTTGTCGGACTTATATGGATGACTGCAATCTCCATCCTGCTTTCTATTCTCCCGTTTTCTACGCGAAAGGCTATTCAAAGAGTCATGAACGTTAAGAATGAAGGTACGAATGCCGTCGAGGACCACCCTTTGACCTCTAAGACAGCGTAATTAATACAAGGTGTAGGCCCCAAAATTCCGCCGCTCCTGGATGCGACCATCAAAAGCCTCGCAGAGGGGCTAGAAGCACGTCGTTTTACCTCCGTCGAACTAGTCGAGGCATATATTGCAAGAATCAAAGAGGCCGCCGAGTTCAGAGCCGTGCTACAGATTAACCCCGAGGCTGTAGATATTGCCCGGAGTTTGGATGAAGAACGTGAGCAATCGCATAGAAGAGGGTTTGTGGTCCCCGTAACGCTTGTTACAAGTGTGAGTTAGCTAAATTATGAAGGCCCCTCCACGGGATACCCATTTTGGTGAAGGACAACATCGTAACAAAGGATAAGTTGGACGCTTCTGCTGGGTCCTATGCCCTACTTGGTGCCAAACCCTCTGTGGAGTCCTCGCTGATTGCACGGCTTCGCGATGCCGGTGTCATCTTCCTCGGCAAAACCAATCTTTCTGAGTGGGCTAACTTCAGAGGTTTATCTGTTAGCTCGGGCTGGAGTCCCCGAGGTGGCCAGACCCTGGGAGCTTACTATCCGAACTCCAATCCTGACGGTAGTAGTTCAGGGTCAGCTGTAGCGGCTGCTCTGGGGTTGTGCACTGCTGCCTTGGGAACAGAGGCAAGTCATGCTCTTTGAATTGAGTTTTGATTCTCTTGATTAACGTGTTTGAAAGACCTTTGGCAGCCTCATCGATCCCGCAGAGATCAACAATGTTGTTGGGTACAAGCCGACTCGAGGGCTCATCGCCAACGATGGTGTAATACCTATATCGAATCGGCAAGACGTCATAGGTACCCTTACAAGAACCGTCGAGGATGCTGCGTATATGCTCAACAACATGGCTGGGCGAAGTGATTCTGATCGTAGAACCTGGGATATCCCGTTCCCGAAGATCCCTGATTTTACTAGCTTTTGCAATACCGACTTGACCGGCATGGTAATTGGGGTTCCTCGGAATGCTTTCCCTAGTGATTCCCCAGCTCCTATACTGGACTCATTCACGTCTGCCCTGGAAACATTGAAGTCCGCTGGCGCGAAGATTGTTGAGAACGCAAATTTTACGGCCGCTGATGAATTTCGAAAACTGAACGACCAGGTCAAAGGGATTGTTCGGTCTTCGGAATTCAAAAGGGATATTGTGAATTATCTTAAAACTTTGGCAACAAACCCAAACGGGATCCACAACGCAGAGGATATTATCAAATTCACAAAAGAATGTCTGGATGAGGAGTACCCGGCTAAAGATATAGGGAAATTTCTGTGGACCCAAGAAGAAGGTATTGAGGTCGACAGCGTTAAGTATAAAGAAATGGTAAACCAAGAATTACATTTCGGTGGCGAAGGGGGTATCCTTGGTGCGATCGAAAAACACAGCCTTGACGTGATTGTTGTTCCATCAACTCTGGGCATCACAAACGATCTAGCAGCAAAGATGGGCTTCCCGGTGATATCGGTTCCTCTCGGATTCTGGCCCGAAGGCACGCCCATCAAGTATGATGCTCGCGATCCCCGGTTGGTGAAGGTCGCGCCCGGAATTCCGTAAGTATTTTACATCTTTCTTTTATGATATATAATATTAATTGATGTATAGCTACTGCCTAACCATTGTAGGCAATGCATACTCTGATGGCAAGATATTACAAGTGGCCTATGCTTTCGAGCAACTCGCTGCCGTTCGAGCTAAGGGACCTTTACCATTTAAAGTTCCAAAAACAGAACTGAAGGACAAAATGTAGGGAGATGGGAAAATCTGAAGATGCAAATATGCTCGATGCGGGCTGGTGTGTAAATGGTATATTCAGTGCAATGGATACCTAGCAGGTAAAATGCCACACGGCTAGAAGCCACAGTTCTAGGCACCCGACCTCGGAGTAGGCTTTACGTCACACCTAGCCAATAGAAAAACTATACTAGAGACATTCCTAGGACTAATTGAAACCCTCTTAATCGTATGAGGGCTATTGGCAGGAACCTCGCTCACGAGACCCTCTATGACAACAAATAGGACAGGATCTTGCTGACTAAAGGGGAAGGGAGATCCATGGTTTCTTGTCATATATGGAGCACGGTCTACTGCACGGTATGCGGCAACTAAAAAAAAGGCATAGTTCGTTCCATTGTGTGTTGTGTGGGCTTCACATTATGAAGTGTTCTCTTCACGATTACGTACTAGACGTGCTAACAATTAGTACATAGACCTATGATTAACTTGAGGAGTGGGCTAAATGAAACGACGAGTACAACGGTGCCCGTAAAGAACCTGGGGTGTATGTTTAGTACAACGCTAGGGGGGAAATGTGACGAGATAAATAAATAAACAATGCAGTGCTGCCTGGCAGGGATCCGAGGGATAAAGCACAGGCCGTCACCATACTTTTTCTTCTCCCCTCCTCTTTCCTAACTAGCTACCTAGTAGCTTGCAAGACAGCAAAAAACTACGTCCAAATGGATTCACCCCAACAGTAAGTGCCACACAGATTCTTATAGCTCCTGACGAGAAAGACTTATAAGCGGTAGAGCGCTATCGGACCGGCATGGGAATGGCGATGCCCCCGGGCTGCCTCAGTGCCCGATTGTGGAGCAATTTCGGCCTACGGTTGTATTTCCGTGTGACACCCTTCCTCGCACCGGTAGAGCCTCGGGCTGCTTTGATAGCGTCGACGTTATGGAAAAAATAGAAAACCATTTCAACCAGGTAGACCCGACCCAATCCTTTCGATCACTCGTCCTCCATGGCCCCAGTGGTGTTGGGAAAAGCATTATTGCAATGCGGTATGCCGAAATCAAGTTGAAAAGAGGCGAAGTGGATGTCGTCTTCTGGATTGATAGCCAAACAGAGAACTCGATTACATTGAGCTTCGAACACATGGTGGAAAATTTCGAGTTGCAATATGATTGTGCCCCGTATAGGCGCTATCCTAACAATGGTGCCCTCATCATGAACTGGCTCCAATATCCTCTCGGGGTGGAATTTCGAAGGTCAGGAAGCATCATTCGGCGGGAATGCCGGTGGCTCATCATTTATGACAACGCCGAAGACACCGAATTAATACATCCCCGTTATTGGCCAAATGCAAGTCAAGGCCAAGTTCTGATCACTAGGCGCAGCCCTACCTTTGCTTCCGATATAGCAGATGGTGGGTTAGAAATTACGGCACCAGACCCGGTGGCCCCCTCGAGATCCATTATCCGCCACCTATCGACACAAATTGGTTCGGAATTGAAACATAATAATACTGCATCCGCCCACGAACTTTCTCAGGAGATCAGTGGCCACGCCCTGGCACTTTCGCACATGGCTTGGTTCCTTGATCGTCATACTGGGTCTACCGATGAATCCAGGAAGCCCGATTGGGAACATCCAAGTCAAGCATATGGAATTTCTGGAAATAAATCTATTGATGCGCTTTGGGAGCTGTCCTTTAAATCCCTCGATGAGTACAGCAGTGCAATTCTCAGCGTTCTATGCTTTCTACAACCTGATAATGTGCCACTTGACTTGTTCGAGCCGAAGAATATTTCTAATTGGCCTGATACTCTTTCTTTTTGCATTGATAGACCCGCGTAAGACACTCTAGAAGCATCTAGACCATATGAAGACTGATCATATTTCCAGGTTCTCGGAAGCGATCGAAAAGCTAGTGACACTCGCGTTGATCAAGATAGACAAGGAGTCGCGAACGCTTTCTCTAGACCGACTAGTCCAAACATCAGTCAAGAATTTCTTAGGCATTGCTGGAAGGGAAACTAGTTTTAACGACGCGGTAGTAGTGGTATCCCAAGCCTTTCCACGACGCGACTCCGACGTCGCACAGCTCTATCTCATGTGGGAAAGGTGCAGTGTATATTTACCGCACGTTCTTAGCCTGAAGGACTGCTTCCGAGATGTATTGAAAGAGTGTCCCGGGTTTGCCGTGAGGCCGAGTTATTGTGATCTGAACAATGCGTGTCAACGGTAAATTTCTCATGGCTCCGAGTTACGAGACCGATTATTGATGAACAGCAGCTATTTACTAGAAATAAACGCATACTCCGACCTCGAAGATCTCATCGAGGTCAACACAATGGCATTGAATACGCTATCTCCGGAGAGCCAGACCATCGCACTTCAAGGATCGCTGACCTCTCACAAAGGCCAACTCTTCATTCGTCTTGGCAGAACAGAAGAAGGCGTCGAATGGCTAAGGAAATCCTATGAGATCCGCAGCCACGATGTACCATTCAATGACCGCGAATCAGCATGGGCTGCAGAGAATCTTGCAAATGGAATAGCCACCCTAAACAATTTTACAGAAGCTATCGAATGGTATGAGCGGGCCCGTGATCACTGGCAGACTTGGTCAAACCAGCAAGCCGTAGGTACCGGAGAATGGCCTGCTTGTATCAAGAAGAGCATGGCAATGGCTCTGATCTGGTCGGGTGATTCAATACGCGCTCGCAACATGGCGGATATGGCCTTGGCCCAAATCCAGTCTACGACGCCCTACAATTGGGCTATGGCAGCATAGTAAGTTAATGATAACAAATCGTATTCGTCGCGACTGATCAATACTAACCTATTAAGCACCCACTTCGCAGTGGGAACTATTGACCGTCACGGCAGAAACTTCGAAGCTGCTGAGGCCCATTTTATGGAGGCACAGAACTCATGGCTAGAAGGGAATCAATTGAGGACCGATCCTTTCAATGCTGCGTGTATGTACCGATTGGGATGTAATGCTTTGGACCAGGGCAAACTAGAGGCTGCGGTGTAAGTGTAATACGAATTCTATCTTATACGGAACTACATGCTGACGCGACGAAATTAAGGAAACACCTTCAAGATGCAAGATATATCACAGAGATGCGAAAAGACCAAATGGTTGCTGAGCACATGAGATGTCTCTTCAAGTTATCTGAAGCACTCGAACAAGAGCCAAGGGGCGAAGGACAGGCCCGGAGGCTGCGTGAGACTGCAGAGCAGCTACTGCGTCAACGTGTCCCACAGGCGGACTTCCCTGGGCTGGCGGCCACATATGACCAACTGGTAAACATTCTTTGGCGTTGAGAAAGCAGGACGATGAGGAAAACATGGCACTTTCTTTCATGTCCTTCAATCTGGTACTACAAATACCAGCTCGCAGTCTTTTCTTTTAGGGTCGGTCTTTCTAGTGTGCATATCAAATCATGAGATAATGACAGAATGGTAGTTTCAATGATTTATTTATTCGAGTGAACCTTCTTTCTTGGGCGGCTATACTAGCGACAGTATGTGTGACGTAATAGAGTGACCCTATTACTTTCCTCCGTAGCACTACTGATTCTATCTTCCAGGAGCCGTACTCTAAGGGCAGGTAATGGCTGTTGTTTTTATGCGAGGCCTTCTAGACTGCCTTCCCGGGTGCCTCCGATTATATATAGACACAGTCTCATTTGTTTATATACCCTGTGATGGTCCCCATAATAGTCCTCCTGGTGTTTACGTTCTCTAACGCCATATCTTCTATTTACTCTAGTCAGTTACATACGAGGTCCTATTTTTATTCATTATTGCGTGGCGCACGCGTATATTGTGATTTCATATACGTCTGTCACGGAAAAACGACGCCGTTATTACCGTGCTGGTAATAACGGACTATACGCGACAACGTCATTGTGCCCGGTGCAGTCCGTCTCTAAGATATATAGGAGGAGCTGAAAAGGTTCCTTTTCGATTCTCGATATAGGGACATTGCTGGTTTTGTCTAGAATCAGCTTAACGTCGCCCACATGCGTACCGGCAGAGATAGCAAGCATCCAAAGTTCCACGAAATAGCTATTAGCGCGATCTAGCTGTTAGATATATCACTGAGCCAAAAGATTTGGCGTGACCGGTCAATGATTGGTCGTTTTCCTAGGATGGCTTATATCTACCTAACACCAGCAGTTTCGAGAAGAGCTCAGCGCACCAGAGGGGCTCCCCCGTAGCCTACGTTTCCCGAGATGACGGAGATGCAAGGCCCGTTGTGCAAGCGCTGTAATTCATAAGCTACCTCATCCTCTGCCTCTCTTTCTCACATTTATAAAATTTATTAAATTATGCAAGGTCGTTGTCGAGGAGGAGCGCACTGTCTTGTCGGTGCGGACGACTCCGAGTGGCTGACGGTGTCACACGTTGAACATTGCCGCTAGGCCTAGATAGGAATCGACAGACGTATAAAGCCTCACTTTAGAAGTGATTGGAGAAGGCAGGGTCATAATGCATGGAAGCGAATGCATGCGATCAAGAGATCTCAAAGCTGGCGGTTACGAGGTCCTACGAAAGGAATACAAAAAGGAGCCGTTTCCTCCTCGGAGAAGGAGATAAACTGTACTGCACGGACTCCTTGAGACCCCTAGAGTATTACCCCTATTCCAAGTCCTATTACGTAAGCCATTGTTGCAGACGGTTATCTAGGCTGAGTCTGTTACTACTCGTCGTCTCTTGACTCTCTAATTTAAGATGCCGATCGTAAGTCGCCCTTTGAACACCGCTCCATCGGCAACTAGCTTACTGACTTTTATTAGCGTGCTGCTGCTGAAACTCTGAGGTCAGAGGAGGAAGCTCGCCACGGCTTGGCTGCTACTCAGTCGGAGGACACTCAGAACTCGGCTATGAGCCTTAATGTTTGTCTTAAGGATCTGTATACACAACATGGTCCTCTATAAGTATTCGCAAACGGTAAAGGTCCCACCTTGACAACGTTCTACTTTTGGTACTGTCGTGGTATAGTGTTCCAGTTCTGTTCTGTGGCATGTGGGCTGGCTCCGGCTAACATAACGCCCTAAGAAGTTGCTGTTTCATTGCTACTCTCGACCCACGAATCGATGCAGGAACGGCAATGTTTGCGGTGGAGCGTTACGCTCAGCGTAACCAAGTCTGTCACAGGGGGAGGAGTGGCTCGGCGGCCGGTGGCAGCGCAGCGGTCCTTAAGTTCGTCAACTCAGACATAATATTGGTTCTGACATAAGGCTACACTAGGAGGGGTGACCGAACCAACACCAAAAGAAGTGATCGTGAAGCGTAAGGAGTGGACAAAGGAGGCATTCCTGTATATAGGTATGGTAGTATTCAGAGAGGTTTTAGGAGCCTCGTGCAACAACAAGAGTCTATCACCTACCGTATATTGAAGGCCCTGACAAGATCATTCCGTATGGCTAGCGCGATTCGCAGTGTGGTTTGGGGTTTGAGATTTCGGCATTCGACACCGTTGGGGGAAGCTGCCCTGTCTAACGCGGCTAATTGATGTGCGCTTTTGATCAAATCTTGAACCCAACTCGCTTCAAAGTGAGAGGGAGACTGAATCCACTGACATACTAGATGTTTGAACCTATGATGGAATAGTATAGGGTGAATTTGTCGGTATCTACCATATTGCCTTCTACTCCCTGGCTAGGCACGCTGGATTCATGATCAGGCTATTAACTATACTTGAATATGATAGAAATTGGAAAGGTCTATTGCCCACATGCAGCGCTATAGACTATGTCTGACGCATGGTGTATAGACAGTGAGTTATATTTATAGTACCTAGATACCAGGGGTTACGTCCATGCCCTTTACAGCATTTCTCTCTTCTCGCCGCAATCGAGACCATGACCCCTATTCCCGGCCTTAAGTATTAGCTAGATGAAATGCTTTGCCGCTTGAGGTAAATGAAACCAAGACACCCCCTTTAAGCACTCAACTATTAAGGTTTAGTAACAATCTGACATAATTACTTAAGGCATCAAAAACCCACGTAGCCATCAAAACACAATTTCATGTCTCACAGCTGCTTCCTCCCAGTACTGCTTTCTCAAGAGCACCAATGCAGCCCTGTGAACCAGGTGGTCTTCAGAAAGAGTACGGTAATTCCGAGCAACACTAATCCGTACAGCATTAGGTTGGTCCAAGCTTGTTTCCACATCGAGTGTTGAATCCCAGCCACCCACGTGTGAAAAGACTCCGTGTCGTTGGCCTGAGGGAATGGGGCCGGAACCCAACCGTCTACGGTTGAGCATCCTGGGACACAGACGCCTAGGTGTTCACAAAGAGGGGACCAACCATCCTGGACTTTCAACTCGATGCAGCGTTCGCGGCCGATTCTAGCTCTGCAATTCGCGTAATATTTGTGGAAGAATCTCAGACATTCTTTTTTATCGTACGAGCCGAGCCCGACCCCCGACTTAGACAAGAGATTTCCTATCCTCATGATTGCGGATAATTGGGTAGGGAGACACGGCCGTAGGGTCCATTCTAAAGTTTCTAGAGATTCTCGGCGCTTGATCATTTTTTGCACGGTGTTCGCAAATGAGTCGTACCATTTCTCACTGTCCCGGTTGAGAATGACGACTTTCGCATTCGGGTAGGCTTCGGCAAGTTCGATCGCGAAGTAGCAACTTGGTGCATCAACTACAGCCTTTCGATGTTAGACAAATGGTAATATGAAGGATCTAAAGGTCCTAATTACCTGGTACTTTCCAAATAGGCCATCCCAGACTGAGTGAGGGATAGGATGACCAGAAATCTTAGCTTTAATAGCTTGTCCCCAGTATTTATGATCCTCTGGATTCTCGACGAAGGTGCTCATGTGGTAGACGTTGGGATACCCTAGCCGCTCCAAGGCAAGTTTTATAGCTAGAGTCCATCTTTTTTAGCCGGTTTCCTATTGATCATATACGAGGCCCTTACATGTTGTTCCTGTGCGGGGGAGGCTGCAGACGATCACTTGAAGACCTGCCGGGTATTCATTCAAGCATGGAACAGAGTCCTGTGTTTTGTTGCTGGATGACATTTTGGCATACTCAGCCACTCCTTTGGTGTAAATGTGGTACGTATTAGTAGAAATACACGCCTAGCATCTTAGCAGTGAAGTAGACACAAAGGAATTGAGGAGAGGCCGGAGTAAGTCTCTCAGGGTGTGTTATCATCAGCTACAGTTCTCAAGGCACAAGTATATATGGATGAGTGGTATGTAAGAGAATTGCAAAGCACTCATCGACGGTTCCCACAAAGGTTATACAAAAGAACCTCCGTATTCAATAGACAGAGGATTTCCTCATGCATGTGATTGTACCAAAATTAAAATTACCCCAACCACAAACGTTACATAGCCAATATATATCCGACGACGGGTATCACAGCACGCGATACAGATTGGGGATAAACGAGAGTATTTGCGCTCGTATAGGTTGGAAATGGAATAGGGTAGAAAATACGGTCTTACCTCGGTAATCTTGTCACACAGTGAGCCAAATTCAAGTTTTCTAGTGAAACTAAAGGTCTGCGTCTATGCCTTTTTGAACTTGCTAGACCTTGGGACACCACAATCTTATCCTGATACAGAAATATACGAAACGCGGAGTCGGTAGGGATAACATGA
Organism: Nemania sp. FL0031; assembly: GCA_022432375.1. NCBI lineage: Eukaryota > Fungi > Ascomycota > Sordariomycetes > Xylariales > Xylariaceae > Nemania > Nemania sp. FL0031. Next base: position 24,062 of record JAJKKK010000064.1, on the reverse strand, counting down.
ATGAAAAAAAGATTCCTAGGTAGGTAACTCGAGGTGAGGGCATTCTATGTGTCACAGGCCTTCCGATACGGATGATAATGTATAGGTAATAGGTCATTAATACTTGCTGACGCACGGGGATCCCTAACTGCTACCTCAACGCAAGCGATATCTATATACAAAAAGCCTCTTTGTCTTGTACCTTCAGGGGCAGGCGTATGTGGCCACAGGTAGCCTGGTCCCCAGTCTGGATCGTGACACTACTCAAGGCAGAATCCGAGGGCCTCTCCGCATTCTGGAGGGGGAAGAACATCTGTTGTGAAACTAGTAGCCTGTGGCCTCTATTCCAGCGTCTTCCCCCTTCTCCCCCCTAATTATTAAACAGCGGCCATACCTACACTAAACCATATCACAATACTAAGCGATTCACTTAACTATAATCACAGGTGGATAGTTATCGAATTCACTGAAGGTGCGTGTTGAAGAATCCCATTGTAAACAAACTACACTTCCCAAAATCCTAGCCCACTATGCGTTTGTGCCAATCGATATCGTAATTATACTCTTCCCTATCTTGCCCCTAAATAATGTTTTAAAAATATTTATACTATTTTGACCCTTTCGAATTTTTGACAGCTTGAACGCCCAAGTGGGTGCTACTAGACTCAGTGGTTGGGCTTTTGCAAATCCTACCAAGAAGATTCGAAGAAATGAACCGCTACACAGAAAGATCCCGCGGGGAATCACTCTAGTGTTTGTTGTGTCACTGAGTGAGCAGGGTTGATATATCAGACTGTTCTGCTAACGAAATCTACTTCCTAGTTATACCCCAACCTGGTTCTGAAAATGGCGGCAATACACGTTTTGCTGTTCGGCGATCAAACCGATGATGTTACGGGTACTATTCACAACCTATACATCGCCAGCAAGAAACACGTACTTCTAGCCGAATTGTTACGAGATGCATCGAAGAGTTGCCAGGTCGAGTTCGGGAATGAACTAGCGTCAGCATTCCGGCAAGAGACGCCGCCTTTCGAGTCCCTGTTGGAGATGGCAGAGAACCACGCCAAGACGGACGGTTCTCCTGTTCTTGCATCTTGTGCCCTGTCGTACTTTGCTCGACTGGGCGAGCTGATCTTGTAAGTGGGCGGCCTAGACCAACCGCTGGAACAGGACTAATGAACATGTGCTTCCTCATAGGCGCGCGGAGAACGATCCCACGATTCTGTCTACCCCTCGTATCTTGATTGGGTTGTGTATCAACCTCTTCCCGGCAGCATTGGCGGCCACAGCCAAAAGTGCGACGGAGCTCGCAGAGCTCTCATTGGCAGGATTCCCTACATTCTTCAACTGGGTTGTTACCAATCACAATGTGTCCAAGATGATCGAGTGGCCACACGGCAGTTGGTCATGCATCGTCTCTTCGCGGACAGAAGCTGATTTGCAACTACTGTTGGACAAATTCCACGACGAGAATGTAAGTTATGCGCTGACACCCCTATCCGCTGCCGTCATACTTACTATTTAGGATACCCCCAATCACAAGAGAACCTGGATTGGGGTTTTCGGCCATGGCTGGGTAACGGTTAGCGGGCCGCCTTCAATATTGAAGCGGTTCATGGCAAAATACTCTGAACAGAAAGACCTTTCATTCAAGCCCCTCCCTGTTGCAAGCGCCGTCCATGCGCCGCATCTGCCTGAATTGGACTGCGTCACGTCTCCTTCATACATTTGGGATTTGCCGCAGCAGGAGGGTGCCTGCATCATGTCCACCGAAAATGGGGTTCCGTATTCTGCGGGAAAACTCGGTGATCTTGTACCAAATATACTTCTAGCTATACTGCGCGCACCGTTGAAGCTAAGAGCAACATTCGACGCTACAGCTGAATATGTGAAGAGATCCCATACCACCGCTTCTCTTTCCGTTGTTGGCCCATCGGCCCAGGCATACCCGCTCATCAAGGCTTTGAAGAAGGCTGGTGTTGATGCGAAGGTACTGAAAGCTCCGTATGATCATAAACTTCGTATCGGACCAGGGTCTGGTGCTGTGGCCATCGTGGGAATGTCTGCTAGATTCCCCCAGGCAAATGAACCAAACGAGTTCTTCGAGCTCTTGAAGGCAGGCCGTCCTACACACAAAAGGGTAACGAGATAACTGACATCGATTTATCGTGGAAACAGGCGGCTCACATAATGTTTTAGGTTCCACCTGACCGCTTCAACTTGGACGATTTCTACGATCCTACGGGCACCGGGAAGAACACTATGATGAACATAGATGGCTGCTTCCTTTCCGACCCTGGTGCATTTGACGCCAAAATGTTTAGCATATCTCCGAGGGAGGCTATGCAAATCGACCCTACTCACCGACTACTCCTAATGACGAGTTTTGAAGCCCTCGAAAGGGCTGGCTATAACCCCGACGCTGATCCGCCGTCACAACGCAACCGAACAGCCGTTTACTTCGGGCAGAATTCCGATTTCTGGCGTGACGTGAATGCGGAGCATGGCATCGATGTATTCACCGCCCCTGGTATCCTCAGAGCGTTCTCCGCGGGCAGAGTAAGCCATCATTTTGGCTTCCAGGGAGGATCGTATAGGTAAGTTATTGACTTACCATTATGCAAACCCGAATCCTAACCTGAGTAGCATCGATACAGCATGTTCTTCCAGCGCCACAGCCATCCAGATCGCCTGTTCTGCCCTCGTACATAAAGAATGTGACATGGCCCTCGCAGGAGGGGCACAGGTGGCAGGCAGCCCCTTCGAGTTCTCCGCGCTGGGAAAGTCTGGCTTCTTGGCACCCTCCGGCGGGTGCAAGACGTTCCGCGAAGATGCAGATGGGTATTGCCGTGGAGAGGCCGTAGGCGTGGTAGTGTTGAAGCGATTGGAAGACGCGCTCGCAGCCAAGGACAACATCCAAGCTGTCGTTACAGGATGGGGACGAAACTACTCTGCCGGCGCATCGTTTATGACACATCCTCACTCCGAGTCTCAGGAGGAGTTGATCCGGAATGTTCTTCGTCAGGCGAACGCTAAGCCTAGTGATATTGGCTACGTGGAGATGCACGGAACGGGCACTCAGGCTGGGGACTTGGCTGAGATGACGACAATCACCCGCATTTTTAACCGTGATTCGGAATCAGATCTCCACGTCGGGTCCCTTAAGGCAAACGTTGGTCACTCAGAGAGTGTAGGTTCATATTTCCACCGGTTGATCGAGTGTGCTAATTCACCAGGACAGGCAGCTGGCGTTTCGTCTGTTATCAAGGCCGCTCTCATACTAAGAACAAGAACTATTCCTCCACAGGCTATGGTAACCCATGACACAGCACTGCACCCAGGATTTGGTGATCTAGATATGTCCTCAATCTGCATTAACTCAGAGCAAGCTACGTTGGAGGATACTAAGGAGATACTAGTGAATAGTTTTGACGCTGCTGTGAGATGCCTTAACATCTACTTCCTGATAACGACGGATAATGCTAACTAAGTGGTTTTCTAACAGGGTGGCAACACCTGCTTGCTGATTGAACAAGCCCCTGAGCCCGATAAACCCGATGAGCCTGATCCCCGCGGCTGGTACTCGGTGACTGTATCAGGCCATACGAGTTATTCACTTCGAAACAACCAGGACCGCTTGATGAAATACCTGGCCACGCATAGGGGAGCCAAACTCTCCGATGTAGCATACTCGACGGCAGCACGGAGAATGCATTATTCCTTGAGGTCCCAATACACGGTTGACTCAACCGAAGAATTGATAAAACAGCTAGAAAAAGACTTGTTGAACCCAGATCTACGTACTACACCCATTACTGAGAAGCCAAAGGTTGTCTTCCTCTTCAGCGGCCAGGGGTCGTCATATTATGGCATAGCCGGGGAGTTATATCGCACCCATGCGGCTTTCCGAAAGAAGCTCAATGGACTGAGTGACTTGTGCCGCAGCTTGTGTCCGGGTATGGATCGCCCTGTGACAAGCCTCCTTGTCGACGAATCTCAAGGCCCCAGGAGTCTCCCTGGTACCGAAGAACAATTAGCGATTGTGTGTTTCCAACTCGCCTTAGCCGAGTTATGGAAATCATGGGGTGTTGAACCCGATCTTGTGCTAGGGCACAGTCTCGGGGAATACGCGGCGCTCTCGGTAGCCGGCGTGCTATCCACCGCCGACACCTTATGGTTAGTCGCCCAACGCGGCAGATTGTTAGAGGCAACTTACCCCCGCGGCGAATATGGCATGCTCAGCCTACTAGCGACGGCTGACGAGGTCCGGGATTCGCTACAGCAGGGCGAACTTCACTCCACTTGCGCTATCGCGTGTTTTAACAGCGCTAGGTCTCATGTCGTCGGTGGCCCAACGGTTGATCTACATCAGCTTAACGCTCACGCAAAGCCAAAGGGTATACCCACGCAGTTTCTGGAGATGTCTTACGCTTCACACTCTAAATCTACAGAGCGTATCCGCGAAAAACTCGAAGAGATAGCGGGAAGAGTCACTTTCTTCACTCCACGGACCCCCGTATGCTCGACGGTGACGGGTGAGATCGTCAGGCAAGACAAAGTCTTCGACGCCAAGCATATCGCTCGGCATCTTTGCGAACCCGTGCAGTTCGTCGAGGCTTTGAAAACCACTGAAGCCTTTCTAACAAAAGGCCACCGGATCAAAACTCCGCCGCTGTGGATAGAGATTGGATCGGGTCCAACATGTCTAACCTTGCTACGCCAGACATTGGATGTTTCTCCCTCTCAGCTACTGCCATCCATCCGCAACGGCGAAAGTAATTGGAAGACGCTCACGAACTCTATCGGAAAGGCGTATGTAGCGGGATCCCCTGTAAATTGGCCAGAGTTTCATAGACCGTTTCGCCAGACGGTAAAGCTTCTTGATCTCCCAACTTACGCGTTCGATCTTAAAACGTACTGGCGGCCATACACAAAAGCCACGGCATCTGCTCAGGGCATCAAGATGGGCGGGGGCGATGGAAAACCAACCGGACACACATCCGAACCGGCTGCTACAGTCAGGAGACTCTCTCCAGTACCGTCAGCCAATGCCCCTATCCGGATTACAGCAACGTCTCGGGGATTCAGCGACAATGAAAAAGCCGCCCAGGTTAGAGCACCATCTCAGGTCACGACTGGAAATAGAAAAGCCAAAATAGAGGCTGCTTTTCTATCTGCACTGATGGAGGAGACAGGGGTTGATCTGGTTGATATCGAAGACGAGACCAATATGTCTGAACTGGGCGTAAATTCGCTCACTTGGATTGCAATCGTACGCAAGATTGAGGCCGATACAAACCTAAGGCTACCTGTATCTAAGTTCTCGAAGTTGCGAACATTCGGAGCAGTGCGGGAGGGTCTATCTTCTCTCGGCGATCAGACTACGACCGGCAAGGACGATGACGCCCCCTCTGGCGGGGCGAAACACCCTGTAAGGACGCCCGCCGAAGAGAAAACTATTGCTACTGACTCTCTGAAAGAAACGCAAAATTAGGTTAGGGGGATTATGAGGTTGTTAGCTATATCATCTAGACAGAGCATGGAGAACTGAGATATATCTAGAGAAGGCTATCTGACCAGAATCTCCCTATAACGTGATGAGCTACGAGCCTGATACTACACTCGTGTTTAGAACGCTCCCCGACTAGCTGGTGGAAGGGACATACCACGGAGTTCTAGGAGCGGGCAGACTGAAGTGTCTGGTTCCGAGACTACCAGTCCGATATCTCACAAAGATTAGTTGGAGCAACCTGTCTGGGAAGAATGCCTTTGACAGCTAGTCCCGCATTGCCACACATTTCTTTTGAGGTATGAGGTGCACTGTATGGGGTGATTATGAAGCATAACATTCTAAATTTGTTTTATCTAGGAACGGTAGAGAAGTAGTCGCAATAGGGCATTAATAATGATCAAGAATGACGATCAACTAGACCCGCAATCAACAGTCCACCGTAATCCTCCCCTTCCCCCGACTAACACAAGATAGCATACTCGTTCCCTTCTGCTCATCATCCAGCGCTACTCCATGATGCACAACCTCGCCCTTACAATAATCCACCGTGCAAGCACCACAGTTCCCCGCAAGACACGACGAATCAACATCAAAGCCCGCCTCATTCAAAACCTGGAGGAGCGATTTCTCGCCGGGGACCTGCAGGACCTTGCCAGTTGCTTTGACCTCGACCTCGAACGGGTCCCCGGTACCAGCCGCAGCGCCGCCGAATTCTTCGAAATGGAGCTGGGACCGCGGGTAGCCGAGTTTCCGGGTGAGGTTTCGTGTCTCCTCAGTCATACCCGCTGGACCGCAGCAGTAGATGACGGGATGGTGATTGGTCTTCTCCTCGAGAGATGGCACGATGTCTTCGATGCGTAGTCGTCGCCCTTCGGCTTTAGCGTACACGGTAGTCTGGGGCTTGGGTAGCTGGTCTAGATACGCGGCGTCTGAAAGACTGCGCACGGCGTAGTGGATTTCGAACTGAGCGCATTGTTTGGCTAGGGTTCGGATCTCGCCGAGGAAAGCTGTGACGCCGATACCACCTAGGATGAAAATATGCTTGCTTGCATGGAGGTGTTCGTCGGCGGTGTCCCATTTCTTGCCTGAGGTGTGGCCCTTTGCGACGCTTAATTTATCGCCTACAGCGAGGCTTTCGTGCAGATAAACAGATCCACCCCGTGAGTTGTCGTCCCTCGCGATGCCCAACTCAAAGCGCTTCATGTCGCCAGAAACAACCGAGTAAGCCCGCGTGAATTTGGAATCAGGCCCGAACTTAACGCGGACGTGAGGAAATTGGCCGAATTGAAGCTCCTCTTGGTCAATACTTTTATCTTCGGCTGCGAAGACGAATTTCTGGATCCGCTGAGTGAGAGGGGATTTCTCGACAAGCGTATAAGAACGCCAGGGCATCGAAACATCGCCTTGCAAGCGGCCCTGCATGTCCTCGGCGCCTTGCTCGAGGCGTTTCTGAAAGAGCCCCACAAACTCGTCGCTGAGGCCCGGTAGTTGAGTGAGCTGCGTCAATGCCTCGGCATTGTTCCTATCTGTATATAGGAAATGCTGCAGACGTGAAAGCGGCCAAGTCGGATTGATGCGCTCGATCAATTCCATCTCAGCGCCCTCTTCAACCCAACCTTCGCGCAACACGCGGTATAGCCAACCCGTGCGGCCTGTCGCCTGCACTAAGCTAGACATTTTCTTGTGCTCAAAGCGGTGGTTCAGCTTGAAACATGGCTGTCGGGTCACTAGAACACTCGGAGTTAGCTATCGCCATTTTGGGCGGATTTATAAAGGGTTTTAGAGGTTTCCAGGCACCGTATTGGCCCTAAAAAGGAAAGTTTCTGTTTTGAAAATTGCTGGATGAAGAAGAAAATAGGACCCGAGAAATACTCACTAGTAACCTGAACAATAGCATCGCCCAGCCGGAACTTATCCCCAACGCAAACATTGCTCTCGGAGAGGTATCTCGTGGCAATATTCTCGCCAAACGCGCCAATCTCAAACTTCTCCCCGCGGTCCGGCAGCTCCTCTCTCCAGCGGATGTAATGGCCTGGATCATACTGATGCACCGCATTATCCGCATTCTGATGCGGCGGGTGCTGGCGCTCATCGCCCGTAAAGCCGAGGCGAGTTAGCCGGACCCGGTCGCGCCGCGGCTGCTTATGGATCGCCGATGTGATTTTGACCCCGCCGAGCGGGCGCACTTTTCCTGTTCTCAAACTTAGCACGGCTACCTTGGGAGGCAAGGGCACAGGATCTGACTCGGGAAAGGAGTAGGAGCCCATCGTGGAGTCTGGGCTGGAATTATATCCGAGATTGATACAAGTTCGAGTGCGAGGTAGGGCCACGGCTGGGTGGCGTCGTCGCTTGGGTTGGGTTGCGGAGGTAGAAGTTCTGTAATGAGGGGTACACTTAGGTTAGTATATGTGATGTGTTGCGCCTATCATTCCTCGAGAGAGAGAGACACTGTTATCTCTGATGTGACTCCTTGCCGAATTCATTTAGCAAGCGTGTAGATGCATAGCGGCCTAGATAGATGAACTATTACCCTTAATTGCACATACGACGCTAGATGACGATAGTTTAGGTAAGCAATATGTCCAGAGCGTGAGTGTCTTGATCCACGGGAAGCTTTTCTTCACTAGCATTGAACGATGATTGCGTTTCGTAGTCCCAGTCGCACGATATATGTGTTACGATGCTGAATTTATCATGGCCGAATCAGGTTTTGCAAAGCCATAAGACAAACGATATGAGGCTTGGATTAAGTTAAGACCTGGCAATTACATCCAGAGTGTCAAGTCGTTGACATTCCGCAGACTAACAACCTCTCTGAACCGTCAATCGTGAGTAAAATGCTAGCAAGATGCAAAATATCAGGCTTTAATCGTACAGTGCATTCTACGCACCGTGCCTGTGATTCAATGCTTCGCTCTATACAGAAAATGATTTACTTTGACGTATCCGTATTCTATGTCATCTAAATACCTTTCTCCAAGAACGCCTATATGTCCCAAGGGCCGACAATACTATTCCTATCTCAATCCTCGCGTTGCTCGTCCATTCATGTGTCGTCGTCCGTTAAGCATAGCCGTGTTAGGTGCTAAGCCATAGGAAGGTAGTCGTACCGGTTTCTTGGCCGGTAGTGAGTTGAGCGCCTCCCAAATCTCCATAATGCCCGCCCGGCGGGCAGGGAGCATGCTGTATTGTAACGAATACAGGTCTTTCCTCGGGATGGGCGGTACAAAGCGCCCAGTTACGAGACAGAATAACACCCGGGGTGATAAATAGTGCTTGCGGAGGCGATTGCCCATCTGGAAGTATTGATGGAACATGGCGCTAAACTCGAGAGGGACCGGCTAAATAGTGTTAGTAATAATGCGACAATAGTAGCAAGGAGCTAGATTCACCTTCAGATGGATAAGTGAGGTGGGAGAGCGGAATGACAACGACTGGGCCGACGGCGAAGTAACTTTATGTCTATTATGGGTATCACGTAGTTCGAAACGAATGCCACCTATAGCAGGTTAATACTTCGACTCATGGGAAACGAGTGGGGGAAAGAAAGTACCTGGCAAACGACGAGGGTCTTTCCCCCGCAACATTAAGGCAAATAACGGGAAATGGTTTAAACAAGACAGCATGGTGTCAAATACGGCCTTGAGCAATATGATGACCATACGCGCGAGAGCGAAGTTGAGATAGAACACGATGACCGTCGGGAGCAGAAAGAAGAGTAGGGTGAATAAGATGGTGCCGACAAGTAGCTGGTCTAGATCATAATCACAGGAGTCGACTCGGTTTCTCAGGACGTTATACTTCTTCCCGCGAAAGAGTTGAAATAGCGAGAGCAAAATCGTCAACTGCCAGTGGAATATCCGAGCCGAGGCCAGATAAAACGAGTATATATGAAGGGTGAGGGCCGATAAGAGGTCCGAAAACAAGGCAATAGGCATGCTAGCACCAGCAAAGCTCGAAAATCCGATAAACCATACCATCTGCGGCAATAATGGTTCCAAGGTCTGGGCGCAGCTAGACCAATAGTCAATGACCCATAAGAATAGATCACCCAGAAATAAAGCCAATTCGCTGTTCAGTTTCAATCCGGCGGGCCAGCCCATAAGCCATGAAATGCTGCTCTGTAAGGCAGTGATGGTATACTGGGCAAGAAGCAGATTGATCATGTCGGCGACCCATTCGGCGTTCTCAATAATGTACGACCCTAAAGCGATGCCGATTATCACGTCGTTTGCCACAAGCCACAAGCTGTTGTAAAAACGAATATAATCAGGATGACTTGTCGTGACACTATCCCAGTCATTCTTCCGTAAGCGCAACTTCACATATTGCATAGGCCAATAACAGAACTGCAGGAGGCGGATTTCTACCTGCTGTGCTGTTGCCGAGACATCCTTGAGCGCGGGGGACGTGGGGCGAAGTCTCCATTCAAGAACCAGGAGAAACGCCTCAGCCGCAAGACGATGTGCAAGGAGAGTAAATATGAATACTCGCCGAATAACAGGAAACACGTAGATAATAATCATATCCCAGACCCATAGCACTACGTTGTCTCTCATGGTCGTAGCCTGCTCTACGACACGTTCGGATACGCTGAGCGCGCGCTTGGGGCGAGGACCGATTAGGGAGACATTTTTTTGTAGTAGGTGTTCAAGTTCCCAAGCCCAGTTAATTTGATTCACAATCCTCACTAGAGCTTTATCCTTAGACGATGGCGGATGTCGTGTGACTGAATGTTGCTTTATTTTTTCCACCAACTGGCCAACTTTCCGCTTCTTCTTCTGCTCCTGCTTTTCATCCTCTCCGTCGGATTCGTGAGAACCGGCATATTGGGTTTGGTCTTTGTCACTTAGAGAGAGAGCAATGGGATTCAGCGATATGTATTGCATTTGGACTGGATTGGGTCGGTCAAACAAGATAGTCTGGATGGTCGAGGCCTTCGCGCAGGTTACTCGTGGGAGTGGTTCGGAGGGAGTGGTGATCGCTTGCACCCACGAGGGTTCAGATATGGCATCGTCCGCGGCGTTCGTCAAGCCGAGGACATGCATAGATGCTGGACCGCAGAGTTCGGATATCCTAGCAACCGAGTGGCGGGAGTTGCGCAATAAAATGCCTGTTTTGAGCGCATTCTCAACACTTTTCGGCTGTGCACGCATCAGCCGCGCGACTATGCGGGAAAGAGAATTGACCGATATCTACTCACATCTACATGATCCAAGACAGCCACGACAACAACATCGAGGTCGGAGTTCTTCCAGCCAACTAGAACACCTGGAAGATCCGAGGCTACGATGTCGCTCGGCCAGAACACTCGCATCAGCCCATCGTGCTCTGGCATATCCAGATGGCGTCAGAGCACTCCGATTAGAAGGAGCCTCTGCGCCTGAGCTGTTCTCGAGCTGAGACTCCTCGACTCGGCGATCGTGGGTGCTGTGTTCCCCCATTAGTCGAGATACGGAGAGGCCACGTGGCAGCGAGAATAGGAAACGTACTAAGTCGGCCTCGCTACGTGCGATATGCCGCGCCGGGACGAAGAGAAGCAGAAATGTACAGCTCAGAAAGGCGCAACCTAGAGCGATACGAGACTAGGGTATGGCGGTTAACCGGCTGACCGAAGAACAGAGTATACAGTAAGGTAGTAGTATAGAGGGCTGGTCTCACAATCACACCGTTGACCCAGGCGAAGATGGCAAGCTCGTAGAGTCGAGTAACCAAGTCCCATCGAGCAGTGATGTAGCCAGCTACAAAGATGGCGAGGGTCAGGACGGAGAAGGGGTGCATAAAGGGTGAGGGTGAGTGACCGGGCGAGGAGGGCGAATGGCTATTGTCGATCGAGTAGCATCCCTAGAGCGATATATGTCCTCTGCGGCGGATTGTTGTTGAAGATTCAGGAGCTAGAAAGCTTGATTCTAGCGATGTTGGCGAACGGCGATAAGACAAAAAGCGCTGCTAGCTTATCCCACACGTATATCCAGTCTTCATACAATGCGATGCGCTGTGTTCTCGGTGCGTCGCATTTACTCTTTCCCGTCTCCTGCTCCTGGCCTGAGGGCAATGTTCTATGTTGATTCTCTACTGAACGAGCGTCGGGGGGTGTTTAGATAGGAGGAGGGGCGATCGGACTAAGCGGTCGTCGTCGTCGTCGTCTGCTGGATGACCTATCCGCTAAGCTTCTTACGGGATGAATCGTGGCGTCGTATTATCGTAGCCTTGGTAGCGGTTGTGTATTGTCGCGGGAGAGGGAGGTGAAGGCCGCCGGTGGGTGGTATTAATGAAGCTATTGTGTCTGTATGGTATTTACCTAGTAGATAGACTTGGCGATTGGCGACGACCAGGGCAGCGAAGAAGTACGATGGCGCTACATAAGTAGCTACTACTTTATGTACCTACCTATGTACCATATCGGTTCAAATTAGGCTAGGTGCATCGCTGTAGATCCACCAGATGTTTTGATAGAGTGGCCTAGACGCAAAGAGACGCGCGGCTCTAGCCGAGAAAATGCTCAAATACCTAGTACGCACCTTAAAACTGCAAGTGGGGTTGGTGGGTTGTTGATAATATCGATAATAGCATAAGCTCGGAACATGAATGCAGATTCGAATAAAGAGCCTAAGCTAGGCAACCACAACAGCTTCACCTACCTAAGCTATTCATCCCCAACATCTGTCATCAGGTCGCCTCTCTATGTAGCGAGTTCATGCTAACCAGGAAACAAGTAGGATCCGCTGGCGTAGGAACACGTATCTCAAAAACTGAGAGGTTCATGATGGACAATGGGTAATAAACAGTGAGTTCCAGCAGTCGATAATAATATGGGTGGACACAATGGCAATGTGAAAGAAAACAGAGAGGTGGGAATAGATTTCAGCGTGTCATGGAGCGAGGATATGTTATATATGTAGGTAAGTTAGGTAACTACTTATTTATGTTCCTGCTGCTGACCACTTGGATGGCCACGACCCCAGTCTTCGAACGTCGCCAAGACATTAGAGCCCTCAACTCTGCCCTCGAACGACGCCTATCACCAGCCTCAGTACTCTTTTCAGAAGTCCCAGCCAATGCCAATTGGCCAATGTCAGCAAAACGTAGCGCATCAGGCAGGACAAGCCGGGGGATTTGATTGCTGGTCCTAGGTATTCCCGGTTGTGGGGAATGTTTTTATTTTACTAGGTTAGGTATGTAGTGTGTTGGTCAAGGACTCGACGGGTTCAGCATCGGATGCTCGGCACCAACGCTTATATGGTTGGTTCGTGAATACGAGACCTCACTTCCGTTTCATATGTATAGCGTCATTCTCCTTGTTATCCTCGCGGGCCTCTGCCAGGAGCTTATCTATGCCACGCTGCTCTAGAGCAATCTTTGTCGTCGATAATAAATCAGACATGTATCCGAGTAGAGTATAAGCTAAATGAGGCAGTGGCGGCTATAAACCTACCTTTAGACATTTCTGATAGTTCTCGAAGTGTTTGGAGCACTCATTGCTATCTGCGTTTCCATTGCCTCGGAGGTATTCTATATTCAAGCTTTAGTAGATAGGTCTCCAAGATGATACCAAGGGGCTGGAGTAGATGGGGACCAGCATACTCTCGCTGTACCATTTCAGGAAGCATGTGTCGTAGCGCCTAGGCAGCAACAGGTCAGCTTCAACATATTTCTAGAGTGTCTTTGCCTGGCTAGATAGAACCCTACTCTTTGACCTCGTTGCATTCAGGTGCAAGAGAAGCAGACATCTTGAAAACCTAGCCGTAGTATTCCGAGATGGACTCTGGTTAATGGTAGGTATGAGTAGCACTGATATATGTATGAGATGCTGCCAAAGAAACAGTAAATCCAATAAAATCAGAGACGCAAATGCAAGTGCAGATGCGGCTATGGGTGTGTATGTCAGTGTCCGGAAGGGTGCCACCGCGCTGCAAATGCGGGTACTAGACCCAATTTTAGTAGTTCTGTAATGACATGTACCCACCCATCAGGTACCTAGGCGTTGGGTCCTAACTAAATTGGGTCTAGGTAGGCACTACCACTCGCCGCTACCACTTAGGTACCTAGCGTTCAGCACGGTGATCTCTCTCCCGACCTCCGATTGTTGCAATTTTTTGTCGCTGGTGTCTGGTTTGGTGTCGCTTCTCTCGATCCGTCATACATTCATTCATCGACATTGGCCGTCGCTGCAGAACGCGTGGCGCGCAGGCACGGAGACGCGACGAGACAATCCAACGATGGCATCCTCTCAAGATTTCAAGTCTTTCCAAGAGACTGTCCAGGGTGCGCTTGTTTCCACCACGCGACTAGCGAACCAGGTCGCAGCCGAAGACCTGAGCTTCCAACGCACCAGCAACCCCGCCGTCGCCGAAGAGCTCGACGATGTCAGCTTTCGCCTCCTGACCCTCACTTCGTCCCTCCTCCAGTCCGCAGCTAAAGGCACCAACGTAGCTGGGCCAAGTCTCGAAGATGCCGACGACGTAGACGTCCATTGGTCACGCATAGTCGACGTCTTGGATAATCTGCTAGAGAAGGCCGATACATGTCTGGACGAGTACACAGGCGCCATCAAGAGGAAGGCCGCCCCGGTAGATCAGCCCGCTGTTCCTGCGAAGAAGTCTCGATACACCCTCGACCAGTCTATCCGTCGAGCAAACGTGCTCAAGCCCCAGAATACGTTCGAGATCAAACCCAATAACAACAGTGCCTCGCCCTGGAAACCGACCCTTACTACAAAACCACATGCTACGCTCCCTCTCGATCAGAGTCTTGCTACTTTTCAAGATGAATCCCAATCTACACAGTATGGCCCCCCGTGTTCCTTCTCTCTCTCTCACGCCGAAGAGCTATTAGCGCAGTTCACCTCGCAGCATATAAGGTTCAGGCACACAAGAACAACCTAGTCGAACCGCCCTCACTTGATATATCTATTTAATCTAGAGAGCTGACTGTATATTCAGGTTTAAGCATCCTTATGAAGCGGAAATTCTGTCTACGACGTATCCCGAGGCAATCTTCCAAACGAAAGAGCCGATTCCGTATCTTCCCTTCGAATCTACAACCGCTACTTTCGTTGATACATTTGATGGTGTTCTGGAAATGCTTGACGAGTTGAAAAATGCCACTGAAATTGCAATCGATACGGAACATCACGATTTCAGGACGTACACCGGTCTACTCTCCCTTATGCAAATAAGTACCCGTGAAAAAGACTGGATAGTAGACACCCTACAGCCATGGCGTCACAAGCTAGAAGTCCTAAACGAGGTGTTCGCCGACCCAAGCATTATTAAGGTACCTAAACCGCTGTAGTTCCTCCCATGGTAAATATCTGCTAACTGGTAACAGGTGCTACACGGCGCATATATGGATATCATCTGGCTTCAAAGAGATTGCGGTCTCTACATCGTTGGTTTATTTGATACATTTGAAGCTGCCTGCGCTCTACAGTACCCCGGCCGAAGCCTCGCATATCTCTTAAAGCGGTTCGTGGATTTCGACGCGGATAAGAAGTATCAGCTGGCAGATTGGCGCATTCGGTATGTTTTATCTAGACTAGACGTGGTTTATAAAGCCCCCTTTCCTGAACTCGGCTAACCTGTATCATAGACCACTACCAGAGGAAATGTTTTACTATGCACGATCAGACACCCATTACCTTCTCTATGTTTATGACAACCTTCGGAATGAAATCCTTTCATTCTCTCCACCAGACGCAGGTCGTGATCTCATGCGTCAAGTCTTGGATAAGTCGAAGGAGACGTCTCTTCGTAGACACGAGTCCTATACCTATGATGCAAAAACTGGTCAGGGGCCCTTTGGTTGGTTTAACATGCTCATTAGACAATCATCGGGGAAACTCTCCAAAGAGCAATTTTCGGTTTTTCGTGCTCTTCATCAATGGCGGGACGAGTTGGCGCGCAAGGAAGATGAAAGCCCTCTATTCGTTATGAACAATGCAACATTGTTCGATATCGCAAGGCGGTTGCCTCCCGACCCCAAAGCGCTCCACAGCTTGCTAGACTCCGGTTCTTTCCTGGCAAAGCGTGAAGTGACAACGTTATTTGGTATCATAACCAAGGCGATAGAGCAAGGGGCCAATGGACCTACTGTGGCAGAGGTCATTCGTGGCAATGCACCTTCTACTACCATGGGCATTGGTGAAGTTGCTCGCACGGTATTGCCCCAGCTCAAGGAGCGCGCAAATGATACACTTGATGCGAAGGACATCATCTCTTCTTCATCTCAATTGTGGGGCGGTATCCCCATAAGCAGCAGATGGGATTCGCAATCTAAGACATCCACCCTAAAGCAGAGTCAATTCGAGCTTCCTTGGGCTCATTTCGTTCAATCTGCCAAGTTAGCAGATAACACAAACGAAGACTTAAATCATGGAACGACCACGCTGGAAGACGCAGCTGTCGAGAATGCACAGCTAGCTGCGAGTGAACCCACGAATGGTGACATAATCCCACTGGATGACGAATTTACGCTCAAGGCCGGTATGAAACGCAAAGCTTCGGAACCCGAACCTAGTTCAGAATCAGATGCCGAATCAGAGTCCGATAACGAGACGAGTGAACAAACTGGGCCTGCATCTGAGACGAAGATAAGAGCTAGCGACGAGGAAATCGCTGTCCCAGACGAAGACGACAGCGAGGGAGATAAAAAGTCTAGAAGGGTCAAAAAGGCCGAGAGAAAGGCGCAGAGACTCGCACAGAAACAGGTGAAGAAAGAGCGAAGGCGCCGTATGAAAGCTGAGAAATGGGCTCAGAAGAAGAACAAGAGCGCGGACTCGACGAGCAAAGAGGGGGCCGACGAAAGTGACGAGCCCTTCGATTACAGTAAGGCAAAGTCGGTTCTTAAGACGGACCATGCCGTGGCGAATAATACGAACACTGCAAGGAAGGCGAGGTTTAATCCTTACGCCTTGACTGCCGAAGGCCCTAAGCCTGCGCGTAGAATGCATGGCGAGAAGACGGGGAAGAGCGCCACATTTAAGCGATGAGCGGACGGACAGACAGACGGTACACTGGCGACAGTTTGCATTTCGTACGGCGTTTGGATGCGGATTGCATTAGCTTTGCGTGGCATTATTAGGAGTTGGTTGAGGGGGGTATAAAAGACACCATAAAGTGCAGAGCAGTCAAAGTGTCATGTGTTTTTAGACGGGGAATACCCTTTGAGAATCAAACCCGGCATAGCTACGTTGCCGCGAATTGTGCTGTGTATATATTAATACTACAATCAATGACTGAGTAGCTACAATCCATCATCACGGTGGCTACTGGCCTACCGAATGGAATATCGCAAATGCCCATTACATATAACTAATAAATGCCACGCTCGTACTCGCAGTTATCCTATAGAATATTATCGAATCTCAAATTGCCAGAGGTTAGTGATGTAGATATGCATCATCTAGGTACCTAATCAAACCGTTGACACATTATTATAAAACACTCTACATTTGTTTATGGTTAGGAGTTAACAACAACAATATTATTTTTACACTAAATACAAGCAAATTAGATTAAGGTTTCTTGTCCCCGTACGTTATTTCTCTTTCTGCTAAGTTAAACTTTATATCACGTATATATATAAGCTATTAGAAACAATTCGAGTTATTACTAGGGTTTGCTGCACAACTGTTAGTATCGAATATCTCATACTAATTAAGACCGTAGAATATTAGCGGCCTTTAACGAAGCCTCATTTCTGCCATAATTTGACAATATTCTGAGCGTTAGCTAATATTGTCTGTTGTTATTTCCTAATCCACCCATCAACTAGAGACTTAAGTTTTGTTTCCTTTGTTACATTCAAGCTTAAGGTTCTAGGTAGTACCCTACAGTTGTCAATGGCAATACCTTGTTCAATACCCCTTTAGGTAGGTTGGAGTTTCTTAGCATCCTATGATAAATTGATGTTTAAATTCCTGAAATATCGAAGCAACGTTCAATTGGATTTGTTATATTTTTGTATAATTTTATTATTTTTAGTTTTGCAGTCATCATGTAGACCAAGTATTGATGGGTTTATCCCGCATCTGCCTACATGGTTAAAAACTTGCAAGACAAATTGGCAGATGTACTAGGCGGACCGTGATACCAACTAGTCGCGTCAGGAGTGCATGGAGTCTTCTTGTTGTGGTAGGTCAATTCGAACGAAGTACGAAATGTATCAAGATCTTTTCCAAAAGCATTGTTGTCGATTATCTTCGACAGAGATTCATCCGTCATGGCGACAGGTCCTGTGTCCTGTGATATTTTGGTCTGTGCGGAATTTGGACCGAGCCACCATGAAATCAGCCATATAAGACGCCACCATCCATCGCACGTGATCCTCTCGCCTTCTCCAATCGGAAGGGTTACGAATATTATACCCCATCTTTGGTAGAGAGACGTCGGGCTGATGGAAGCTACATTCTACCATCAATTGCCTCGGTTGATTCGCAAGGCAGAAACACTATGGCTGCAAACAATACTGTTCCCTCAGAGATTGATGACGAGGTTGACGACGCTCTCCTACCTTCCGGGCATAGATGGGCCTACCCGTGCAAGCTTCCCGCGTGTCCTGAGTACGGTAAATCCTGGCTGCTGCGAAGTAACTTCCTCCTCCATTTGCAACAACACGAAGCACATATGGCGACAACTACACCTGCCGCACGTCGTGCAATCGAGATAGAATGGCGGTATATCACCGATCCTCATTTGCCGCCACGTGCAGCCCCAGATTTCCGGTCCCGGGAAGATCCAGAGGAGCAGATATGGACATATAGTATTAGGGATATTACAGGCAGGATGGTAGGACGCAGAGGCACACAGAAGCAAATGGAAATGGATATGGCTATGGCAGAGCGACGCCGGCAAGAAGAGAAAAAGTGACGTAGAAATTGGCGAATCGCTAGCTACTTAAGAGACTGTGATGTGG
Organism: Nemania sp. FL0031; assembly: GCA_022432375.1. Taxonomy (NCBI): domain Eukaryota; kingdom Fungi; phylum Ascomycota; class Sordariomycetes; order Xylariales; family Xylariaceae; genus Nemania; species Nemania sp. FL0031. The sequence continues at coordinate 5,653 of JAJKKK010000064.1, read as the reverse complement.
TGCGCTGCACGTATTGTGTGTATACAGAGATCTTTGCGAAGGACAATTTCCCCCCAAAATGGACTTGGCGATGTTTTGCAGCTTCAGAGATGGCGGGTCTAAGCTGCGGAGGAGTATGCAGACCAACTGATGGTTACCCCCTGAGAGCCCCGTGCACTTACACATACAAATTTGTTTTACCCACTCGTACCTCGTTCGCTAAAAACGAAGGTTAACTATGGTCCTGGTTTTTCTACAACTGGTATATGAAAGAATCGAGACTCTATACCTTCAACGTTCATCACAATAATTATTTCACTGAGAAATCTTTCTATTAGAGTGTTCATAACAGTAACGCCCGCTTCTACCTAATACCAGACTCCAAATATTTCCTTCCTTTGCCGTGTTGTTTAGATAATTCATGCGAGGTTCCCTACGCCTGCGGCGACGCTTTTCGTTTCTGGGCACCATTGCTGCCGCTGTCGTCATTCGCAGGTGGCACCGACCTCGCGAACTTGGCCGTCTCAAGTCTCATATACGCCGCCATCACTAGGAAAAACTCATCTCAGAGGGCAACTGTGCGTGTGAATGAGGACCTTGATCCACAAGGGATAGTGGCATGACAGATTAGGAGACCTTGTTGGGATGGTAGTCCTCGAAAATCCTCCCGTACAGGTCGACTATGCGTCCAAACCCCAGTGCTCGAGTTTCATGATTGGAACGCCGACTTGCCGTCATGAATACTTCTTCAAGATACCCTCAACAACTCTAATGTTTTCGCACCAAAACTGTTGCTTCTCGTCCTCCGATAAGTCTCTCGGCCTCCATTCAGGCTTCGTAAAGAGGCCGAACCTATACCAATCGAGGAATACCCTTGCTGCCTCGCTCCGATTCCACCGCTCCCACTCGGGAATGGCGTTCCAGAAAGCCTCACGTAGTTCCTCTGCATGACTGTATTCCAGGCCGAAGCCATTAGGCACGAGCTTGCGGAAAAGCGTCTCAATGATCCGGTGGAGAGAGGCATATGGTGCACTAGATACGAACTCTCAATCAATGACCGCATGCATCTAGGTGTGTGTTTGGCTGGACACGATGACATTGTGAAGGCCCATGTCCGCGTGCATGGCGACAATGGGGACGTCTTCGACGATGGCGGGAATGTTGCGCATGCGGTTCTCGACAAAGTCCTTGATTCGCTCCAAGAATCGCTCTTTATAATCTTCAACGCCTTGCTGCTTTTCGAGGGCGAGGAAGGGGGACCGAATATAGGCCCGGAGATACTCGCGGATTGAACGGAATGGGCTGCTGAGGCTGCAGTGTCGATCGGGCCCAATCTTTAGAACAACTCGACCATCCGTTGTTGCGGCGATAAGTTCTCCTATTAAGTAATCTTCTGGGAGCTGGATTCGCCAACAAGCTTGGAATGCGAGGGCCATTTTTCGCACGAAAATAAGTCTTTCCTCGTGTGTTAATCGAGGATAAACTGACGATGCTATAACACCTAGTATTAGCCGAGTGATTTTCCTGCCCATACCTGTAGCTTCTTGCCGTTTCTTCTCTCCGGGTATCGGATAGGCTGGAGGTACAGGCAAGACCTGAGAGTTCACCTTGCTCAAGATCAATGTCATAAAAGCATCCATGGATGCTACACTGCCGTGATGACGTGGCTGAAGTACATATACGACATCCGATCTCTCCTGAACTGTGACCCTGTAGGAGATGCTTAACGCGCCATCGGTGAATCTTGTGGACGAGGTCAAATGGTGGCCCGTTGCCGCGAAAATTGCTTCTGTAAGCTGTTTCAGATAGTACGATAGGCTTCGGATGGTGGATTTCTTTCGATTGCCTATCGGTTTTTATTAAGTATCGATCAATAGGTGTAGCGGGACCATCAATATCCTCTAACGCTGCCGACTAAGAGAAAGTAGTGGGCGTCGCTTCAATCAGTGCATAGCCTACTCCTTTCCCTTTCAGAGAACCTATTGCGCCAGAGAACACAGAGGCCAACAGTGCCGACATGGCTTCATCTTGTGTCATGAATTCATCGAGCATGTCCAGAGATGGCTTCGAGAACAGAATGATTACCATAGGAGAAGCAAACTAGGTCCAAGTCTAGTAGAGATATGCTTCAAGTGAAGCTGGGCTATCATTCGGTGAGATGACAACAGCGCACAGGCCTAATTAAAAAATCGGGTTTGAACAGTTAGGGCGGGGTTGGAAGTGATCATAGATCTACATACCTACCTAGGTTGGCTAGAGGGGCCTGACAACCTGACCAGTGGCACCTACCCCCATAATAAATGGGGCTAGTACTTCAGCCAATCAGAGCCCTTGGAGATAGCCCCACCCGACTAGTAGCCACCTAGATGAAAATTTTTTTTACCCACTTCTTCCAAAATTTTTTTTCCTTTTACAACTACTACTACTACTACTACCAACTGCTGCCGCTGCCGCTAGCCCCCCCCCCCCTCCTCCTTTTATACTATTACTCTTCAAAAAAATGTTTAATTTTTGAAAACAAATAAGTTTTCAATTAAAAATCAATTTTTAATTAATATTTAATTAATTTTTAATTAATTAGTACTAATATATATATAGCCTGCTTATAAAACGTATAGCGCTTTTGCGCAGCAGCTTAATAGTTTGCTTGTTTATAAGCTAAATAAAATATATATAAAATTAATTATTATTTAATAAACAATTAATTACTAATTAATTATAAAAACGAATATCTAATTGTTATGCTTAGAAAGCTTTTTTGCTGCACCCGTTTAGGCAGCAATAAAGCTTAAAATAGTAATAACGAAAAAAAAAAAAAAGCTGTAGCACTAGTTATTTACTATAACAAAATAAGTAGCCAATAATAAATTACAAATTAATTAATAATTAATTGCTAATTAATTACTAACATAAACAACTACAATTTTTTAATTTTTACAACTATTTAAAAAAAACATATAAGTATAAAGTTATTTTATTAGCAGCTAAAATAATAAGTATAAAGCAGCATTACGCTACAAACCGTAAGTAGTAAAACTAATTTTTATTTAATTTTTAATTAATTATTAATAAATATAAGTTTTTACTAGCAATTAATAAAACGTTTTAATTAAAATAATATGTTTATAGCAAACAAAAAAAATGCTAAATAAAATAAATACTAAACAATAAATTACAAATTAATTATTAATAAATTGCTAATCGATTAGCTTTATTACAATTTTTAATATGCCTATTAAAACTTTACGCTAGTTATAAGCGGCCGCTGGCCTGTTTGCCCTTATTATAACTGCTAGCAGTTTTTAAGCAGCGGCTGCGCTAGCTAGCGCAATAGCGCTAGCAGCACTAGCAGTATTAGTAGCACTAAAAGTGCCAGCTAGCGCTAGCAAGCTTAACAATAATAATAACAACGTTTTTATAGCCGTATTTTAAAACCAAGTAAATAATCAAACAAAAATTAATTATAAATTAATTGCTAATTAATTACCAATAAGCTAAAAAAATTAAAAGTTTAATTATATAAAAGCTAGTTAAGTTATATAGCTAAGCTTATAATAGCTATACTGCTGCAAACTATAAAGCTAAATATAAAAAATTAATTTAAAATTAATTATTATTTAATTGCTAATTAATTGCTAATCAATTACTGCAGCTTGCTTGCTTTAAAAACCTAATAAAATTTGCGAAGTTTAAGCTAAATTTAATTATCTAGCTAATTAAAATAAAAAAAATAACAACAAAAACAACAAAAATAAAAAAAATAACAAAAATAACAAAAATAAAAACTTAAACAAGAAAACTAAAACTAAAAATTTAACGCTTTTAAAGCTTAATAGCAAATTTAAAAATAATAATAAATAAATAGAAAATTAATTGTAAATTAATTAATAATTAATTTTTAATCGATTATTATTGTATAACAACTAGCTTTTAAAAAAAAACTAGTATAGCATTAAAAGTTATAATTAGTAATTAATTTAAAGGATTTTACATTTATATTTTTGATTTTTTTGGTAATAGTAAAAAAAAAAATAATTTTTAGAAAAAAAAGCAATTGTTGCAGTAATCGATTATTAATTGATTATTTATTAAATATCTATTAATTAGCAATTAATTATTAATAAAATTTAAATCTAAAATAAAAATTATATAACTATATATTTATATTATATAAAAATAATAACTATATATTTACAACTAACTTTATTATATAAAAATAATTAAGTATAAAAAAAAAAAATATTATATATTTAATATTTTAATAAAAATTAAAATATAATATTATATAAAAATAAAAATTTTAATTTATTTATAATTATTTAATAATTTATATTTTATATATTATAATATAATTTTTATTTAAATAATTAAATTAAAATTTAATATATAAAATAAAAAAAATAAATAATAATTTTTTTATATAAAAAAAAAATAAATTATATATAAATTATATTTTTATTTTTAATAAATAAATTTATAAAATAAATAAAATAAAAATTATTTATAATTTTTAATTTTTTATTAATATTATTATAATTTAATTAAAAAATGTTTATTTTTATTTAAAAATAATATATTATAATTTTTTATTTTTTTATTAATTTATTTTTTTATTTATTTATTTAATTTTTTATTAAATATAAAATTTTAATATATAATTTTTATTATTATATTATTTTTTTATAAAATTATATATTTATAATTAATTTTATTATATAAAAATAATTAAATATAAAAAAAAAATAAATATTATATATTTAATATTTTAATAAAAATTAAATTATAATAAATTATAATATTATTTTTTTATAATATATTTTAATTATAAATTAAATAAAATAAAAATATATAATTTAATTTTATTAATTATTAAATATTATATATTTTATATTAAATATTTTTAATTATATATTTATAATTAATTTTATTATATAAAAATAATTAAATATAAAAAAAAAATAAATATTATATATTTAATATTTTAATAAACATTAAATTATAATAAATTATAATATTAAATATTTTTATTAAAAAATATAATTATATATATAGTTTTTATTTTATTTATTTATATTTTATTTATTTTAAATTTTAAATTTTAATTTTTTTTTATTTTTTTATTTATTATTATTTTATTTTTTTTATTTTTATTTATATTTTATTTTTAAAATTATTTATTTTTAATTATATAATAATAATTATATATTTATAATTAATTTTATTATATAAAAATAACTAAATATAAAAAAAAAAATAAATATTATATATTTAATATTTTAATAAAAATTAAATTATAATAAAATTATTTATTTTAATATTTTTATTTTTTTAATTTTTTATTTTAGTTTAATTTTTATATAAATTTTAATATTTTATTTAATAATAATTTAAATTTATTATTATATTTTTTTAAAGTTTTAATAATATTTAATATTTTAAATATAGTTTTTAATATATTATTATATATTTTAATAAATTTAATTTTTTATTAAATTTTTTAATTAAAAAAAAAAAATATTAAAAAATTTTAATAAAATTATAATAAATAAATTTTTATAAAAATATTTAATTTAAAAAAGTTTATTATTTAAATAATAGTTTTTTTTAAAACTATTTATAATATTTATAAAAATAAAAAAAAATTTAATTTTAATAAGTTTTTTTATATTAATAT